>CM041638.1:10471257-10512038 GCA_023333625.1 Bothriochloa decipiens
CACGAGCACTCGTGCTGTGCGTGAGGCAGACGTCCATGATATCTCGAACACGAGCACGAGCACTCGTGCTGTGCGTGAGGCAGACGTCCTTGTCCGGCCACCCCCACACGAGCTTCTTCCAGAGAGGCCAGACGACAGCTCCGTCTGCATGTTAGCTAGGGCCGCAACTTGCAGCAGATACTATTGGAACGAAAAACACTTGCATTCATTCATAGCCGCGCAACTTAGCTTGCGAGCTTTAATTCGCCCGCTTTGCCTACTTGCCTTCTTTGCTTTTATCCGAAAATAACACAAGTTTGTGGCCACCCGTTTTGTTTTTTTTCTTTTTTGGGCCTTCGGTTTTCTTTCTAATCCTACCAATGGGAGCGGTACCTTTTATTCGTAGTATATATCATAATAATAAACTGAAATAATGAGTGTCGCGTCGTGACATAGTAGTGAGTGTGATGGACATATCCCATTACTGACAAAGAAAAGTAAAATAAAATAAGGAATCTATGGACTATCTCGAGGCCAAATAAGAGCCACGTTTAGCTCACTGTATATGTGAATATAAAAAGGCCATTAATTATTTCTTAGCGTTAATATGTTTTCTTTTCTCACACTCGTGCGCCTTGTTTAAGTTAACAAGAGGACGAAAGGTTTTATAGATTATTTATATAACACAAAACCACGTAGGATTTTTTTTTTGATTAATGATGTGATGAGAGAAATAGATCATTGTTTCATGAAGCAATAGTCTCATAAGCTAAAAATCTAGGATTGTGAAACACCTCTGCCCCAGCCATATATGTGAGTCATTCCTATGATGATGAAAATGCAATTCACAGCATTCATTTTGTTCTATGCACACATAAATAATTGTGAATGTACCATGAGACAACATATTGTGAATGTACTATGAGACAACGTATTAGCGAAAAAAATCGACTCTAGCACTCTAGTATAAAAATGTTGTCCAAAAAAACGGTTTAGGATTCACTTGTGGAACCTACGTACGCATGTTGTGTAACAAGAAGTATTATATAATGCAAGATTAACAATAAAATACTCCTATGTGGTTTAGCTGTAATCATTTGTCTTGGTCCAACCAACAGACGATCAAGAGGAGATTAGGAGAATAGAAAGAATACAAATGCATTCATCACATTTTATTATTGACTAATTTGTATCCATAAAAAAAAATCCTACAACAGCATTCATTTTTATTGACAGAGGGAAATTGTAACGAGTTGATTTATATATGCAAGGTATTGTAGACGATGTACATAAGTTAGACACTTAGACTAGTTAAAATATGTTGGTTCATCAAAAGTCTTTTGCTTATCATTTTGGTGTGTGTGTTCCATGAAATTTTAAGTTTTACCCGAGGCATGCGTAACTAGTAGTGAGCGTCACTATATGTCTATATGTGTCTATTATGCTTGGCCGGGTCTATATATGCGTTGCCGCAACCCGCAGGCGACCAGTAGTACCGAACTGACGAATGAGTAAATGACACAAGGTGCTCCTACGTCCAAAGGGATCGATGCACATGGTCCATGCATGGATGCAATTTGGCTGCATGCGAGACATAACAAAACTGTTGAATTATGACACGTATAGGCAGGCCACCCATCGATCAATAGGCGTTTGATACGAGTGCACTAGTACCAGTTGTACCAGTGCGGGTACCGGTACGTACTGCTACAGACTACAGTACTAGCTGGAGAGAGAATGCACTGACCAAACTGCGTCCCCAAGATCCTTATCGAGAAGAAAAAAATATTGGCCAATGCATCTCTGCGTCTTCGGGCGGCCATATCTGGACTGAGCTGCACGACTGCACTGTCACTGTGCTATCCGTGCCTCCAGCGAGCGGTGCTCAACAGTGGCCCGGAAATTGACTAGTGCTATAACTAGCAACTCACTATTGTGTGTTAACCTGTGCTGTAACTAGCAACTATGTAGTTTATTAGTTATTGAATGTGAATTAACATAGAGTAAAAAGGTGCATATATAAGCCTTTGTCCCAAAAAAATTGTTGCACATTTTAAAAATTTTAACAACACTAGATTAAATACGTCACACATTTTTCTTTTTACATACTCCTTTGGCTTCCACCTTCTCGCTAGTCATAACACTAATTGGTGCCGTGTTTTAATTTGACAAAGTAACGTGTCACGATATGTTGAAACTTAATTAGGATGCAAAGATTGTGTTGACGTAAGGAGGCCAATTTTTCCCGGCATTCCCAATACGTCACACTATTGCTACCAGCTCGCATTGACATACACATGTGCCTTAATTTGTACTCATCCCGTTGATAAAAGAATACAATTCTTGTTTTTTGAGATGTCAAATAAATTGAGTTTTGGTCAAATCTATACAAAAAGTGCAAGCATTGATGATTATCTTTTTACGACCAGACCAAACCAGATTAGTTACACAATATAGAGATATAAAAGTTAATAATTACTACAAACTAATTTGAACTACTTTGAGTAACATGTATCTCATAATTGCTTTTTTTATGGATATACGTACGTACGTGTGGCCTTTGTACTAGGTGGGCATGTGCTGTGGGTCAAACCCTGGTGCATTTTGCACTAACTGGCTTTGGTGGCAGTAGACGGGAATACGGGCGGGGGATGCGGGGCAGGATGGTCAGCGACGCTCCTTGTCGCTGGACGCCATGTCGGGGCGGCCGACGACACCGCGGCCCTACGGCTACGGCCACGCGGCGCCCGCGCGGCCTGCTGCCTCGACCCATCACATCGCGATCAGATGTGAGGTGACTGGACGGACGTGGGGAAGACAGCGTCATGTGACTTCTTTATTTGACCGGACCGGCGTGTCTCGGCGCGCGCGCGCTCAGCCCGGTCGCCGACTCGACTCGCCACCGTGCGCACGACCCAAAGCTTTGACGCGACCCAGAGATCTTCTGAGCTCAGCAGGCCGATCGATCGGATCCTCCCCATGTCGAGCAGGTGGATCCGCGTCCGTGGCGACGGTCGGCACGGAGCAGTGCGGTGCTGACGACGCCGTATCCTCGTCGGAAGTCTGATCGGCATGGTACAGCAGCTCCACAGACAGCAACAGGCACGTATAGTACAGACGCACTCTAGGTACTGTATACCTGAACGAACGTTCTCGTTATTGTATACAGGAAGGTGTATATACTGTGTTACAAGAGTACAGGAGTATGTGTACGTAGTGTGTCTTTCTCTCGTGTTTCTGACCTTCTTTCTCACATGAGAAACCGGCGGCATGCATATACTGTACGGAGTACATGAGAATGTGGTGGCGATCCGTTTTTCCACGCTACTACTCAGAATCATTTTTTGTGTGGCGCAGTACGTGCAAAGTGTGATTTGTGTGTGCGTGTGTGGCAGATTGAACGCGAGGCCTTGTGCGAGACGGTGGCATACGATGTTGACGCTTATCGTCCGGGAATTATAGACGCTACATCTTGGATGATGATTGATGAGGCGAGCAAAGAGTTTGTGCGATGTCAAAACATGCATGAATCTTCCCCACGTCACGTCGATGTCGCCATAATTTGTCCCGTGATAACAACTATCGACAGCAGTGCTTCGAGCTGTCTGTTATAGAGAATGGATCATACTCCTTCCATTTCAAAATGACAAGTGTCTGCTCGATCTTTTCCACCTCATAACAAAAGATATTTTGGATTTGTATACTTATCCCAAATTAATTGTTTATTATCTATTTAATTTCCGATACAACTTTATCTTTCCAATTCTAATTTTTTTTTATTATTTAGGACTTATACATCTCTATTTCTATCTCTCTCCTTTTTTTTTATGCACCGTGTTTTTTTAACTTTTTTGAGCTCCGACATGTCTACATAAAAAATATTATACCTATAATTTATAGAAAAGGTGTGTTATCAACCTATGTTTGCCATTGTCTATCTAATTAATCTTGTTCATTAGTGTTGTAGGTGCTTGTACATTTTTTCTCTATAAAATTTCTAAAAACTAGTGAAGTTTGACTTTGTAAAGAAGGTAAAAAAAACAACTAACAAACCGGAACCCATGAAGTATATGCATTCTACGAATGAATTAGAGATAGCCATGGTAGCTAAGAACTGCCCTTACCTACATATTTGATAGTCATTACAACAAATAAATATAGTTCAAAAATATAGCTCATGAAAAATCTAATGATAGTGACTTATGTTACTATAAATGTCAATATTCTTACATATATAGTTATTCAAATTTAAGATACTTTAACTTGTTATTAAACAAAATTGCATTGTTTTCTAAACAGAGGAGGGATCAGTTACGATAGCTTGAAAACTTATCCCTTTTAGATAATTGAATCATGTCTAGGCAAGACGCACAATTACATGGGATTGGGATGAACTGTGCAATGTAACTGGTCAACAGTGCCGCCGGTCCGGCCGGTCGCCATTGGGCCTAAACGCTGAATCATCTTTAGACATACTCGTAGGTGTAGTATTGTGCTAGTCGCTCAAAACGGCGAAGGACCAGCATGCGGAGGCTAGCATTAGAGCAGCAGAGCCAATGCACTGATCCACTGAACCTCACGGATGAACCACTTGAGTACACCTTTTACTGTACATATCCGCGAAAGTTGTGCTTAACATATCTGCCGTTGCCCCCAGCTGGTAGCAGTGTAGCACAGCACAGTAGTACTACACCGTCCATCGTCGATTCGTCGTCTCTTTTCACCGTTCTTCTCTTACATATGACATCAGGTTGTCGCGCACTGTAGGAGTACTGGTAGTGGTAGTGGTAGCAGTCGGTACCCGGCCGATACGGGCACTATTGCCAATTTACGCCGACCGGCCGGAGTGCAGCGGCCCAATCGCGTCCGGCCGGCCGGTGGGCTCACCGCCGTCCGCTCGTCTCGCGAGCACCACTAATCGCCAACCCCGCAACCGCCCGGTGCCGGCGCCAGATGAATTAAATTGAACGCGCGCGCGCGCGCGAAGTCTGATCAAATCTGCATGCTACCTTTTTTTTTACAGACCTTCGGTAGTCGCGTCGTCATCGTGGGCACGGCAGCTCGTCCCGTCCGGTGATGCAACGGGTGGAGGAGGGAGCTGATGAACATTCAGGCTTGCAGGCTGTGCCAAAGGTCCTGTTGTGGACCTTTAAATGGGCCGCCCGAAATCTTCCTTTTCGAGAGTGAATCCTGTTTGTCAGTTTGTGAATTGTGATCGACCAGTCGATGTGGGAGTAACATATTCCGCTTCGATTCGGTCGTGCATCAGCTCTCTCCTAAGGAGTAGAAAGAAACTGAGGATGAACATTTTTAGTAGCGTTTGGGTCTCTTGTTTAATTTAATCTCACACTATCTCATCTAGCAAGAAACTAGTGCTCTGAAAAATGAGGTTTTTGTTCTTTTTTAGGACGTAGGGCTAGCTAGATATAGTAGTACGGACTAGTATTTATACGTAGTATTTAGGTACAAAAAGACTACTCTAGCATGCATGCCCTACCATACATACTACTGGCACTACTATAGCAGCTAGCAGACCAGCAGTTTTTTTTTCACGTGGTTTTGGACGAACGTGGGAGAGCCGGAGAGCGCATGTGTAGCGTGTCCGATCCTACCAATGTGTCAAAATGATGGGGCGGCTGGACCCGCCACGATGACCCATTTAGACGGACCGGCTCTGCGTTGCGCACCGGTTAAATTAACCCGACACATAATCCAAACCCGGCCAGGTCTTTGTTCCATGCACGGCATGTCGTACATGTGGAATTGCAACCAATAATTAGCAGACCCTACCCGTACAGCCCTCCAGAGACACACGAGTGAAGACAGCCCTCCAGAGACACACACGAGTGAAGACAAACGCCTATCGCCTTGTTTATACAGCCAACAAGCCGATTGATTTTATTTTGCTGTAAAAAATAATGTACCATGACAGATAATTTCAAAGGAAAACAAAAGTTTAAGAGACGATACTACGAGAAGAACTGAATAAGACGATGACGAAGATCTAGCTTGCGTAGTTGAGTTGCGTGATCACATTTTGTATGGAGTACCCCGTACACGTTCTGGAAGGCGCACGCTGCAGATCGATCCTCTAGTAATAAAAAGCTGCTCGATCTCACACGCTATATTCCGTAGCATGCAACGCAGAATGCACCGATGAACGCACCAAGGATGTACTACTAGTATGCTGTATGCAGTGTGCTCTGTATACTCCTATATATTGGCGGTACACGCCACTATGCCTTGTCGTCGTCCTGAAGCTACTGTAACATGCATTGCTCATTCACTTTTCACACGCTTTGCTCATAAACCAGGACCACTGCTAGTACTCCTATAACAAGCTTTGTGTGCATGGTGCTTGTACACGATAGAGCACGACCATGGCTTTTAGTATGGTGCTCGTACACGAGCACGACTATGGCTTTTAGTATGTAGCTCGTCAACACTCAGCTGTAGCGTGTCTAGCTTGCCATTGACCGTACCCCACTTGTGCTTGGGGCTTGGGATGGAGATTATACTATTTAGCAACAACCATCATCAGCAGTTCAGGACTCACGGCTGCTGAGGCTTTCCCATTTAGCTAGGTACTGTGTAATGCGCATATTATCTTTTATATGTTTCTAGTACTGTAGTACACTTATGCGTACTGTATGTATCAAGTACGCTTCACTAACTGCATGTTTATCAGAGTCCTGCTACCAACTCTGTATGTGTGCACAGTACATCTGATGCTCCGTGACCATGGATGGAATCTTACAGTATTCGGAAAAAGGCGGGATGGATTCTACAGTATTTAGAAAAGGAGAGGGGAAGCAACTAGTAGTAGTAGTTACGTTTTGATTTTATCCTGTGTTTGGTTTGGGGATGAAGTAGGTTGGGCTGGGTTTAACCCATTTTTCTGGGATGAAACAAACTCATCTCATGTTTGGTTTTTTTGTTTAGTTAGAAGGTTGGATAAGGATGCAATGGATGGCACTTTAACACCGTGAACGGTAGCTGGTAGTGGAGCCCGTCTGTGAGCCTCTTTCTCACGTCATCTTCTTCATCCTCAATATCCAAGAGAGCAGAGCAGAGCTCCGTCACCATGGAGGACAGAGCATAGCAAAGCCACCGCTTGCCCCGAAGCCGCCTGGAGCCGCCAGGAGCACCGCCGGGGGGCCGCCGCGAGTGCTGCAGGGCCTGCCCGCGGCGAGCGCCGCCAGGGCCGCCGCGAGCGCCCTCCGTGAGGGCCGCGATGAGCGCCCTTCGCGAGCGCCGCCGGGGTCGCCGCGAACACCCTCCGCGAGGGCCGCCGGGAGCGCCGCCAGGCCCGCCCTCCGCAAGCGCCGTTGGGGCCGCCGCCAGGCCCGCCCTCCTCGAGCGCCGCCCTGGCAGCCATGAGCACCCTCCGTGAGCGCCGCTGGGGCCGCCGCGAGTGCCCTCCGCGAGCGCTGCCGGGGCCGCCGCGAGTGCCCTCCGCGAGGGCCGCCGGACCCGTCTGCCGCCGGTCCCACGTCCGACGGAGCTGGATGGCTGGAGAAGGAGGAGGGCCGGAGGAGCTGGGGACGGGGATAAGGCCGGCGTTCACGAGGGAAGGAGAAGGAGACGGAGCTCGCGACGCCGGGCATGTGGATCGGCTGCGTTCGCTGTTTTTTGGCGGACCAGAAGAACCCGCATCTGAAGGGAATATACCCTACTGGGTTGAACCTATCCCCTTTCATTTTTCAACCAAACACGGGTTGATGTGGGTCGAACCCGCACCAACCCATACCAACCCGTGAACCAAACACAGCATGAGAGACAGCCGCTGGATTTGTGCTACATCACCACCTGAGAGCCGGCAGGGCCTGATCGAGCAAGTAGTACTCTACTTGGCATGGGCAATTTAAGTAATAAAAAATATCACACGTGTCTGCCCAAATTAAATGCAAAACATGTAAAAATCCTCAATGTCACATAGGAGTACTCCGTACTCCCTCCGTCACGCTTGGATTGTCGTTGGGGGATGGATTTGAACTGTCTGTATTCATTGTCTTTGCCCTGTACTTAGACCTATCCTGTGTCCATGTTCAGACAGTCTTTGATGAACGTGCATACACGTTAGAACGACAAAGACAGTGGGACAGAGGGAGTACATAAAGATGTTAAGTACATGATCACCCAATTGGATGCTCAGATCTCATAAATACAGTTTAGATTCACGATTGTCCTTTATTTGTGCTCAGATGCATTTGTTTCCAAACAATTTTTCTCCATGTAAGCGACCATAGCTAGCTTGTACTACACTAGTACTGCTCCAGCTAGCTGCAAACACTGCACACACACGCACAGTATGTACGTCGATCTCGTAGTCCACTGTTGCACCAACAGTACTCTAGCAGCACACTTGTATAGAAGAGACAAGAGACGCAATGAGGCCGCACTCGGCATAGAAGAGACACACCGGCGGGCTGGCCGGCAGAGTCATTGCTGATTAGCCGTGTAGTACAACAGAAGACCAAGATCCTTGGCCACACACACATATCTGGTGGGTCTGATGATCAGCAGCGATTCAGCGCAATGAGTGAAATCCTATTTTTCCGGCCTGCAGGAATCGAATGATTTCGGAATCTCAATCTACAACCTCTGCTTACACCCTAACCATCGAGCACAAGAAAAAGCACACGGCGCCGGGCTCCCATGGCCGCGCCCGTTCCATCACCACGAGGTCGAGGAGCTACAAAGCCGCCGATCGCCCGAGAAGAGGACACAGGCCAGTAGCCAATGCATGCAAAAACGCAATCCCCTTCAACATGACCATTGACCAATAGTTTCCGCTAACACATGTGAACCGTCGATCGATCAGTCGCGTCGGTGCCACGCGTTCTCCTGATGAGAGCGAGGCTTGTGTTTGGGGCCAAAGGGTTTGATTGGCGCAGCACCGTACCGGCGGCAACGACCACCAAGTCGCGCAGCAGCTGGTAATTGATCCATCATCCATGTGCTACTGTCCGTGGTGGACGGGGGTCAATGCCTACCCATAAAGAAAAAAGGACGTGAAAATGGCTGCCATGATGATCCCTATCTCCATAAATGGCTGCCATGCAATAGTGTTCTACACTACTTCTTTTATTAATTCCAAACTATAAGACATTTTGGCCTCTTTCTTATACAAATAATGAAAAAATGGATATGAAAAAGTTATAACATCTTATAACTTAGGGCGAGAGGAGTACTACACACTTATTGTTAACAGAACCATCCTTATTTATAAATTTGGACTCAGCACAAACCTTATAGAGATGGTTTCTGATACAATGAAAGGAGCGATGGTAAACACCGTTTTCGTGAGAGAACCACCCTAAGGTCTTGTTTGGATGCATGTGTATCCACTTCAATCCACATATGTTAGAGTGGACTGAAATGAAACTTAGTTTAATTATACTCCAATCCACTTTAAGACATGTGGATTAAGATGAATATATGCACATCCAAACAAGGTCTTACTGTTTTTGGCGTTTTAAGGGTTTTGTCTGTTACAGCACCGCCCAATTTATACAAGATTAAGTACGGCTGTCCCCACTAATACATTGACACGCACATACTCTCACTTATATAAACCTGGTAGTCCAATGAAATCACAAAGGATTTCAAACCAACTTGCAACAAACCAAGATCGTAGTGATTCAGCATAACCACATCACCTGTTACAATATTTCACAGATAATCTACATAGATTACATAACATCGGAGTACACTTTAGTTATTACAAACCAAAATATAAAGTAGCGGAAGCAATATAGTTTTAAAACCAAATCCGTAGTTTAAGGATTACATTGTGTGGCAGAACCTCCTAAATCATATAGCCATATGCATTATTATTGTCTAAACAGAGTCCAAATAACAATGAATGTGTTCCATACGACTTAAAAGGTCAGTCGGGTAAATCTCGAATCATCCACGATTCTCCGAGCAGGATCAATCATTACAAAGAGACATTACAGTATTACAACAGTTTTATACAAATAAGATATATCGGAGCGAAACAGCGGAAGGATTACAATAACATAATTTTACAAACATTTAGTTCCAAACCTTACAAACCGTAAGTTTAAAGTGTACAAACCATAAAAGTAGTAGAGTAGCGATAGATAACTTTATTACAATACCAGGCGATAAGCTCTGTCCAAGAGCCAACATCCTACTCGTCGTCACTCTCTACAACGACTGTCATGCAACAGGATGCGTAGCACTCCTGCTCATGGGACTCACCTGCAACAAGGGTTCAACAAACTCTGAGTACAAAAGTACTCAACAAGACTGACCCGACGAAAGAAAAGGGGTGAAGACTCAGGAAATGCAGGCTAGAGGGACAAGGTAAGGCTTGCAAGAGATAAGGATTTTTTTGCGGAAAAGCATTGACAGAAAGTAAAGTTGTCTTGCTCTAGATCCAGATTACCAACCAACTTTGTTTTGATATCTTATCATCATTCAAGTTGTTACTACGATGATGAACACCAATCGAGTCTTCTTCTCCGAGAAGCAACGGCGATTCGAATCTATTTTCATACCCAGCTGGGACCTAGGTCACTGATATACAGGAGACTCTAACTCCTAAGCATATCAGATGAACCGATATACCGGGATAACAACCGCAGCCATATATCACCACATGACACACATGAGCACTTCGACCCAATGTACCGATATACGTGGAAACTTAAACCCACAGTATAACACACTATGAAATATGTGAGGACTCTGGCCCACTATATATCACTCTATGACATACGTGGGGACTCTGGCCCACTGTATATCACTTCATGCATGTGGATTTTCTAATTTATCGATATCACCAGTTCACCATCGACACGGGACCTAGGGCATCAACAGACGGAAATACTATAGAGGGACTCCTTTCCCAATGCAAGTTAGCCGTCCGGACTCGATTTATTAACTATTATCACGTTTCCACAGATAAAGCCATCCTCATCTTTTTTATTCTTTTACTTTTTGATAACCGAACTTATTAAGCAGGGCTAAGCATTACTACGTATTTTCCATATAACAGGTAACAAGGAATATGGAAGTAAGACAGGTAATGCAATTGGTGCGTTGTCACTCAACTCCTAATACTTAATGCAACATTTCAATACTGAAGCGATAAAAGTTTTATAAAACAAAGGTAGGGTTGGAATGCATCCGGGGCTTGCCTTGGTATTCGGGGTAGACGGTCTCGAGCTCTGGATCAACTCCCGATTCCTAAATCTGCTCTTCCTTGGGATCTGGTGCGATAATGTTAAACTCTCCGTTAACGAAAACTATACGATAAAATGATATGTTTAACATGATGGAATAATAAACATGATGCTTGATGGATGCATGACCGGATTAAGGGCTTAAGTACAACTTTCCTTCACGATAAAGTTGCAAGCCAACCAAAACTTACTTACTAAGTTCATTAGGGTTAACTACGTTATTTAAGAAGGTTATTAAACACATGAAATAACGTTGATTAAACCCTAATAACATGGTTAAGTTAAGTGCAAATAATTAATTAAAGTGCCAAAGGTCATTAGGGTTAATGACCTAAGGTCATCAATCAATCCCAAAGTCAAACAAATCCTATAATGATTAAACTTAATTAAAAGGGATTAATTAATTATTTAAAAGCATAAAATAAAGGCATAAAAATTAAAGTTGTCTAATTGAGCTCAAAATTTTATTTTGAAAAGCTCTTGGCCTAATTAGATGGCAAAATAAATTTTAGAAATAAAAGCCAATTATTTTATTTATTAAAAATCATTGAAGGTGCATTTTCAATTAAAAGAGCTAATTTTAACTTATGCAAAATGTACTCAAATTTGATATTTCATATTTTTCCTAGGTAGAGAACACCATAAAGAGCTTACCTATAAATTTTCAAAATTTTTGGAGCTATACATGAATTATTATAATTTTTTAAACAAAACAATATTTAAATCATTTTCTAAAATAAATAAAAGAAAAGGGAAAATCGGCTCCCGAGGTTGACCGCGGCGTGCCTCGATCCGACACAATAGTCTTTGGTACCTAATGAATTATGCAATTGCTTTCAGAATTTGTTGATGAACTGCGTGCCTCGATCCGACACAATAGTCTTTGGTACACCATGAGGATTAATGATACGTTCAAAATACAGTTTGGCATATTGCGAGGCTGAATTTGTACTTTGAACTGGAAGGAAATGTGCGGATTTTATGAGTCGATCCACTATGACCCAAATTGAATCAAAACCTCTTGCTGTCCTGGGTAGACCCACTATAAAATTCATACTAATATCTTCCCATTTCCAAACTGGAATGGGTAATGGTTGAAGTTCTCCTGCTGGTTTCAAATGCACGGCTTTGGCTTTCTGACACGTATCACATTGAGCCACATACTTAGCAATTTCAATCTTCATCTTGGTCCACCAAAATTTCTGTTTTAAGTCATGATACATCTTATTACTTCCTGGATGAATAGAAAACTTTGAAAGATGTGCTTCATCAAGGATCTTTTGACGTAACTCAGGAACTTTTGGTATGACCAGACGATTCTTATACCATAAGACATCTGCTTCATCAAGGGTAAAAGAAGAAACCTTTTCTTTTCTGACTTTCTTTTTGATATGCTTAATTCCCTTATTACTTCTCTGAGGAGCAATAATTTGATCTTTGAGTGTTGACTCAACCTTAATATTTGACAAACTTCCTTACTGTACCATTTCTATTTCCAACTTCTCTATCTTATGACATATAGAGATATCCAAGGGCTTCACTGTTAAACAATGACAATGACTTTTTCGGCTAAGTGCATCAGCAACTACATTTGCTTTACCAGGATGGTAGTATATTTCCAAGTCATAATCATTGATTAGTTCTAACCACCTTCTTTGCCTCATATTTAACTCATCTTGAGTAAAAATGTATTTCAAACTCTTGTGATCGCTATAGATATTACATTTGTTGCCCCACAGATAATGTCACCATATTTTCAATGCATGGACAACAGCTGCTAACTCTAAATCATGTGTTGGATAATGCTCCTCATATTTCTTCAACTATCGAGAAGCATAAGCAATAACTCTCCCTTCTTGCATCAACACACATCCAATACCAATACCAGAAGCATCACAATAAACATGAAATGACTTTTCAATGATTGGTTGTGCTAGGATAAGGGCAGTAGTCATTAATTTCTTTAATTTCTAAAATGCCTCTTCACATTCGGGTGACCAAACAAACTTAACATCATTCTTTAGCAATTCAGTTATGGGCTTTGATATCTTTGAGAAATTAGGTATAAAACGATGGTAATAACCCGCCATTCTCAGAAAACTATGAACTTGATGCACTATTTTTGGTGGTTCCCAATCAAGTATATCTTGTACTTTGCTAGGGTCTACAGCAACACCCTTATCTGATAAAACATGTCCAAGAAATTTTACTTCTTTCAGCCAAAACTCACACTTACTAAACTTGACATACAGTTGATGCTCTCTCAGACGTTGCAGAATAATTCTGAGGTATTCAGCATGTTCTTCTTTATTTTTGGAGTATATCAGAATATCATCAATGAAGACAACCATAAACTTATCAAGTTCTAGCATGAACACTGGGTTCATCAAGTACATGAAATAAGCTGGTGCATTGGTAAGTCCAAAAGACATGACCAAATATTCATATAGACCATACCGAGTGGTAAAGGCGGTCTTTGGAACATCTTCCGGGCGAATCTTGATTTGATGATACCCGGATCGAAGATTAATTTTTGAAAACACTTTTGCCTCTGCCAATTGATCAAAAAGCAGATCAATGCGGGGTAGAGGATACTTATTCTTGATTGTTACCTCATTCAAGGGATGATAATCCACATATAACCTCAAGCTTTTATCTTTCTTTTTCACAAAAATTGCAGGACATCCCCAAGGTGACGAACTAGGTTGAATAAAACCTTTATCCCGTAACTCTTGCAACTGAGTCTTGAGCTCTGCTAACTCAGGTGGTGCCATCCGATAAGCTCTTTTGGATATTGGAGCAGTACCAGGCTTCAAATCAATTCTAAATTCCACCTTTCTATCAGGAGGTAAACCCGGTAATTCATCAGGAAACACATCAGGAAACTCACAGATCACTGGTATATCTTGGATCTATTTCATAGAAGTTGCACATACCTTTTCGATAGTCCTTTTAAGTGTTGGAAGTTGGATAAGAAGTTGAAATTTGCAATTAGGTATGTTCACTCTCACTGTTCTATTCAGGATGTCTATCACAGCACCATGTCGTTTCATCCAATTCATACCTAGGATCACATCTATATCTTGATCCATTAATATTATCATATCAGTGGGAAAAATATACCCACCCAAACTTACTGGCATACCATGTACCATTTCTTTAGTACACATACGCCCCTCGGGCGATTATATAAAGAATTGTTCTTTCGTCTCCATTGTTGGTATTTCATGTGTTTTAACAAATGTACCATTTATGAACGTATGGGATGCACCAGAATCAAAAAGCAGAATTGCAGGATGATCAGCAACAGGGAATGTACCCATCATGACGGGTTCTCCTTTAGAAATTTCCTCAACCTGAGTATAAAACACCTTACCAACCTTCTTCTCATTCTTACTATTCTGCACCCTCTGATTTCCTGCCTTATTCTGATTCTATGGTTGCTGTTGTGGTGCAAAGGTTCTGGGCACATAAGAATTATACTGCCTCGGATGTGGGCAGTTCCTTGAGTAATGGCCAGGCTTACCACAATTATAACATGGGAAGATTGGTGGCTGAAAATTAGGGTTACGAATACCAGGGGCATTCGGCTGTCGTGGATAAGAAAGAGTAGCAGCAGGACGGACAATTGTTTGCTGCTGGGCTTGGTATTGTGGTGGACGGTAAGAAGACAGAAATGGTTTTGGAGATGATAGATTATTTTCTGGCGCTTTTGATTTCCACCAGAAAATCCTGATGTCGCAGTTTTCTTCTTCTTAGCTTCCATGTGTTGACGGTTCTTTTGTTCATAAGATATAGCAATGTTCACCGTCTCATGAAAAGTGGCATTTGATTCCCCATCATCATCCTCTGAATCTTGCTATTCAGACCCCTAAGGAAACACTCCTTCTTCTTACGGTCAGTACTAACTTGGTCAGAAGCATATTGGGACAAGTGATTGAATTTGCCAAAATACTGCATAATTGACATATCACCTTATTGCAGAGAAAGAAACTCTTCAGGCTTTATGGTCATGATTCCCTTAGGAATAAAATGTGCATGAAAAGCTTCATGAAACTCAGCCTAAGTAATACGATGACCTTCAAGCTGAGCAGCGACAAAGTTAACCCACCAGGCTCCTGCAGTGCCTCTCAACTGCTGAGCTGCAAACATGGGTTTCTGATATTCGGTACATTCAATTAACCCGAACTTCTGCTCCATAGTGCGGAGCCAATCATCTGTCTCCATTGGTTCATCTACTCTGGTGAAGACCGGAGGACGGGTGTCGGTAAAATCCACGTAGGTGGTCTCATTCCTATTATTCCGACCATGATTCCCTGGATGTGCATTTTGATTCTGATTCTGGGTCATCATGGTGGTTACATTGACTAAGGCCACAACTGCATCGGCCAGGGTTGGTGGAACTGGTGGAGGATTCGGAACATCACCTCCATCATGAGATGGACCGGCAGCATCACGGGATCGAGTATGAGCAGGCATCTGTTGATAAACAAACTATACTTTATTCACAAAACTTTATTGAACTAGATTAGCAGATATTACAGACGTGCAACACACTTATAATACATTATTTTTGTTACAACTGTCTGCAATCTGGCAAGACTTTCCACACCTACTAGGTTTTAGAAAGTAGGAAAAAGATATATTACACATCTCATTATCCAAACTCCTTACTCATCCTCCTCACTGGTATCCATAGGAATTACATCCTCCTCTTCTGGATCCTCTTCCTCTTTCGACTCTTCTTCAACTATCTCTGGATCTTCTTCTTCCATAAGATCCTCTTCATTTTCATTTGCCACACCCATCTGGTTTTCTTCTTCCTCATCGATGACATCATCATCAGCGGACTCTATTTCTTTAGGATCTTCCTCTTCCTCATCCTGACCCATCACAAGACCAAGATCATCTTGGCCTGCCTGTCGTTGATATTCAGGATCCAATAGGTTATTCAGCCTCACACACTTATCATCAGCTTCCTCGGCATATTCCTCCAACTCTTCCACGTAATCATCAAGTTCTTGTATACGCTCATTTGCGGCATCTTCTCGTGCCCAAGCATCATTTCTCTAGTGTTTCATATACCTTCGAGATTGCCTTAACTGAGTAATCTCAGCGGCCTTTTCGAGCCTATCCACTTCTGCTCTTTCCAGTTCTACTCTAAGTCTAGTTATTTCAGCTTGCAGATCTGGATTGGAATTGTTAATGCTTTCGCCAATCTCATATCTGGGAGCTAGTTGATGTCGAGGTACTCCCATCAGTGCAGTGCTCTTACGGGGAGTCTGCTTAGTAAGGGACATCCTGAAGAAAGATAGGTCATAAAGGATAAGGACAGATACGAAGAAATCTAAAGGCTAGCATGAATAGGATTGATACTACTTGACCCAAACCACTTTAAAGGGGAAGGTAATTAAAATAGGTTAATTAAACATGATACATGAATCGAACTTACGATTTAAGCATAAAAGAGTTTTTCAAGCAACACATACATAAAGATAGCTTTAACATAGGGCAATATAGTATACTATTCCACCACCACACTTTCAAATAAGAATAAGGGTCGATAGAAAGAATTATAGGTAAGGAATAAGCAATTTGGACCCAAAATAGTTAACTTATTTGACTCAAAACTTTTGAAGTTTTCGCAAAGAATACTACAACAACTCTTTTTAATAACGATCCGGCTCCGATACCAGCTGTGGCAGAACCTCCTAAATCATATGGCCGACATGCATTATTATTGTCTAAACAGACTCCAAATAATAATGAATGTGTTTCATACAACTTAAAAGGTCTGTCGGGTAAATCCCAAATCATCCATGATTCTCCAAGCAGGATCAATCATTACAAAGAGACATTGCAGTATTACAACAGTTTTATACAAATAAGATATATCGGAGCCAAACAGCATAAGGATTACAATAACATAATTTTACAAACATTTAGTTCCAAACCTTACAAACCATAAGTTTAAATTGTACAAACCATAAAAGTAGTGGAGTAGCGATAGATAACTTTATTACAATACCAGGCGATAAGCTCTGCCCAAGAGCCAACATCCTAGTCGTCGTCACTCTCTGCAACCACTGTCATGCAACAGGATGCGTAGCACTCCTGCTCATGGAACTCACCTGCAGCAAGGGTTCAACAAACCCTGAGTATAAAAGTACTCAACAAGACTGACCCGACGAAAGAAAAGGGGTGAAGACTCAAGAAATGCAAGCTAGAGGGACAAGGTAAGGCTTGCAACAGATAAGGATTTTTTTACGGAAAAGCATTGACAGAAAGTAAAGTTGTCTTGCTCTAGATCCAGATTACCAACCAACTTCGTTTTGATATCTTATCATCATTCAAGTTGTTACTACGATGATGAACACCGATCGAGTCTTCTTCTCCGAGAAGCAACGGCGATTTGAATCCATTTTCATACCCAGCTGGGACCTAGGTCACTGATATACAGGAGACTCTAACTCCTAAGCATATCAGATGAACCGATATACCGGAACAACCACAGCCATATATCAACACATGACACACATGAGCACTTCGACCCAGTGTACCGATATACGTGGAAACTTAAACCCACAGTATAACACACTATAAAATATGTGGGGACTCTAGCCCACTATATATCACTCTATGACATACGTGGGGATTCTGGCCCACTGTATACCACTTTATGCATGTGGATTTTCTAATTTATCGATATCACCAGTTCACCATCGACACGGGACCTAGGGCATCAACAGACGAAAACACTATAGAGGGACTCCTTTCCCAATGCAAGTTAGCCGTCCAGACTCGATTTATTAATTATTATCACGTTTCCACAGATAAAGCCATCCTTATCTTTTTCATTCTTTTACTTTTTGATAACCTAACTTATTTAGCAGGGCTAAGCATTACTACGTATTTTCCATATAACAGGTAACAAGGAATATGGAAGTAAGACAGGTAATGCAATTGGTGGGTTGTCACTCAACTCCTAATACTTAATGCAACATTTCAATACTGAAGCGATAAAAGTTTTATAAAACAAAGGTAGGGTTGGAATGCATCCGGGGCTTGCCTTGGTATTCGGGTAGACGGTCTCGAGCTCTGGATCAACTCCTGATTCCTGAATCTGCTCTTCCTTGGGATCTGGTGCGATAATGTTAAACTCTCCGTTAACGGAAACTATACGATAAAATGATATGTTTTAACATGATGGAATAGTAAACATGATGCTCGATGGATGCATGACCGGAATAAGGGCTTAACAACAACTTTCCTTCACGATAAAGTTGCAAGCCAACCAAAACTTACTTACTAAGTTCATTAGGGTTAACTACGTTATTTAAGAAGGTTATTAAACACATGAAATAACGTTGATTAAACCCTAATGACATGGTTAAGTCAAGCGCAAACAATTAATTAAAGTGCCAAAGGTCATTAGGGTTAATGACCCAAGGTCATCAATCAATCCCAAAGTCAAACAAATCCTATAATGATTAAACTTAATTAAAAGGGATTAATTAATTATTTAAAAGCATAAAATAAAGGCATAAAAATTAAAGTTATCTAATTGAGCTCAAAATTTTATTTTGAAAAGCTCTTGGCCTAATTAGATGGCAAAATAAATTTCAAAAATAAAAGCCAATTATTTTATTTATTAAAAATCATTGAAGGTGCATTTTCAATTAAAAGAGCTAATTTTAACTTATGCAAAATGTACTCAAATTTGATATTTCATATTTTTTTCTAGGTAGAGAACACCATAAAGAGCTTATCCATAAATTTTTAGAATTTTTGAAGCTATACATGAATTATTATAATTTTTTAAACAAAACAACATTTAAATCATTTTCTAAAATAAATAAAAGAAAAAGGAAAATCGGCTCCCGAGGTTGACCGCGGCGGCGACGATTTTGACCAGAGATTACTCGCCGGCGGTGAGGTCTCCGGCAATGAGTTTGGGCTCTACAGACTCAGCACAACAAGGCGATGCTTCTGGCTAGTTAATGAAGCGGCGGACTTAGCGGAGCAGACTCGCCGGCGGCCATGGCGGCACGGCGGAGCTCGGGCGCGGCGGCAACGCTCACCGGAGTGATTTCCGGCAACGGCGAGTGCACGGACATGGGCTACGCACTCTTGCGAACGCAATCATCAACAAAATGCGACCCAATTTGACGCCCAGCCGCAACGGCCACGCGCGCGGCGGAGCGGCATGAACATGCCGGCGGCGAGCCACGGCGGCCGGACACTACAGCGCGGCAGAGGTGAAATTGAGAGCATGGACAGGTGCAGGAGCTCACCGCGGGTACGGTGCGCACGTTGATGAAGGCTCGAAGTGGCTGAGTCGAGCTACGGACGGCGGCGCTGATGGCGGCGGCGGCGCTCCGACGGCAAGGTGAGCGTTCCGGCGGTTCCTGGGCACCATCAAGCCGACCAAGCTGCGCATATGGGGCAGGAGAAGACAGAGAACATGATGAGAGGGTTAAAGGAAATATGTTTTCAACCTTGGCGGCGGTGCTCGGCGAGAAAGCTTGCGGTGGCTCGGCGACCGGCCGCGAGGAAGATGACGGCGTGCGGTCGCTACGGGCGATGAGAGCGGGCACTAGCTGGCTCAGAAGAAGCGCAAGGTTGAGACAGAGCTTCTGGCAAGAACAAGAAGTCAAAGATGGAGTGCGGCGGCGAATTTGAGCGGCGAAGCGAGGTCGTCGGCGGTGAGCAAGGAAGGAAAAAAAGAGAAACGGCGATAGCCGACTTGCATTTATAGGCCAAAGACGAGGTATGGACGGGCGACACGTCGACGATGAAGTTTCGAGCGTCCTGGGGTGAGCTGGCGACCATGGCAGGGCGACGGTGGACAGCGGCGCGGCTTGAGAAGCCGGCCATGGCGGCAGTTCATAGGTTTCGATACTGTTCTTGATAATTACAGGAATACCACTCGTCGAAAATAATAAATTACTCCAAAATTTATATAGGAACATGAAAATCTCCAAAAATAGAATTTGCATAACTTTTCAAGAGCTACATTTTCAATTTAACTAGCATCCTCAAATTCTATTTAGATTTTGAATTATGAATTCAAATTCAAAAGGGGAATAAAACCCCAGAAATCAATATTTGAAATTAATTTTGATTTTTCAATAAAAATTAAAAATCTTCAAATATTTGAAATGTTCAAATTTTCAAACCAAACATTTTTTGTATATAAAGTTTTTCCAAATTATGCATAAATTTTTAATTATGCTTTTAAAATCAAAAGGAGACAAATGCTGGAAAACTGTATTTTCAAAGTTATTTGAAATTATTTTTGAAAACTTGAAAAACTTTTTATACCATTATTGTATCTCTTGTAAAGATCTACAAATCATATTTTTAGAGTATACCCAAATTCTTTATAGATTTTGAATTATCAGAAAGAGGATAAAACCAGCTTTTGAAATAAAGGGTTTTTGAAACCGAATTCAAACTCGATTTGGTTTCTAAATTAATTGGTTGGTCATTAGTGATCATAAACATCATCCAAGGACATTTTTAGGTCCAAGACCCAATGACCCCCTTGGTTGACCAAGTTGACTTTTGAAAAGACATTTTATAGCTTTCTAATTTGAATTTAAATTTGAATCGCAAGACTCGGGAATAAGCTTTGAAATCCAAATTCATCTTCAAATATGGAAATCACTTTTAGGGTTGAACTTAGATTTATATACTATACTTGACACTAGTGTAAACACAGTTTACACCTCAAGTACATAGAATATAAACTAAGTATTTGAGATGACATTCGAAAGTAGGGTTTTATGATTTCATGTGACACAACATTGCATAAACACAAGCAACCTATGAAATATAAACTTGTTTTAGTTAATGCATATCAAAGGCAAACTAATCATGAATGCTTTACAATGCATATGATGACATGACAGGTTTTAGTTACCATAACACCAGAGGTGTTACGCATTGCCAGTTTAGATTCACATCCTACAAAAGCATTATGAGATAAGGAGACTAGTAGAGACCATGCCCAATGGTCTAATCTTCATTCCTGGCTGGGATAAGGCGGTACTTGCAGCAACCATTATAGAATATGTCATCTGCAACAAGAGAGAATAAAACACCGAGTACTCAATTGTACTCAACAAGACTTACCCGTCGTAAACCAGAAATAAAGACTCCAAGGATTATGCAAGGCTATTATAGGTGGAGTTGGCTTACTCATTTTGCATAAAAAGCCTTAAGTGAGGAGAGTGACTATATTATTATTAGCATCAAGTTAATATTCATTAACCTGTCATTTATGTTTGCCCCTGTGCTAAACAAGCAAAAGAGAAGAGAAATACATAACCATATCAGGTTCATCAACAGCTTTTTTATGAAGTATCATTAACCATCCAAGCAATTTAATATTTTCAAGTATGGAGATACTCCCGTCAAGCTTCTCACTATCCAGGAGACGATGGTGATTTGAATCGATTACTACCCAGCTGGGGAAATATTCCTAACACCGCTAAGGGTAGCCTAGAACACCGTTGGTACAACTCAGGAATCGCGGATCCAAGCAGCGCCTCACTACCAGGGTTGCCACCATACCAGGAGGGTCAGGAATTATAACACCTGCCGCTGGACTTACGGACATGACTTTCCACCCATACTTACTACCTCCATAGTGAGCGCTTGATACTCCTCGATTTTCGGCCTGAGTTGAGCTACTAGGCTTCGCGGCGGATAACCTCAGATCCAACCAGCTAAGTGCTAGGCACTATTCAACATGACTAAGAAAGGCTCCATTTCTTCTAGGTGATTAATCGGCATGACAGTTCGCTTGATTAACAAAGCCCGCCGACATTGTAACTTCCACGTTCCGCCTTATCGTCGATTTACATCCATATGGTTATTTGCACGATAGCAAATATAGCCAACCGTGAACCATTATCCTAATTCTTGCATGTAATTAGCAATCACTCGACTTCTATCGTTTAAGCGTTGCTAAGCAAATAGTACAGTATCATATCATTAGGATTTCAAGGATAATAACTGGACAAGAAAGGATGTATATGTAGCAAGGGTTCCAATTCAATTCCTAGAACTTAATGCAACAAGCATAGCATATTTAATATATTATAAAAAGTTAGGAAGTTAAAATGCTCTGGGGCTTGCCTTTCACGAATGTTGCGTGTTCGTGCAGTGGGCACTCAAGAACGACCTCCTCTCCGACGTCGGGTTTGACCACCTGAACCTTCTGCTCCAGAGGATTCTTCAGCTCCTGCGGGCACGTTCCCTCGAACTCCAACAAGGTCACTCCTGTGGGCACACCCATTGCATGCATATGCATAGAATGAACATTATGAATGCATAAGTGATAATGGTGATGATGACATGATGCTTATGAGGATAAGTTGATCAAACCATATCACTGGACACTCGTTTATCGAGTTTTCTAGCTCTATTCGAATCATTATAACAAAAATATTTTACTTTTCTTATAGAAAGTAAACCCACTTACCAAAACTACATAACTCAACATATAATAATTTATCCTCAGTTAAAAACCTAACACCTGCATCTAAGATTTTACTTTAATTAAATTAGACACATAAAATATCATGTATGATAAATCACTAGACATGAAGAAATACAATTAAAACATAACATTTCATATACCAAAAAGAATACTAGATAAAGAAAATGGTCAAACAGCATAGTTAACCTTCCTATTAGCTAGAGAATACCAAGACAAAATTAATAAACTTTGATTTCACAAATTTTGGATAAACACAACTCTAGTTATTAATTTTGCAAGGACTTTTCTTTTAAAAAAATAAAAGCTATATATAAAAGTTTATCAAACTCAAATTTTTATGACTTTATCATGTAGATCACAATGATACAAAACTAACAAAACTAGTTTCACTATTTTTGAACCTTTCTAGCTCAAGTTATAAATTCACAAAGTTTGAATTCAAAAACTAAATTAAAAAATCATTTTCTAAAAGGAAATAGGCTTCACAGGCTGATTTGGCCGGCTCGGCCTTGCTCGGCCCACGGCGCGGCGAGTGCGCGTGGCCCTGCACGGGCGACCGGCCCGACGGCGAGGCAGGCCAGCCCAGCAGCGCAGGCCGGCCCAGCGATGCGGCCTGGTCGACTCAGCCCAAAGGCGAGCTGCGGCAACGCGGCCCACGCGAGCGCGGCGCGTGCTGGCACGGGCACGGGCGACGCGGCAGGCGTCGGCGGCGGGGCGCGAGACGATGGCGATGGCGGACTTGCCGGTTTCTGGCCGAACTCAGTCGGCGCGCATGCGCACGAGCACCAGGGTGCTCGGGCGAGTCTAGGGCTACGAAGATGAAGCTCAGTGCCTGTAACAACCCAGTCCCGGCACACGGCCCAGGCCCACTCTACCAAGGAGCGGGTCCCGCCTGCGTAAAAACCCGCTTGAACTTTCGTCCTCGCTTCGTTCAAAACGGTTAACCGAAGGTTAATACGCGTCCTTGGCCCTGGTATTTAAGCTGGCTGGGCGACCTCAGGATTCACGATACGGTACTAAACCTGGGTTGCTACAGTGTTTCGCGATGCTACAGTAACCGGTGAACAGTATCCGTGCTACAGTAACTCGAAACAGGCCCGGCCCAATTCGGTTCTACAGTAACGGACTGCTACAGTACCCGGACTGCTACAGTACTCGGCCCACTGTCCCCTGCTACAGTAACATCGGCCCATATCGTGAATTCGGCCCACTGGCCCATTTGGGGCTGTTACAATCACCCCCCCTAAGGATTCGACGTCCCCGTCGAATGCCAGACCAGCTTACCCTTTCGGGACACCTAATTCAGGATCCTCCTCTCTTGGTCACGTCCATGTGTTCAATGCCGGCGCATCTATATGCCATGTCATGTCGTGTCCTGTCATTAGGTCCACGTATGTGCATGCGCATTATGCCCGCGCATTGAACTCCATGCGCCCGTGAAACCTCGAGAGTCGGCTCTGATACCAAATGTAACAACCCAGTCCCGGCACACGGCCCAGGCCCACTCTACCGAGGAGCGGGTCCCGCCTGCGTAAAAACCCGCTTGAACTTTCGTCCTCGCTTCGTTCAAAACGGTTAACCGAAGGTTAATACGCGTCCTTGGCCCTGGTATTTAAGCTGGCTGGGCGACCTCAGGATTCACGATACGGTACTAAACCTGGGTTGCTACAGTGTTTCGCGGTGCTACAGTAACTGGTGAACAGTGTCCGTGCTACAGTAACTCGAAACAGGCCCGGCCCGATTCGATGCTACAGTAGCGGACTGCTACAGTACCCGGACTGCTACAGTCTCGGCCCACTGTCCCCTGCTATAGTAACATCGGCCCATATCGCGAATTCGGCCCACTGTCCCATTTGGGGCTGTTACAGTGCCGTGGTGGGGAGTCGTGGCCACGTGCACGGCGGCAGCGGTGCACAGAGCACACGACGGCAAACGGCGTTCCGGTGACATCAAAGCACTAGAGCCAATAAGGCTTTCGGTCCTAGCTTTGACACAACCTGGCGGCTCTGAAACACTAGAGAAAAAGATAGGAAGAAGATGGAGGCGCGCTAGCCACAGCAAAGCAGAGCTCGCGGCCATGGCGGCCATTGCGGCAGCACGACGTGAGGGCTCACCTCGCGATGGTGCAGGGCGCAGCTGGGTCGGGGAGGTAGAGAAGCTCGTGGCGGAGCTGTGGACTCGTGGAATTGAAAAACGAGTGAGTGGTGTGGGTGGATTGAGGGGCGGAAATGTAGTGGCCGATGGTATGCCGAGGAAGAGAAAAAGAGGAGGAAGAGAAGATGGAGTGGCCGGCCTCGGCTCTGGTCGGCGTGGGGAGGTGGCTGGAGCTTCGCGACGTTGACCACGCGGCAGGTCGCGCGTCCGAGCGCGAGAAGGGCCTCGATGGCCACGGTGGCGGCGATGAACAGCAGCGGAAGAGAAGAAAAGGTCGGGGCACTGTAGCAGCAAAAGGATTTTCCCCCTTTTTCATTTTCTCCAAAATTCATATAAGAACTTGAAAATTTTCAAATACGAAAAATGCTCAAAATAAATCGAATCACGCTTTTGCTTTTGGGACCATATCCAAGTTCTCAATATTTCTGAAATTAGGGTTTTCGACATTTGAATTTGAATTTGAAATTTAAACTTTACCACAATTATTATGCCATGGCAAAAATAAATAAATGGTACTTATGCACATGTTATGCAATGCAATTAGGCAATAACACTAGAGGTGTTACATTGTCCAGGCTGTAATTGCTAATAAATGCATGTTATTAGACAAAGTTGTCCTAACAAAATTTTACTTCATTGTGAAAATTAGCTCTATAGTAGTGCTACAAGGTATATACCTAAATGCATTTTCGCTTAAATAATCATCCATTCCTATTATGGTGTTAGTTGATTGCTTTACTTAATATTAATTACATACGAAATTTACTTGCTATGAAATTTACAGATATAACTATTTTTATATAAAATTACTCTACCTTGAAAAGCTTAATTTAGGGTAAGACTAAAAGGACTAACATTTTGAAGGTGTAGGAGCAAGACTTCACCAATGGATTGTGTGCCTAGGTCTGGAAACTATTAATCTATTATATACAGTATAGTATAGAAACAACAGTGATCACGATTTGGCGCAACCAGCAAAACAAGGCATGCACACCTGAGGCATCCTCGGTCCAAACAGATTTAGTCATGTCACGTGGTTAAGGAGCAAGAAAACATGCACGAATGTGAAAACCCCCAAGTAGGAGCACAGTTGTTTTCATAGTACCAAGGTCTCCAGTCTTTTCCTATTTCGGACTTGGTTACAGTTTTCCAGGGGAATCAATCGTTACACAGTGCACAAACCACAAACAATGAGAGATGGCCGACGTACGCTCTCTTCTGATTGGGTTGAACAGTAAGTCATGATACTTGGTGTTTAATTAAGATTTCCCATTTAATCCCATTCTGTCGCCAATGTACGCTAAATATTGTTCCCTGTTGCAAAAAACCACTCACCAATTGGGTCAATGCTGATGCCGCATGATTTTTCCTCTGTCAATGGATTCTTCGTTAACTATATTTTCATATTTTCATAGTATACGATGTCACGGTCTTTATAATTTTTTTTATAATTTTAATCAAAACTTAAATAGTTTAACTCTCTAATATTGTTGGAATGACTTACAATTGAAGGTGGAGGAGTATTATTTACTATAAACTTTGTCAAAGTTAAATCAGTTTGACCGACACGCTTTCTATAATTATATTTTTTTCATAGATGGGTGGAGTATTTAAAAAGAAACTGCACATTACTTTAAACATTATCGTTTTTTGCGCATTCCTTGTCATCTTGTCCAATACTCCTCGTGCAGTCGTGCATAAGCATTAGTACTTTTAGATGTTATTATGGAAGCAAATGTTACTGTCAAACCCAATGCGTTCAGCCTCCTGATCGATATTGCATTCATATTTTTCGTAATCTTTTTTCTTGTATTATTTATGTGTTTTTTATTTCCATGCCTCTTTTAGGTTTTATCTCTAGCCTACCTCAACTTGTTTGGGACAAAAGGCTATGTTGTTGTTGTAGATGTCCAGCATCCAAATTGAAGTTGATGGTCGGTATACGTATCCATCTCACGTCTTTATGGTTGTGAAGGTAATGGTGGTTAGGAGTAGCTACAGTGAACCGCGCGTACGTACTAATCAGGGGTTCCACATGTTTTGGATTTTATTAGATTCCACACCATGGTCAGGTCGGCGTCCGCTAAAAATATCCATCCGTGATACGAAGGGGGCCTCGAGTTTCCGGGTTTGTCCGAATCGGAGAGACAAGAACAGCAGTGCAGAGGACGGACTTTTGAAGCAAGCAATGTGCAATGCAATGCAAGCGACAAAATACGGGTCGCTTCTCGCTTGCGCTTTGGTCGCATACAGTCACATGCACGGCCTTCCAAGCGCACCATGATCGAGAACATGCCCTATGAGGCCATGGAAGACGAGCAGAACCGGCCCAGGGAAAGGCTGGCACAGCATTGGCACTCGCGTTCGCGTTCCATCGCCGGGAAGGGAAACGGCGACGGCCGGACGGACGAGCAGCGGCCTGCACTACTGATCGATCTGATCGGTCAGGCTGCAGAGGCATTCATTCATGCGTGGTCGCGCGGATGGGCATTTGCATCGTCCACGCCGATCTTGCATTGCGCTCGGCCGCGCATTGATTCGTCCACACGTGTGCACCACTGCGGCTGCGCAGCAAGGGACCGGTGCCGGCAGGTCAAAAATGGCCGGCAGCCGAGAAAGAAAAGAGAGACAAGGAGCTGGCCGAGGAGACGAGGAAAGTGCTGTGATGATCTACTTCATGCATCCCCACACACACATGCAGGCGAGGGCCGGAGAGTGCAGGCACACGCACACCGGCACATGCACGCATTATTGCTTTTGTTTGCTTTGCATGCCGCCTCCGCACGCGTGCGGCCGGTCGTCGTTGTATAAGTCATGCGTATACGTGCGCTTATATGTACAGTGTATACAGAATATGAGTACAATACGCCGCTAGTACGTGCAACCTACTCAGTACGTACTCCTAGCCTAGCACGGAATGTGTTTAGGACTAGTAGTTGTTGTCACACACACACACACAGAGCATAATGGGGTACGGCCAGGGGCTGGATGCATGGATTATGTTGTGCTATTAAGAAAAGCGCACTGCACTGGACACAGACGTCTGTGGCCTACTAGCTCTGTGATGACCGGCGGCAGATGGAGTGTCCTTGACCGATCATGGTACTACACCATGCCGGGCGCCGGCGGGCCTTGTGTAACAGTGCAACATATAGTACGTGCCACAGCGCTGTTGTAGAGCCCCAAGCGTCAACAGGACATGGATGGCAACAATACCAAACATTAGCTCCGGTTAACTGAGCGGCGCATGGATGATGGCATCTGTGTCCCGTCTCTGCTGCTCGTTTAATCCGCTTATCAGCCTTAATTTGTTCTCTCACACTGTCACTGTCACACACAACACAGAATAGCCCGACGTCCACCCACAACATCTCTGCATCCTTTACAATATTGTGTACTATCCGTGGTAATAAGTAACTCTGAACCATCCAACAGTCTACAGGTAACAGGTTACGTGCTCATCTTCCACGCATGCATGGAGAGTTCGTACACGGATCTCTCACACACACCAAGATGATATTCACAATTCATAAAAGGCTGTAATACTATCTACTCCTAATTAATTGTGGTGTGCCTTGCACGCATCTTGCTCCGGATCGTCGGTCGATATCTAGCCCTCGTCTAGTCAGGCCTAGCTTTGTCCTTGAGTTGTTGCATGCTGGCTGTTACTGTATATCTTTTGATTGCTGGCCTTTTTCACTGCTCGGCGGAGCAGCTGTTCATTCCTACTCCTACCGGCTACAGTGGCTTTGCCTTGGACCTCGGTGATGAGCCAGCCGGCCGGGGGGCGCCATGGCAACCGACGCTTGCTAGGAAGTCCCTCTCCCGCCGCGGGAGAAATCGCACTGTTTGGCAAGGCATGGACGATGTTTCCATCCGGATGCCGACCGGCGGGGCCGGCCGATGGCATCGGGTCGCTCGGCGCACCGTAGAGACCAGCGGTCTCCGCGCTTGCAGGGGTGGGCAAATATGGCAGCACCGGCCGGCCATTCGCAGCGTGCTGCTGCTGGCGTCGGTGACAAGACGTCTCCACCACCCGCTGCGCCGCGCGGACATCGATGCTCGAGTCCTGCGACGCCGATCAAACGCTGCTGCCGCACACTGGTGCTACCTGGCAGCTCGGATGGCAGCTGTGTGAAAAGACTGGTGAGGCGACGACCCGTCCTTTCCTGGCGCAGCGACAGAGAGTCGCAGGCAGTAACGTGAAAAATAATCACTCGGCGCCGTGGCTGCCCACGCCGGTCGCCGGTCACCCTACTACGGCCACGGCCCACGAGCTATCCGCCATGAAGGCCATCGCTCTACGCCTCTGCCAGGCGGCGCACCACGCTGGCCGGGTGGGGCCGCCGCACCCTCGACGCCTTCCCAGCTCGCCCGGCCCGGCGTCCGTGTGCACAAATGTCGGACAAGTTTGGACGAAGTTTAAGTGCATATTTTGGATTTTGGACGCCTAATAATTTTAACTTCTAATCAGGCGACATGTCTTTTTTTTTGGTGACTTATCAGGCGACATGTCAAGACCATTAAGCTTAGATTCGAGGGTTGTTGTTCGTCTTACTGCTTGTTCAATTTCTATTTCAAATGTTATCACTTTCTGAAGTCAGGCATATGAGACATGGACCCCATGTTCTCTAAAAAATTATTCTTGTAACTTTTATGTACAACTTTTAGTTTTTAGAAAGTTACAAAGTTGTGCAGATAACTATTATATACAATACTTTATGGAACAAAAAACTTGTCATCGTTACTTCTTAGAAAGTTAAGAAATTACCATACACAAAACATTTGCATACGATTTTGCATAACAACTTACCACCATAATTTTGTGCCATAATTGTTTTACATAATTTATTGACTACTTATCATGATAGCTTTTCTATACTATTAGTTGAGAAAATTATCATAATAATTTCTTAATATAAATTAGTTTTTTTGGCTCAAGTGATGTGTTGAGTAGATCTTGGACAGTATGGATCACAAGCCAAAACATGGTTAATGCTCTGATAAGTCTTGAATTTGCACTTCATTCAATTAGTCTAAATCTCGTAATATTTCCTAATTTGTTTGATAGTCACCAATGAAAAGGAGATATTTGCGCAATTTTTTGATATATAGGCTTTGCGGCTGCTGAAGCACCCCGACTACCCATTCTTGCTTCTATGCATCGTAAAAGAAATCAACACATGTCAACTAATCTATTTTTTTAATAATTAGTCATCGTACAGGCCATTTATTTGCGACGTTTGGAATTGTATACAGATTGGTGTGCCTGGATATGTGTTGTGGACGTCCAATGCCTGGTCATGACTCATGCCTGGATGATCTGTCAGTTAGGACAGGGGATGTCTGAGGAGGCCCCACAAACCGCCCATGAGTTGTACAGTAGACAAAAAAGAAAATCACACGTTTTGATCATGTAATAGACTAGTAGCTTAACCCAAAGAAATCTAGTTTGACAGTTGTGTTTGTAGTTATTCAAGCTGTTCGCTCAAGATAAAATTGTGATTTGGTTGCCATTGTAGGTAATGCACATCATGGCAAATTCGTGGCCGTCCTAGTTTTAGGCAGTAGCATATATGTCCTATAAAATATGCAATCCCTTGCTTTAAAAAAAGTCCAACATATTTAATTTTAACAATATACTCTATCTATCATAGAGTATTAATATTATGGCACATAATTAGTACTGTTAAGTAGATCATTAAAAGGTTGATAAAATTAAAGATACAATATTAATGATAGTTTGGTTCTATAAAAATAAGTTAACTTAAGAAACTTTGATCAGCGTGAATATCATGGCAGACTCTGATACATGCGACTTTAGAAAATACTAAAGCTAAAGCAACGTCAAATAGGTCTAAAATAAGGTAAGGAACTACTGTTCTTGTACTCCCTCTGTTCCTTAAAACAACTTTATTTGGAACAACTTCAATTACATATATATTTATAAATGTTAATATTTATGCTACTCAATCAATATCATAAAAAAATCTTTAAATCTAGCTTTTTAATAAATTTATTTGATCATAAAATTTTTATAAATTTTATATAAATTAAGTTAAATTTATGCCATGTATACTAAGGACGATAATCTTTTAGGGACGGAGTCATACACTGCGGATTTTCGCTCTAGCTAGACTATGCTTCTGCTCTTTGTTGAAAAAATAGCTAGCCAGACAATGAAACCTGGCGCGTGTACTAGACGCACATGTACGTATTGGCACGGTAAATACTCCTACGTACTGTACTAAAGCAGCTAGCTTGAGCAAATACAGACGAGACGACGACAAGATACGCCTACCTCCGTGGCGAGCACTGTTGCACCCGCCGGGGCCATAAATGATTGGGGCACCGCCCGGTCGGCCAGCGTAACTCTCCCTCTTTCTCCTCCAGTCGTCGTCCTCCTCTCCTGTCCCGGATCGACGCTGCAGGCAGGCACGGCAGCTAGCTGCAGCTCCCGTCCTCGCCCGGCCTCCACAGTCTAGCCTCCAGCTATATACTACGCCCACCCTATCTATCGCCGTCCTCCTCCACTCCACCAGCAACCACTCGTCGTCGTCTCTCTCGCGGTGTCGCCTCCCGCAGCCTCTCATCACCACAAAGGGAAACCGCATCTGCTCCCGCCTCCCCTCTCGCCGCCGTCGACCAGAGCCCAGAGCGGGGAGGCGGCCGGCCGTCCGGCGCTCAGGTGAGCTCGATTGATGTGCGATTTCTGTTGTTCTCTTCTCGCTGCTGGATAAAATTGGCGTTTCTAGGCCCTTTTTTCCAGCCACTGCGCGACTGCGCGTCAGTTTTAGGTAGGCTCCCGCAGTAGCTGCTGCAGCTGCAGCTGCTGACCTCAGATCAGGCAATTCTTGGGATGCGCTGCGCCGTACTTGCGCGCCCCTGGACCAGCTAATTCTGATTTCTTCATCTTCCTAGTCGCAAACCCTAGTTCTTTACTCCTCTTTTCTCGATTAAGTAGCTGCAGAGTCCAGGACCACAAAATCCCGAGCTTTTTGTTTACAATTTCTTCTTCTTCCCACTTTTCGCCGCCTCGAAAGGTGAAGCTTCTCTCCCTCCTGCACAGGCATGTAATCCAGCTCGCTCGTGGCTGGTGATGGTGGCGAAAAGCTCAGTTTCTTTCTGAGTTGCAGGTGTTTTGGTTCCCGGCGTTGCCGTCGCACTAATTAAGGGGTGTTGCTTGCAGATCTGAGGCGCGAGGAGCAAGCGAAGGACATGCAGGTCGGAGGAGGCGGGGCCGACTGCCCCGGCGCGGCGGCGGCGGCGGGCGCGGAGGCGCCGCGCCCGAGCCGCTACGAGTCGCAGAAGCGCCGCGACTGGCACACGTTCGGGCAGTACCTGCGCAACCACCGGCCGCCGCTGGAGCTGGCGCGCTGCAGCGGCGCGCACGTGCTCGAGTTCCTGCGCTACCTGGACCAGTTTGGCAAGACCAAGGTCCACGCCCCCGGGTGCCCCTTCTTCGGCCACCCGTCGCCGCCGGCGCCGTGCCCGTGCCCGCTGCGCCAGGCCTGGGGCAGCCTCGACGCGCTCGTCGGCCGCCTGCGCGCCGCCTTCGAGGAGCACGGCGGGCGGCCCGACGCCAACCCCTTCGGTGCGCGCGCCGTGCGCCTCTACCTCCGCGAGGTCCGCGACAGCCAGGCCAAGGCGCGCGGCATCGCCTACGAGAAGAAGCGCCGGAAGAGGCCGTCCGCCTTGTCATCCCAGTCCCAGTCGTCGCCGCAGGTCGCGACGACCCCGCCGCAGCAGGCTCCTCCCGTCACCTCGCCGGCCCTGTCGGAGGCGGCGAACGAGAGGGCCGACGTGCTGGGGCACCTGGCGGACGCCGGGCACCCGCACCACCACCACCAGCAGCACCTGCATCAGCACCACTTCTTCATGCCGCATCCGCCCTCGCAGTTCCTGCACGGGTTCAGCTTGCTGCCGGGCAACCCCGAAGCGGCGGCTGGCCACGGCCACGGCCATGGCAATGGCAATGGCAGCAGCGGCGGCGCTAGCGTCGCTGCCGGCAGCGGGGACGAGATAGCTCTGGCGATGGCGGCGGCGGCGGAGGCGCACGCGGCGGGGTGCATGCTGCCGCTGTCGGTGTTCAACTAGGCAGGGCATATAGCCAAGCGAGGTAGGGCTTAAAACAATACTAGTAGGTTAATCCGGGTGCCTATCTAGTGTTAAGATCGATCTCATTGTCGCGATGGAGATGAAACGATCAACACACACGTACTTGCTGCTGTTCTTCAGGACTTCCTATTCCCATCTGTCTTTTGGACCTTTTGGTTACATCATGCTCATGCATTTCCTGCTGTACTGCAGGGACGAAATAGTAGTGTAGTAGCCGTGCTTGGTACTGTAGGGTTTGCAGAATCCTGCTTGGTTTGTGTGTGCAATGCAATGATGGAGATATAATATAATGGATGGAAGGCTTAATTTCCAGGCTAATATTCTTTTGTGCTCTCCCTGTGATTAATATTGGATTTGATCTCTGATTCTTGGGTCTTTGTGCTTCATTGTTACCTAGATTGTTTTGAAATGGCATGCATCCTTTTAATTTTTGTCCCAGTACACATATGTACACTTGTGATCAATCTAGTGGTGGTTCGATCTTCCGGTATGCCACTTGCATACCACAAATTGACACATTTATGAACTTAAAAAACAGACTTTTATACTCCATACAGTACTTGATATGCATGTGCAAGTTTTTCTTATGAGGGCAATGATGAATATACAAGTAGACAACCTGTCATAATTAGTATATGAAAATTAACGAAAATTTGGAACGAAGAACCCACAAAGTGGGAAACATTTGCATGTATTACATTCTCTGGGGGCTCATACAACACAAATTAATGGATTAGCCAAATAGACTTCTATGACCGATCTTTAGTGATAAAAAAAAAAAGAGAACAGCTAGCGCTGCAGACTCTTATTAGGCGGCTATCCATTGTGTGTGTGTTTTTGCGATGTTCAAACAACATTGTAGCCGTGTTCCTCATTCTAAACTCACTAAATCAGCCGGCTTATGGACCGGCTGAATAGCCCTAGCTATCGATATTATTTGGACACGTAAAAGGCTCTCTAAAACTTACTTTCTAAATCATCATTTAGAAATTTATTTAGAGGAGATACTTTCTATATGTTTGTACAATTCAATAATCACTCTTGTTTTTTTATCTTGCGCTTTTTAGGGTCAATTGCCGTTCTTCCTCTTTGGCTAGCGAGAATCCGGAACATAAGATGTTTATACTTAGGAGATATAATTGAAAAAGGTTGTTCTATGATGTTTTTCAGCGTATAAGCAACCAAATGTGTCTATGTTGGGCAACGAAAGCTTGTACATATAAAAATCAGACTTCGTCCGTTTCAAAAAAAAAAAAATCAGACTCCGTATCATAGACCGCTATATATGCTGAGTTGTTCTAACTTAAGTGCTGGTCATGATTCCGGATCAAATATGAGACAATTTCGGTGCAGGCCAATATGTATTGGAATTGAACTCATCAGTATTTATCATCGCTAGATGTGAGTTATCCTAACTCGTATGAGTATGGGACATCATAAGTCCCAATCACGTATGAGATGCGGAGGGCATTAGTACATTTTACTAAGTATAAAACCAGGACAGAAGAAACTCTATGTTGCCCCACAGTAGTTAAAGGGGGCCGGGATAAAAACAATAAGTAATCTTTAATATAGAATGTATGAGTATGGATTAGGAAGGATATAGAAGTATTTTGTAGTTGCTCTTAGTAATGCATAGTATATGGTGTAAGTGACGCCAGACAAGTGCACACATAAATCAAACTTTTGGCTAAATTACACCAGGAAAAGGCAAAAAACTAACCTATGTGTCATTTTGGTCATGAATTTGACATTATTAGTCGCATATAAATTAAACTTTCGTTAACATTTATGTCATTCAAATACATATAATGCACAGAGTAAGTGAGAAAATAGATTGTTGGGTCGTCTTTCGAAATTTACCATTTCAAAAAAGTCCAAGTAAAAGTTGTCAAACTTAGAATACCATAAATTTGACATGATAAATATGATGGAGATGTTGAACAAGTTTAGCAAACAACTAGCAGCAAAAACCTTGGCTTGTCGACCAATTTTAGCCGGCGCCCAATCAGGGTCGTCTTGGTCGAGGTCGCAATAGTTTTCCCGCCCGGCACTTTGGCACAAAAGAATCTCCAATGAGAATTAATTTGAATGTTTTTCGCACTGACTTTCGCTATGCAGAAGTTGTTGCCACGGTATGAATGAATAAAAATCTTGAGACGAATCTTTGAGCCTAGTTAATTCATAATTAATAAATCTTTTTCTAATACTTAATTGAAAAAATTTCTCAGCGCCAGAAACTTTCTGTCCGCCAGCCCAACCGCGCCTTAGTCTGTCCGTTCATATAGGAAAACAAATACCCGAAGCCCTCCTATCCGTATAGAAAAATAATACCGGAGCCCTCCCATCCGTAGAGAGAAAAAGGAAAATAAAAAAAACCGGCCCTCCAGTCCGCACATTAAAATAAAAATAAATAATAATAATAAAAATAACAAAAATAAAATAACAAAATAGAAAAAAAAGAAAAAAAAAGTGTGACGGCTGTTTTGCAAAATCAATAATAGCAATGATAATTTTGTAAAGCGATGACAATTTCGCTATATATTATACGCAATGTTATAAGCCGTTCGAAGAGTGGTGAGTGGTTCATCATCTAATTTGAAAAGAGTTGTTGCTAATAATAGAATAAAAAATAGAGGATTCCACATAAAAAATTTGATGCAGTAAAATTTTATCTCAAAATATATATATAACAAATGATATAGTAAAAGTTCTGTAGGGTTCGCGCCTAGGACGTTTGATGGCCGCATCGGATTATTTTGGTGCGGGCTGCGGTTGCCTGGTTCCCACATGGCACGGACTAACCTGAGGTCCCAGCCAAAGAACTCTACCACACTCAAACAAAGCGACCATGGAGGTAATGGCCGAGAGCAGCACGGACCACAACGGTGAGGAGATTGTCATAGCGGGACATACCGATTGTGCAAAGAGTACCTGAGTGAGTTCGCAATCTACTTCAACAAGGAGTTGGTGGCAAGAATAGGAAAAACTTGAGTGTCCCAACTGAAAAATTGGATATAGTATGATCTCAAGATATTTACGTAAACTTTAAGGATCCCAATACAAAGTGTTTCGTTAGTTGCTTGTGTTTTCAAAAAAACGACAAAAAATATAAAATCCATATAAAATCGAAGTCAAATCTAAAATTTCTACTTCAAACTTTGTTAAATTCCTTCTAACTATAGAGTGTAACCGTGTGTGAAATGAAATCTTGAAAAACCTAAGGGCATATAAAAAAACCATAGATAGTATGCTCCAAAGGCAGTTCAAAAAGTTATAAAATTTATAAAAAATTATCAATACAAACCAGCGGGACTGGAAGAGACTCAATGTTAGGGTTGTACTTAATCTGTAACATAAGAATTGGTACAAAGATGAATTATTTTAAATACGATATAAAAACCTAAATGCATTTGGAAATAGTTTAAGTTCCCAGTGAAAAAATATTTGATAAGTTTTTATTATTTTCTAAAAATGGTGAAACTCATTGCAATGGATGTGGACAAAATTCGTAGCGGCACGGGTATTTTGTATCTTTATTATTAGGCATCGATTATGACTAGATACACAATAAAATCAAGCAATATTTGTAAAAAAAGTTAATATATCTTATAATTTAAATACAGGGAGTATTATGGATTTTGTGACCCGTAACAACGCACGGACAAATTTGCTAGTACAAATAAAAGTGCTACAGTTATAATTTTTCTTAACCCATCTAAACCAAGCCCAAACAAGAATGCCTGGGGTAGCTAGCTTGGCGCTGTGCATGGCTCCACAAAGATGCAAACAGGCTCATCAGCATTGACGTAATTGGTGTGCGATTGTGCGTACAGTGAGTGGTTTTTGCAACACAGCTCCGTATTGAGTGTGCATTCGCGACAGGAAGTGATTCAGTGGGAAATCTTAAACACCAAGTGTCATGATTTACTGTTCAACCCAATCAGAAGAGAGCGTACGTCGGCCATCTCTCGTTGTTTGTGCACTGTGTACCGATTGATTCCGCAACAAAACATAGTGACCAGGCCCGAAATAGGAAAAGAGGAAAACCTTGGTACTATGGAAACAACTGTACTCCTACACTGGAGGTTTTCACATTCATGTGTGTTTTCTTGCTCGTTAAACACGTGACATGACTCATTCTGTTTGGACCGATGATGCCTTCCTTTTGTTTCTTTTGCTGGTTGATCACTATACCTAGGCACACAACTCCACTGGTCTTAATCCTATACCTTCGAAAACGTTGGTTCTTTTAATTTTATCCTAAATTAAGCTTTTGAAGTTAGAGTAAGTTCATCTAAAAATATAATTATATCTGTAAATAAATATATAGTATTAATTATATATGAAGACATAAACCATGCATCTCTAAAAATTCCGTGTTGAGCCCAAATTTCACATATTTATAAAGCACCTTTGGAAAACCATTTGTGTTGACAGTTGTCTTAAACAATAATTCCGCAGCACTCGTCTTATTCTAATCAAACTACAAGAAATTAAAAATAATTTGGAATGAAGAAAGGAGTAGCTTAAAACACTATTGCATGCCAGCCATTTTTAGAGGCAGGGATACGTGGATCAGCCATTTTCACGTCCTTTTTGTCATCATGAATAGCCATTGACCCCCGTCCACCACGGAGAGTAGCACATGGATGGATCAATTACCAGTACTACTTCCGGCTGCTGCGATTTGGTGGTCGCTGTGCCGCCGGTGCGGTGCTGCGCCAATCAAACCCTTGCCCCCAAACACAAGCATCGCTCTCATTTCCAATGCATTGGAAAAGCCCGGCCGTGTTCCTTCTTGTGCTCGATGATTAGCAGAGGGTGTGGTAGATTGAGATTCCAAATCATTTGATTCTTGAAGGCCGGATATTGCACTGATCATAATCAGACCTACCCCGGATATGTTTAAAGTGGCCAAGGATCATCGTCTTTTGCACACGGCTAATCAGCAATGACACTGCCGGCCGGCCTGTCCTCATTGGGTCTATATATACGGAGTACTGCTGCTAGAGTGCACTGCTGGCGCAAAAGTGTTGGACTACGTGTGCGTCTGTTCAGTGCTTTAGTTTCAGCTGGTAGCTGTGCGTGTGCTTGGTTTCAGTTAGTAGAGCTGTACTGCTAGCTATGCTCGCTTATATGAAGAAAACTGATTGGAAAAATGCATCTGAGCACAAGTGAAGGACAGTCATGAATCTAAAATTATTAGATGCATGTATTTGTGAGATTTACATCCAAGTGATCCTTTACTAAGTTATCAGACGAAAAAAGCGATCATTTACTAGTATCCCTATCCGTTGCATCCTGTTTTGGTGGTGGAACTATGTGCGATGCTTATTACTCTACAGTATGCTCTTATGTTCTATACTGTTATGCCTAGTGTCAGATGTATAGGTTAAAGCATGCCGTAGACCAAATATTCAACCAATAATACTACCAAAGTTCGTACGCATGCGTTTTCATGTGTATGTTGAGGATTGTTAGAGGTGTCTTGCATTTAATTAATTTGGGCAGAGACGTGTGATACTGTTACTCAAATTGCCCACACTAAGTAGAGTACTTGCTCAGGCCTTTGCCAGCTTCCCGCAAACCATCACTACCGGAGATTTGCCTAGTACAAATAAAAAAATTAAATAAAAATAAAAAATTCAACTCTTGCCGACTGGCTGCAAGGCTGGCACTCAGCAAAACTGCTGTCACCGGTGCCAGCTACTTTTCTTTGCCGAGTATTAGATAAAAGGCACTCGGCAAATACACTTTTGTCGACTAAAATTTTTTTAGAGGCTCTTTACCGAGTGCAGCACGTGCAAAACCTTTGCCGAGTGGAAAAAGAGCCTAAGACCATGTTTCTAGTAGTGTCTGGGGAGTCTCACGGTGGTGTAGTATAAGCGCTGTACGGAGTATCTCTCAGTCTCGGTGTTTGAAACTCATCCGGTTTCTTGTCCAGCGTGAATATAAATAATAATCAAAACATTACTGTGTATTCCCTCTACCTTAAATTATAACTCATTCCAAGAATTTTAAAGGGTTAAAGTATCTTAATTTTTCCTAAAGTTATATAATAATAAAATAATATTTAGAATATCAACTAAATATTATTTCGTTAACAAATTTTTATAATATCTTTATTTGATATCATAAATATTTGTAAATTTTTCTATACTTTTGACTAAATTTAAAAATACTTTAATTTTTAAAATTCTTAAAATTACTTATAATTTAAGACGGAGGGAGTCGTTGTGCCCTCGATTCAAACAGATTCCATCGATGGTCACGGAGCATGAGATGCACTGTGCACACATACGAGTTGGTACCGGCAGTAATAAACAAATCCAAAATGCTCAGCTTGGTCGTCATTGCTGGAGCATGCATGATTGATTAACATAGGAATACAGAGACATACAAAAAAAAAGGGCATATATATACAGTACTATGACCCAATTATTGGGAAGGCTCAGCAGCCCTCAGGCCGGCCTGTGCTGAACTGCTGTTATTGCTAACAGTATATATAATCTCTGTCCCAAGTCCCAAAAGCACAAGAGGGGTGTGTACGTTCAATGGCAAGCTAGACGATACTGTTGAGTGTTGACCAGCTACATACTAAAAGCCGTCGTCGTGCTCCTGCACCATGCACACAAAGCAGCTGGTTCTAGGAGTAGTGGTCCTGGTTTATTAGCAAAGCGTGCGAAAAGTGAACGAGCAATGCATTGTTACAGTAGCTTCAGGACGACGCGGACGACAAGGCATAGTGGTGTGTACCACCATATACAGCAGTAGGAGTATGCACATCGAGCACACCGCATACGACAACGAGCAGCGTGTGGTATGTAAAAAACTCTTCAACTTGAAAACAAATATAACTTGAATACAAATATGCATAAATATTTTGTTTATTCGTGAAAAAAAAAACAACAACAAGCAGCGTGTGAGATCGATCTGCAGCGTGCGCCTTCCAGAACGTCTGACGGGTACAGCGTACTCCATCCAAATATGATCACGCAACGCAAGCTAGGATCTTCTAATCATCTTCTTCTCGTAGTTTCTTCTTAATCTTGGTCCTTGTCGTCACCACTACAGGAAATGCTAGCTTTATCGACTGCCAAATACTTTACTGACTGTTTTTTTTCGACACTCCGCGAAGATATGCCTTTGCCGAGAGCCATGTCAGACAGTCGGCAAAGCCGGCTTTGCCGAGTGCCTGCCTTTGCCGAGTGCCTGGCACTCGGCAAAGCCTTGGATTTGCCGAGTGCCAGGCAGTCGGCAAAGTCTGGCACTCGGCAAAGGATGCCAGTCCTGGATGGCATCCACGCCGTCACCTTTGCCGACTGCCACGCCGTCAGCAGTCGGCAAAGGTGGCAGCCTTTGCCGACTGCCAGCCTGTCCGGCAGTCGGCAAAGATTTTTTTTGGTTTTCAATCCCAGTTTTTTTCTGTTGCCTTGCTACAGTAAATACATTCTAAATTCCAAGTTTGGGGTAATTTTGATTTGTTTTGCTATATTCCGTTAATTTTTTCTATTTCTTTGATTTTTTTCGGCAACTACAGATTTGAACTGCAGGTACATGAAATATTGGAATCCGGTGATTCAAAAAATGATATTCATGATATTTAGAGCATGTTGAGGCCGTATGCAGGGCCTCGCGTGAAATTTGGACCGTGTTGGTGTCGGAACACGCCGAGTCACGCGCGTGAAAAGTATTTTTAAATTTTATAAAATCCAAACACGAAAATGACGAAACCTGACTACATGTCTCGTCATCGCATGTGGAGGCTGTGGTAAAAATTTGAGAAAGTTTCAAGCAAGTTG
>CM041638.1:10512438-10573894 GCA_023333625.1 Bothriochloa decipiens
AGGTAACTGTATTTGATATGGTTAAACAAGGCCAACATTTATGGCTATAAAAGTGTCAGTTATTAGTAAGGATACAAAATAATTGTAACTAAATTGACAAAAAGTTGACAGTCTCATTTCAGTACCTATACCTATGAAAACCCAAAACTAAAACACTGAACGAAGATGCAATTGCTGGTTTCAGCGGACTGCTAACAAACAGGTTATATACTCAATTAGCAGCCATCTACCAACCAGCACTGCATTCCAACTGAACCGAGAAACCAAGGCAGCCTGGCAAGTTACTCAAGGTCACCTTATTACTTCGTCAGGCGTGGCCAAGGTGTACTCGCGCGGGCCCACGCTGTTTCCTAGGGTGCGGCCGCAATTCAACAGACGCCCGGTGATTACACCCGTGGGCCAGACGTAAGTAACCATTATTGATTTCACTACTTGTTCATATGACATGTTAAAAATCAAACTGCAGACTAACAATTGTTCTTAATGACTCGTGCAGTACCTGGGCGTTTGTGAGCGGAGAAGGTGAATCACGCCATATCAAGGGCATCCAAGGCCTCCTGATTAGGGAGTACTACCCTGGCCTTGTCGTCGTGGATGACGAGTTGAAGGTGCCCACGAGGTGGGCTCACTTCTACCTCGTCAACGTGTCTGGCGAGACCCTCGCGGCAAAGATAAAGAGGGAGTTTTGGGTGAGTCTTTCATCGCACCGCATTGCTAAATAGTACGCATTCGTCGGACTTCTTCAAACAATGCAATGCTACATGATGTGTCTGTGTGCAGGACTTCTTTACGTGCGAGGAGGGTAAAGCGGACCAGGTGGCGCGAGTGCAGGAGGCGGTCTGCAAAGATCGTCTCAAGGACCTATACCATGAGGCGCGCATACAGGCCATCCACGACTACTACGCCGACGTGCATGGAGAGTCCATCAAGAAGCCCCAAATCCGCCAGATCATGAACTCGAGGGAGACCGACCTCACCTTCGCTCAATACGTGCAGGTAATTAAGTAGAAAAACATTCGTTCAGATTCCTTCAGTGAAATATTACACTAATCTTCTCGCATGTCAAATACTTGATGTCATGCAGTTATGTCCGGGGTGGTGCGACAACCACAGGGACTGCTGGGAGGAGATTGTGCGCATGTGGCAAACGTACGAGGCGTACGTGAGGCGCAACGACCGTCAGGGCCGCCGCCTGCAGATGCGAGGGGTGCCACACCACCAAGGGAGCCAGCCCCTCTCAACGTACATGAGAAGATGGGTATGCGTCCGTTCATTCTTTTTTCTAGCCCTCAATTATCATTACTTGTAACCAAGTTTCTGTTTTCAATGCAGACGCAGGCGCACGGTGGGCAGGAAATCAACCAGTTCACCGGGTACCTCCTCTCCCACAAGGACAAGGCGACAACACTGGACAACGTCTACAACCCAGAGGACGGGCCCGTGGCGTACAACAACCCCACCGCCTACGAGAAGGCGACCGAGTACACCGCCGCGGCTCGCCAGCGCTACGGGAAGACGTTCGACCCCACCGCCGAGCCCCTGGACACAGACCTCCTGCAGAAGTTGGGACCAGGGAAGCAGCACGGCCTGTACTACATGGCCCACAGCGCCGTCGACCCGTCCGAAGCTCCCACGCTGAGCTAGGTTCGATCCCGGCCCACGAGCTCCACCGACATCCCCATAGCGTCTCGGCAGCCAAGCATGTCGCAATTCCAGGTAAGTGTGGTTTCGTTCGTCGTTCACTCGTTTCACACCTATACTTACAATCAACACTGCGGATGTAATATTGCAGGCCCAGGTGCAGGAGCAGATGACGCAGATGCAGGCGCAGATGCAGGCGCAACAGATGGCTTACCAGCAGCACCTGATAGCCGTGCAGCAGCACTACAATAGTCAGATGCAGGGATTTGCCGGCTACTTGCAATCCCTGCAGATCCCCGGGCCGCCTCCACCGTCTGAATTATTCGCTTCACCGCCTCCTCCACCGTCTTTTCCTGTGCCTGCTCCTGTCGCTCTTGCAGGGACCCCGGTGAGTACATTGACTCTTGCTTTAGCTTGTGCGTCCATCCTGCAGATACTAATGACATCACTTGGCCTTTAACTTGTGCAGGTACAGTCGGCGGGTTCGAAGCCGTCTCCTAGAGGTGCCGGCCCTCAGATGATGCCGTATCCACCTCCGGGTGGCCATTCTCCACTGTATCCACCTCTGCGTGGCCCTCCTACACCTTACTCGTGGCCGGTGGACGGAGAGTGGCCGTACTGGTCGGCGCCGCGTGATCCAGGGTGGGCTCTGTGAGAAAACCCTGGGGTCTCTGGGGACGGACAACCTGACGGCTCCGGGGACGGCGCGACGAGCTAGGTACTTGTCGCTTGTGTTATGCTCCTGGATTTGAGTATCGTCGAAGTCTCTGTCATGTATTTCTTCTCTTCGTGATGGACCTAGACTTGTTGTGTTGAACTTCATGTGATGGACCTCGACTTGTGGTGTTCGACTCGTTACGTTGAACTTCATGGTTGTAATGGACTTGTGGTGGTGATAAGAGATGCTATTGTAAGATATGTGTTATTGTGATATATATGGTGACGGTGCTGATAAATATGAAGAAATTGTGATATAAATGGTGCTACTTGTGGTCCTGGTGAAATTATGATATAAATTGTGATTTTGTAATGTTTGGATACAAGAAAACAGAAAAAAAAGGAAAACAAAAAAATTTTCCAGCTTTGCCGAGTGCTGACACTCGGCAAAGCTGGGGAATCTGGCCAGAAAATCCCCAACTTTGCCGAGTGCCAGAGTGGCACTCGGCAAAGGGGTCATTCCTTTGCCAAGTGTCAGCACTCGGCAAATAATTTCTTCTTTGCCGAGTGCCGAGCTGCCACTCGGCAAAGAAATTTTCAAAAAAAATTAATTTTTTTCTTTGCCGAGTGCCGCCCCGTCAGAACTCGGCAAAGCCAGCCGTTAGGTTAACGGTGTCACGTGGCTTTGCCGAGTGCTGACGTGGCACTCGGTAAAGGCTTTGCCGACTGCATGCCACGTGTACTCGGCAAAGCCGCCTTCGCCGACGGCTTCTTTGCCGACAGCCCTTTACCGACTGCCACGTGAAATTGCAGTCGGCAAGCCTTTGCCAACTATATTTCTGTCTTTGCCGAGTACGCATTACACTTGGCAAATCACCTGTCTCCCGTAGTGCACTCGTGGGTGACTCGATCTGCAGGGCTGTACGGGTAGGGTCTGCTAATTATTAGTTCCAATTCCACACGTACGACGACGACATGGCGTGCATAGAACAGAGACCTGAGTCGGTTTGGATTATGTGTCTGGTTAATTTAACCGGTGCACAAAGCCTGTCCGGCCGTCTAAATGGGGCGTCGTGGCGGGTCCTGCCAGCTGGCCAATCATGCATTCTTTGACACATTGGCGCTCTCCCACGTTCGTCCAAACCAGTTGTTCTCGTATCCATGTCATGCAAACGGCTGCTATACTAGTACTCCTTCTAGATGTTCTTCTATAATTTCAGTCGTAGATTAAACCCTCTCAAATTTAATTAAACTCATATAAACAATCACAAGTATGTATTTATGATAACTCTACATATCATCAGCTGTGTCATATAATATAGTAATTTTATAATATTTGGAAACTATATAGAGTAAGAAGTGCTGGTATACTTTTTTTGTTGAACAAACTTAATTGTCTAAGGATGTACTGTATCATTACATTCGCTTGTTTTATCTTGTTTCGCCTGTATAAGAATCTGAATCGTCTAGTAGATTCCAAACTCCCATCTAAATACATTGGGAGTGTTTAGTTCCCGCGAATTTCGAATAAAAATGTCACATCATGTCACCTTAGCGCACTGTAGCATTTCGTTTGTATTTGGTAAAAATTATCAAATTTTGCGTAACTAGACTCAAAATATTCGTCTCGTAAAGTACAACAAAACTGTGTAATTAGTTTTTGATTTTATCTATATTTAATACTCCATACATGTGCCGGCATTTTGATGTGACGGGTGATAGAAATTCTGCATAATGAATTTTAGGGTGATTTTGGGACTAAACACAGCCATTGAAATTGTAGTGGATTTTAATTTAGAGACACGGAATCGAATAAATTACGTGCATCAGACTTGTTTTGTCTAGATTTCTGTACTCTTTTCGTACGGCCACTGGCACATGCCTGAACAAAACACTCAGGGTGTGTTTAGTTCCGAAAGAAAATGTCACATCGTGTCACCTCAGCACACTGTAGTATTTTATTTTTATTTGATAAAAATTATTCAAATTTTACGTAACTAGACTCAAAATATTCGTCTCGTAAAGTACAACAAAACTGTGTAATTAGTTTTTGATTTTATTTACTTCGTACATGTGCCGGCATTTTAATTTAGATTTGTTTTGTTCAGGCCACTGGCTCTGTGGTCAATGGGTGTAGTACTGTTACATGTCACCTCGACCGATCGATTCACAGACGATTCGCTCTCGAAAAAGGAAGATTTCAGGCGCCCCATAAAAAGCATCCAAGAAGACTGTGCTCCTGGCGTTGCACCGGACGGACCGCCGGACGGGACGAGCTGCCTGCTCCGACCTGACCTCGACGACGACGCGACCTTATTTGATTAGACTTCGCGGAGAGCGCGCGCGATCGCGTTCAATTCATCTGGCGCGAGGTAGATGGGGTAGGTAACCTTTTCGGCTGTGCGAGACGAGCGGACGGCGGTGAGCCCATCGGCGGCGGCAGGCCGGCCCCGTCGATTGGGCCGCTCGGCGTAAATTGTCAACAGTGCCCGTCCGGCTGGCTGGAACAGTATCGGCCGGGTACCTGCTGGTAGTACGCGACAACCTGACGTCAAAAACTGGATTATATTACGGTGAAACGAGACGATCAACGGTGTACAGTGTACTGTACTACCAGCTGCAACGGTGCGGCGGGTTTGCAGCAAACTCAGGGCAACGGCAGAACTGCTAAGCACGACTTTCACGGATATTATGTACAGTAAAAGGTGTACTCTAGTGGTTCACCCGTGAGGTTAAGTGGATCAGAGCGTGCATTGGCTGCTCTAAAGCTAGCAGCCTACGCATCGCAGCTCGGTCCGCACCGCTACACAGTGGAAGATCCATCCCATGTAATTATGCGTTTTGCCAAAACGTGATTGAATTAATTTTTTTCTCGAATACGCAAAAGGCTTGAGCATCTTTGTATTTAAATAGAAAAATTTGTTGCAACCCGCATTTTCGCGTGTTTTGGAAGCAAGGTATTACATAAAGCGCTACTCCCGCATCTTAGCGGATTACTCACTAAATCGACAACCTAATCTGCGCGCACCGGCTTCGATCCATGGATCGGTGGTGGTGTCAAGCATGTCCGCCGCGTCGTCCGCGCGGCCGCTCAGCGTTGGGGAAGAGCTCCCGCATCGCGTCGGCATCACCGGGCTTACCGTGGAACATGGCCTCAAGCTCCTGTGCGGCCTCGTCCTTAGTCCTCCCTTGTAACAGCCCCATCCTCTGCATGAGGAGATACTCACCTCGTTTGGCCACCGGTTGCTTGGACAGCGGCTGTACGGCGATGCGCCTGCTCCGTCGCGGCATCCAAGACAAGGGAGACTTGATGGTCGGCGGCGGCAACAGCGGTGAGGCGGCCTTTTTGAACACCCGTTGCGTGAAACGCTTCAAGCGTCCGGTGAAGGAGGACGAAGCAGAGCGGCCTCCGTTGCTGTCCCCCACGTCCCTATCAGCGCTGAGGTGGCTAGACGTCGCTACGATGGTTGCCGGCGTGCTGAAGGTTTCGGCGTCCACAGCCGCAACCTCGTCGGTCACACGCGGCAACGATGGTGGCGTGCCATCCAGGAGCGGAACGGTCGCCACCTCCGAATGTCCGACGGGCGGCGCCGTGGGCACCGTGTCCAGCATGACCGGCTGCGCGGGCGGCGGTAAGTCCACGAAGGCTAAGGAGGTAGGCCCCGACGACGCGACTGGCGGGCCATCGGCCTCCACCGCCCAGTTGATCACTGGCAATGCGGGTTCCGGAGGAGTCGGAGCAGGGTTGGTCGCCGGAGCGGTTGGTGATGCTGGCTCCGGAGTCGCCATACCCTGACCGGTCCGCGTGTTGCCTAGCGGTGGTAGCGGGCCTTCAAGGATGATGGCCCAGGCGACATCCATCGAAGCGGCCAACGAACCGGCAGTCTCCTTTGATCTGTGGTGCGAGATCTGAGCCGAAGGCGCATCAGGTGCTCCAGCCACCGGGCGAGCGGCTCACGGCGGCCAGACCATGGGTGGCCGGCCGACGGACCCCGTCGCCCTCTTCCGCCGCTGACGACGGCGCTGGCCCGATCGGCGACCACGACCACCGCAAGTGGCGCAGTCGCCGCTGTCCCGTTGGTCATGAGCATCGTGCCCGACGAGGACGTCGACGCGCCTCGCCCTCCTGCACTCCCGTGCGATGTGACCAAGGCCCCGGCAGCGGAGGCATCGCCACAACAGGTTGCAGTTGGCAGCACGATGCCCCGTCGCGAGGCACTTGAAGCAGCGGCCATCGGCGTAAGTCAGAAACTGCCGGGAACCGACATCGCCCCCAGCACCCGCCCGCTCATCGACATGGCAGACCCGCACTCACGACCCCTGGGGCGCCTGCGGTGATTGGCGCGACCCTCCGTTGGCCGAACAGGAAGGCCGCTCACCAGCTGGGGCCGCAGTCGCCCACGCCTCCTCTGACCTCGCCTAGGCTCAGGCCACCCAACGTTCGCCTTGGGCGCTGCCCTTGGCGGGCGACGAACATCATTTGGCCGCCCCCTAGGCGCAGCGGCAGGCCTCGGCGTCCAACGGGCAGCGTCTAGGTAAGACAAGGGCTGCTTATCGCCGGACGCGTCGCTATCATCCGCCCAACGCCTTTGCTTTGAGCGTCCCTGCGTATAACTCCAGAGGTAAAAAGAGTAGCCGCATCGGGGGACAGAGACGAGGACGGGCTCGCGACGAGGGTAGACGGGTTGACAAGGAAGGCGTCGAGGCCGAGGCCACTGCCGGCCACGGCCACGTCGTCTTCGTCGTCCTCCGGGACATCCTCCATGACGACTTTGGAGTAGCCGACCCCTATTTGCCCGACGTTACGGAGGATCTCGTCCTCTACGCCACCCTCGACGGCTGCGCTGGGTAGCGGCACTGTGGGCACGCTCGCTAGCGGCGTGCAGAGGACCCCGTCCTCAAGGTCGTCCGCCGCAGCAGCGCAAACTTCCTTACCGGGCGTGGAGCAGAAGAGGCCGAAGACGGGGAACCTCGACGGCGGCTGCTTGGCGTCATCCAGCGTGGGCAAGGCCCCTATGGCCGGCGGTGGCGAGGAGCTAGAGGAAGCAGCTGCCGTTCCGAAAAAGGTGCTCCGTGTCTCTAGCTTAAGGAAAGGCGACGACTTGGCAAGCCTTGGTGTCCCGACGATGGCAGAGGTGGCCGGGGCCGTTGCCTCAACCCGAGCCGAGGTGTCCCCCACCTCTAGGCTCAGGGAAGCGGCGGCCTTGGCTGCCGCTGGTGCAGGAGGGGCGGCCTGCACCGTTGCCAACGCCGCAGGCTCCGCAGGTCCATCGTTGGTGCTGGACGCCGGCCCTGCCGGCGCCCTAGGCCACGTGTCCTCCGCAACCGTTAGAGCGTGGCCGGCTGTGGTCCCTACGGGGAGGGACGAGGAGAGGGATGTCGTGGCGAGCCTGGGACGACGCCACCGGTGGCGCGGTCGCGTCCCCGCGCGCCCGACGGCGGGGAGGGGGAGAAGACGAGCAGAGGCGGGGCCGATCCGGGCAGTGGCGGCGGGGAGCCACTGGGCGGCATACCCACGTCCGCCCTGGGCCTCGCGGACGCCAGAGACCGTGGGAGGCGCTCCGACGTCGGCGGACGCGACTCCGCCCGCCTGCGAACGAATTGGCGGCGCCGTCACTCCGGGGCCGGGGAAAGGCCCATCTGGGCGGCGAGGGGGGCGCGAAGGAGAGGGAGGGGGCCTCCGGCGCCTGGGAGTCGGCCGCCGGCGGCGGCGGCGGGTCGGGGGCGGCCACCAGGGGCGCCCCCTGGGGTTCCACGGGTGGAGCGGGCCGGGCTGGTATCACCAAGATGCTAATGTTATTGGCAAATGATCACGTGATTGAATTAACTAAAAGGGAATTGGTTTGCAGGCTATACTATTCTAATTGCTCCCTCCGTCGTTCAGAAAATAATGGAATTCTAGTATGTTAAGTTTGACTATCGTTAAATTTGCAATCTAATGATATATATTTTCATACTATATTTATCTATTGTCATAAAAATTAATAATTTAACATGTATATTCAGCGAAACTTTGGACATGTCAACAATGAATATGACTATAGTTACATTCTTTGTTGGACAAAGGAAGTACTTTATTCTCTTTGCTATGCTTGTTCATTGTCACAGTGAATATGTTTGACATTTTTTATATATCAAGAGTGTAGTTTTTTTCCCCAACATTTTGTTTTCAAACCTGTTTAACTGTTTTGAAGGAACAAAAAATCAATGCACACCAGGTTGTTTAACACTTCGGCGGTGTAATTACTACAATCATGAACGAGGATTTACTTTATTTTTTCTTTGAACTAGCCTACTAACTCCATCCATTCAAAAAAGTGGAGTTCTCGCTTTTGGAGAAGTTTAACAGATTAAATTTCAGTTTTACATAAATAGATTTAAATATTTATCAAGCCAAATAAATGGAGGTATTGTATATATTGCCTATTGTACGACCTACGAATGACAATATAAATATTATAGGCTGCCCTAGTTCACTTTGTTACTCCTCCATTCATCAATAAGTGTTCTTTTTTAGCTATCTAAAGTCAAATATCATATTATAAAAAATTTGAATCATTTCTTATAATTTAACTTAAAATGAGAATATTACATACCTCTAAACATTCAAAATCAATACATGAAACTAATGGTAGTATAAAGTTCTTGTATGTGATTGGAGGCCATACATAGTTGCCATGGCTATTCTCATCATGGGATGCATATACTTAATGGGTTCCAGACTGTTGGTTGTTTTAACTTTCTTTACAAAGTCAGACTTCTCTAGTTTTTTTTAAAAAAGTATGGAGAAAAAGTGTACAAACACCTACGACACTACTAAACAATTTTAATTAGATACATAACGGAAAAGCATAGTTTGATAATACACTTGCCTGATGTGGTATATATTAATATTTTTATGTAAACATGGTGGAGGTTAGACAATTTGAAATAACCGAGCACATACACTAATCAATGCAAGAAAGAAACTAATTAGTAAATAAAGTGCTTATGTGGACAACAGGTGTTACTATGGAAAACAAGAATTTATTCCAGTCTCTCTTTATGTACAATACTTGTGTATATCTCTATGCTTAGCAAAAAGTTATTTTCATCTCGTCGCATATTAAGTATCTTTTATCTCTAGACACAAAAACTAAACAAAGAGTTAGAAAGGATGTGGTGCGCAGTAATATAGAAAGTGATAGAAGAAAGAGATGTTTTAAGAAAAGAGAAAATCGTAGCACAAAGTTAGAATAGTAATTAAATAATGAGCAAAATGCACCACGGGTCCATTACTTTTTCTCTCTGTATCATATAGGTCCATTACCTTTAAAAGTACATTTTTAGGTCTATTACCACCACAGGTCCATTACCTTTTCTCTCTGTGTCATATAAGTTTATAACCTTTAAAAGTGCAGTTTTGGGTATATTATGTTTTCTCTTTGTGTCAAAGATAATGGACCCAAAACTATACTTTTAAAGGTAATAGACCTATATAAGACAGAGAGAAAAAGTAATAGACCTACGGTGCATTTTGTTCTTAAATAATTTTAGGGGAAAGTATACAGGCAGTCCAAAATAATTTGGATGGAGAGAGCATGCATGTAGCCATATATAGGAAAGTTATAAAACGACGTATCGTTTTGAAACGAAGGGACGTATAATTAATTCACCCCTGACAGACAGCTCGAAACGCTGCTATCGGAAGCTGTGCCTGTTATTATCACGGGAGAAATGGCGACGTCGACGTGTCAACAAGATTCATGCATACAACCCCACCCAAAGACGTCTATAATGCCCGGACGAGACCCAGGCGTCAACATCATAAAGCCACCATCTTGCACTAGGCCTCGGGTTCAACGGTTCAATCTGCCACATACCACGCACTAATCACATCTTGCACGTACGCCACACAAAAAAAAATTAATGATTCTGAGTATATAGCAGCGTGATATAGCGGGAAAAAACAGGTCGACGCCACATCCATGCATGCATGCACGCCGCCGGTTTCGTCCCAAGTGAGAAGCACGACACACTATACATGCAAGACAGCACTTCCATCATTCCATGTATGTACTACATACTGTGTACACTGTATAGTACTAACGAGAACGTTCATTCAGGTACCTGGCCTGAGTACTACAGTAAGCGTATATCTGTACTAGGTGCCTGTCGCTGTCTGTGGAGGTGTGCCATCCATGCCATCAGACGTCCGACGAGGATACGGCATCGTCAGCACCGCGCTGCTCCGACCACCGACCCGTCGTCCAGGTCCATCTCCATCATCTCCACGGACGGATCGGATCCGGGTGGATCCGATCGATCGGCCACGGCTGAGCTCAGGAAGATACGGGGTCGCCTCAAAGCTTTCCCCTCGAAAGCCGTGGGCACGGTGGCGAGTCGAGTGGGCGACCGGTCTTGAGGCACGCTCCGGTCCGGTCAAGCGTCTGCTGCAGCGGGCAATGGCGCCGATCGTGGCGCCAGCCGCGCGGGCCTGGACGTCCCGTCCCGTCACGTCATGTCACGTCTTGATGGCGACGTGATGGGTCGGGGCGGCCGAGTCGCAGGTCGCCGCATGGCCGTAGGGCCGCGGTGTCGCCGGCCGCCTCGACATGGCCTCCAACGACCAGGACCGTCGCTGACCATCCTACCCCTGCGTCCCCGACCGTATTCGCATCCACTGCCACGCGACACGGCCAGACGCCGCTCTACATAGGGCGTGTTGGTTACCTGATTCCGGCTTTTTGGGAGCCTGGCTCCCGTGGGTTCAAGCGCACGCGCCTCGTGGCTCGTCCGTGAGACAGTGAGCCCAGCTACCAACCAAAGAATGGGCAACCAAACAACTGCCGTCAAGATCCTAACTCTACAAAGCAAGGCAACCAAACATCGGTGGTCTGCATGGTCATAGCCTGGCCAGCGGCTACCTGGATGCAACATGCGATACAGACTAGGTAGAGAAGAGAACCAAACAGACCCGTAGTGCTCCGTGCCTGACCGTGCGAGCGAGGCATGGCTTTCCGACGGCAATGCAAACTTGCAAAGCCTCGGGCGAAGACGAAATCTTGGCGGGCCCGAGGGCCAGCGAGGCAAAGTAATAGCAACGTGCTTGCACACGAGGGATGTCTCCCGCCGTAGACCAGACGACCGTCGACGTGCCATGTCCCGTCATGGGCTCCATCACCTGGCGTTTCACCCAGCGTCATGCGCCCGCGTTTCCCGGATCTTGAATGCCACAACACGTGGCCGACGGCTTTAGTTAAGCCACCTAAACGTGTGCTGCTGCTTCAGTTGATAATGTCAGCGGATAATAGTGTGGCGTGCCGTGACGTATGGGAATGCTGGGCTAAATTGGAACCATTACATCAGCACATAATTAAGCTCAACAATCGCCACACATTTCTTTTGTTCTAAAATTTAAACACCGTGTCACGGGTTATGACGAACCTAACATGCATAACTATTATATTATTACCTATCAATGAAAAGATACAATTAAAAATTTTGGTTCTAAGTCAAACTACCATTAACTTTTTAGAAGAAAAAAATACTATTACCATTTACGACTTCAAATAGCTACACTTTACAAATATTCCACGTGATGGATCCACTCGTATTGGTTCGAGCTACTACAGTTTAGTCCTCCCTATCACATTGGAGTTTTGGATACATACATGGAGAAATAAACATGTGTTGATGATGTATTAATTACACTTACTTAATATGTCTCGCGAGTGCTGACGCAATCTATAATTTGTTTTTAATTAATATTCGAACAGCTCATCGAACACCCCGTGTGAAATCCGATGTGATACCTCTTAAACTATATTACTCCCACATATGGTACGACATGATTACATTGCATGGGATCCAAGCTACAAGTAGGAGTATTTAAACAAACTAAAAGACATCACAAAACATCCAATATTCACATCGTTCATACTCTCACAATTATTGTAGGGGCATTTAAAAGTATAGATGAGTAGAGTTAAACCTAGTGTTGTTCAATTTTTTTTTATAAAAAATGTACAATTATTTTCTTTGGACAAAGACTTATTATATGCATGTTTTAGTGTATAATAACTCACATTTACTAAGTAATGAACTACATAATTGCTTTATATCTAGGTTAAATATTACTTTAACTCTATCTGGATATACAGTACTAGAAATAAAGTATCATGAGTTATATATAATCGGTATCGAGACATGCCCCAAATAAAGTCAAAGTCCAGGCCACTGTTGAGCGCCGCACACACTGCTGCCATCGATCGCCGGAGCCACGGATTGCACAGTGCAGTTCAGATATGGCCGCCGGTAGCCACAGAGATGCTTGGCCAATGTTTTCGGTCGACGCAGTTGATCGGTACACCCTAGTTATCACTCTCTCTTAGCTACTACTGTAGCAGCACCGGTACCGGCACTAATCTACTGCGAGTCTGGTACTATAGTGCCCCCCGTATCAAACGCTTATTTGTCGATGCGTGCCTGCCTACATTGATGACATAATTCGTCAGTTGCTACTGTGGTAGTTACTGTATTGTCTCCAGCCAAATTGCATACTACATGGTACAGTACTACTTAGTACTCACCGGTTCCGTTGATTATTTGCGAGAAACATTGTAAAGTCAGTTCAGTAGTATTACTCGCCTCCGGGCAACGTAAGTACGTAACGGAGCCTGAAGAAATTACCACTACATATAGTAAGTTCTTGATGCTCTTTACTAGTTAAGAAGTATGTCTCGGGTAAAATAAAACTCAAAATCTCATGAAACATACATGCACCAAAATCAAAATGGAAGCAAAAGGTTTAGATGAACACTAACATATTTTAACTAGTCTACCACCTTATGTGTTTATCGTCTGCGATACCTCAATAATAAACATGCATATATGTGACTCAACTCGGTACAATTTCCCTGCCAATGAGAATGAATGTTATCCTAGGATTTTAGAGACAAATTAAGTCAACAAGAAAAATGATGCATGCATTTATATTCTTTCTATTCTCCTACATGATTCTTGTATGAAATGACCCATACACTACTACCGAAACGAACTTTCGTGACGGTGCTACTGTTCACTCCGTGGCGGGCGCACCTTTTGCCCGCCACGGTTATTCGGTGGCCGGGCTCACCTGGCTGGCCCCCGACGCGCCCATTGCGGTTAAGGATTTACCGCAGCGGGCAACCTTATTTGCCCGCTACGGTAAATACCTATTTATCGTAGAGGGCTTTTTAATGTGCCCGTCGTGGTAAATCGATTTACCGCAGTGGGCACCTTAAGATGCCCGTCACGAAAAATAGGTATTTTCTGTGGATGATCGCTGCGGTAAATTGATTTACCGCAGCGGGCAACGTTAAAAGCCCGTCACAAAAAATGCCTTGGCCCATCAGGCCCAAACTGGCCCGCTATTCATGTACACATATATATATACGGGACTTAGGGTTTGGAGTCATTCACGGAAAATCTAGTTGGGCCTCCCTCCCTCTTGAAGCGCCGCACTCCACCTCTTCCCACCACGCGCTGCGCTCCCACCCGACGGCTGACGTGCTCTCCTCCCCTCACTCCTCTCCCTCCGGCGCTCACTCCTCTCCCTCCGGCGTCTCACTCCTCTCTCTCTGCTGCTCCCTCTCCCAGATCCGGTGAGGGCGCACGCAGCCAGGAACAAGCCATGGCTGCGGTGCCGCCCCTGCTTCCTCTCCTAGGTCCGATGAGGGCGCAACCAGGAGCAGGCCATGGCGGCGGTAGCGCCCCTTCTGCCTCTCACTCCACCGTACTGCATCGACCCCAAAGAGTCCATTGAACTGCGGTGCTGGCCCTGGCCCTGGCCCTGGCTGCAGCATCACCTGGCGGAGTGGTGGGGAGCTGCGCGCGTGCTTCCCCTTCGGCCCTGGCCCCAGCCGCGGCGGAGGCCGTGGTGGAGGTGGTGTCCCCTGCTCCGCCGGCGTGGGAGGACATCGAGATGCGAGGTCAGCCGCGCTTTGCCTCATTCTCTCGCTGCACCTCTCCTCTCTCCTTAACTCCTCTTTTTTCTCAGGGCGCGGATCGAGCTTCTCTGGTGCGGATCGAGAGGCCCCGACGCGGATCCGGCCACCATGGAGAGGAAGAGGCCGGCCACCACCGCGGATCGAGCGGCCCAGGCGGCTCCTTTACCAAGGGCACCAAGGCCGTGCCGCCGCAGTGCACAACGACGACGGCGGCGACCCGATCTGGTGGCGTGGAGCCTGCGGCGACTGGATCTGGTGGTGTGGAGCTGCGAACGTGCTCATCGGCCAGCAACATCGACGGCGGCGCTGCAACCCTAGATGGGCTCGGCGGGCCTAGCTAGGGTTTTTTCTTATTTTTTTTGTTTTTCGAAAATTATTTTTCACAACAGGCAACATAAGACGCCCGCTGCGGTTAATACTCATTTACTGCAGCGGGCACTTATGTTGCCCGCTGCGATAAATCGAACTTCCGCAGCGGGCACCGGCGCCCGCTACGGTGGAGGCCATGATTAACCGTGACCTTCCATCCGTGGCGTTTGCCTTTACCCGCTGCGGAAAATTAAAAATGTCCGTCACAAAAGTTCTTTTGTGTAGTAGTGATAATAAACCTATCGTTTTTTCAATAACTTAAAGAAGGCACGAGTGTGAAAAAAATCTATTAATGCTAAGCAAGAATTAATGGCCTTATTATATTCACATATACGGTGAGCTAAACGGGCCCTTGTTCGGCCTCACCTCACGAGATACTACATATATCCTTTATTTTTATTTTGCTTTTCACTGCGAACAATGCGTAGTAGCATATATTATATTATATATATATACACACACGCACACTAAAATAGCTACTAGTAGGGTCCATCACACTCACTATCTTATGACGTGGCACTCATTAATTCAGTTTATTATTGTTGTATACAAATGAAAGATACCGCTCCCGTTGGTAGGAGTAGAAAACTAGAAATAACACCAAAATGACAAGAAAATGAAAAGAATAAAAAATACTGGTGGCCACAAACCTGTGTTCTTCTTTTGGTCGAAAAAAAGAAAGGAAGGAAGGAAGGCAAGTAGGGAAGCGGGCGAATTGAAATCTTGCAAGTTGCGTGTTTTTCGTTGCAATAGTCTCCGCTGCAAGTTGCATTGCGGATTTGCGGCCCAAGCTATACATGCAGATGGATCTGTCGTCTGGGCTGTCTAGAAGAAGCTCGGACGGACAAGGACGTCCGCCTCACGCGCAGCACGAGTGCAGTCGTCCTCGTGCTCGGTATCATGGAGATCACAACCCGGCTGGATGCACCGGTTCCCCGGTGTCGTGTCGTGTCGTGTCCACAGGACAGGACACGTACAGTACTCCACGGCTATGTAAAGATTTTCGAGGCCGACAATGGGTTGGTCTGAACGGCGAGAGGTGCACAAACGTTTGCTAGCTGTTACGTGTACGTACTGTTGGGAGGCAAACAAGGCACACGGCGCGGCCTGCGTCGAGTCTGGACGACGAAAGGCACATGCCTGATGATGGTGCGATTTGTGTTTGAAAATTCGTCCCATCGTCACGTGCCTGGCCCGTTGGGTCTATCTACGTATAGCTGAGGATCACACGCCAGAACGTACGGCCATCTGTTGGCGAGCGAGCTCCAATGATTGGTCCCTAGCCCGACCGGCTGCGATGATACATGATGGATACACTATCAGTCTATCACTGTTCACTCGATCAGTTGTAGACGGATATGGATTAATGGGCCATCCTCCATTTGAGCCCACCAATGTGACATACTAGCAACGAATTTCCCTTCACCGCAAGCGTCACGGGCAATAATGCAAACATCTTTCAGACGGCAATGCAATGCAACAATATCTCGCGCCGAGCCTAGGACGGACACGAAATCTAGGCAACGTGCTTGCACACGAGGGATGTCTGGCGGTCGTGGACGACGACCGCGACGTGCCACGTCCCGTCGTCATGGGCTCCATCTCATCTGGCGTTTCACCGTCACGCGGCCGCGTTTTCCCGGGTCTTGAATGCCACATTAGCTTGCAAAATGCGCCAGGGTATGCTACGTAACGATCAAGGCGTGTGTGTGTGTTGGTGTCAGCTGATAAGAGCCTAGCGCGACGTATGGGAATGCGCGGGCTAAGTTGGCCTCGTTACATCACATCAGCACAATCTTTACTTCAAATCAAGCTCAACAAATCGCGACGCATATCTTTTGTTAAATTAAAACACCGCGTGACGCGTTATGACGAGCATAAAATGCATACCGAGTACATATGTATTACGTATTATTATCACTGAAAAAGATAAATTAAAGATTTGATTCTAAGTCAAACTACTACTAAATTTTTAGAAAAAGAAAAAGTACGAATTGAAATAACTATATATGTTGTACAGATATTCCACGTGATGGATCTACTCGTAATCCGGTGTTCACAACATTCATACTCTAACATTTGTAGTATTAAAAAAGTCTAGATGAGTAAAGTTTAATCTAATGTTGTTCAAATTAAAAAATGTACAATTACTATTGTTATTATTTGGGACAAAAGACTTAATTATATGCACCGTTTAGTCTATGTTAATTCACATTTTACTAACTAATGAACTACATAGGTGCTAGTTACTCCCTCTGTGTCCCTAAACAATGTTGTTTTGGAGATTGATACGGTCCCAAAAGAAAAACAACTTTAACTGCAATTTTTTTTGCTACAAAATGTTTATGAAATGTAATCCATATATGCTTTTATAGACCACATCTCAAGATAAATTTACTTACATCATTTTCATATTTTTTCAAACTCTACCTAGCTAGAAGAACTTTTTTTTGTGAGTGACTAGAAGAACTTATTATAGTCAAAGTTTAAAATATGTGACTTAAGACAACCCTAAAACGATATTCATTAAGAACACGAAGGGAGTATAGGTTAAAACATAAAAATGACTCTATCAGGATACCAGAAATGAAGTAGCACGAGTAATAGGTATCCAAACGTGCCCAAATTGAAGTCAAAGTCCACATGCTACTGTTGAGCGCCGCACACGGGCCACCGATCGCCGGAGCCCGGAGGCAAGGGTTGCACAGTGACAGTGCAGTCGTGCAGTGCAGATGGGGCCCTGCAGACGCATTGGCAATGCGTTGGCCAATGTTTTCTGGATCGGAGACGGTAGATCGAGCTAGCGCGGGCGCGGCCAGCAGACGCAGTTGGTCAGTTGCTCAGTGCATTGCCACTCTCCTAGCTACTGTAGTGGTACCGGTACTAGCACCGGTACTACTGGGAGCCCGGTACTAGTGCACTCGTATCAAACGCCTATTGATCGATGCGTGCCTAGCTGCCTATACATGTCATCATAATCCATCAGTGTTATTGTGTTGTCTCGCATGAATGCAGCCAAATTGCATCCTTGCGCTCCATACCTTTGGACGTACTACTACTGTACACCTGCTTGTTCATCAGATCAGACTTCAGTACTACTATACTCGCCTGCGGGCTGCGGCAACGCGTAACGAGCCTGAGTAGACCTGGCCAACAGGCCAAGCATATATTATAGTGTTACTTTGACGCGCCCATAAGCATGGTATTAGCCTATCCGTCCCTGGACCTGTGAAAAAGTGATTTTAGGGTTTTGGATTGAAGGCATCTTTTTTTTTTTGAAAAGTGGAGAGAAATTAGTTAACAATAAAAAATGACGCTTCTTGTTACATTTACATAGGAATGTTTTATTGTCGTCATGCATTTGTATGACACTTCTTGTTACATTTACAACATGCAAGCCTATGCCCCACAAGTTAATCCTAGCTCATTCATTGTGGATGACATTTTAATGTTACAGAATTACATCCTTCTCTAAAGGAGGTTGATACAAGTTTCTTTTCCACCGTGACATTGAGGGTGGGGTTGTTTGTTTGCCCACTAGCTCCACCATTTTTAGAGAAAAGGGTTTTCCCGCTTTTGTATTACCAAAAGCCTCACAGGTTCGCAGTGTAAGCATTACAATCAAACCGCACCACCGCGGCACACAAAACGTTCATAAAAAAGGAGAAGCTCATGCTCTACCGAAATAGTCCTATCAGCCAACGATAACACCAGACCCTCGTGCTTAGAAGTCTCATTCGACGACCCGTCCTCACCCAAACCTGTGGATGCCACGGCCAACGGCTTGTGACAGAACCGACCAATTTATTAGAGCACAAGCACATAATTCGCCATTAAGACGACAAACTACATGATTGAGACCTAATAAACCCGGTAGTCATACCGAAATCTCGAAGGATTTCAAACATTTCCAGCATGACCAAGATCGTAACAGTTCAGCGTTCACCATTCACAAGTACATAGTTTAAAACATCGGAGTTCGAAATAAGTTATTACAAATCAAGTTCAAATTTTAAATTAGCGGAAGCGATTAAGTTCAAATACACACACCAGTTCAAATACGGTGCCAGGTCCTCGGTTAATATCTAACAAAAGCATAAGGTAGAGTAGAGTCCAAGGTCTAGTCATCTCCCAAGACGGGATAGAAGCAGTTCTGACAATAGCCATAAAACATCTCATCATCTGCAAAAATATGGAAAATAAAACCCTGAGTACGAGGATGTACTCAGCTAGACTTACCCGTCATAAACTAAAAATAAATTGACTCCAAGGAGTATGCAAGGCTGTATAAGAAGGATAGCTGACTCCTTTAATTGCGGAAAAACTGGTATTAAGGAAACATTTATTAAGAACCTTCTAGCAATATATTTTAATCTGATTAACCTTATCATGCTACATTAGCACCTGTACTAACACAAGCATGGTAATAATTATTCAATAAGAAAGTAACCAATTCCGGTTGAGTATCTTTCCAACAAAAGCTCAACCATCCCATCTCTTGTTCAAGTTCTTACTACGATGCCGCTGCTCAAGTCAAGTGTTCACTGTCCAGGAACGATGGCGATTATAATCGATTACTAACCAGCTGGTGGGTATTCCTCACACAAACCACACTCACCAGCCACGGTGAGCTACAGGTCACCGACATCTAATTCGGGAAAAGCGCGGGATCAACAGGTACCATCGTATCCAGGAACCGCCCGGCTGCCTTATTCAGGGCGACCCTGACCTCGGACTTACTCTCCGCGTAACCTGTGGTCCCCCATCTTCACCAATACGATGCGTACAGCAGGTCGACTCCCAGCCCAAATCAAAATTAGGCTTCGCGGTCAGAACGACTTATCCTTCCAGCTAAATGTGAGGCATAAATTCAATATGACTTGAGGACGTACAACGGACGGGGTCCTAGTTCGACACAGACGGGATAACCACACCAAACCTCCAGTTCAGTCTCAACACCAATTCCGCCCGGTCTCGATTTATTATCTCCACATGGTTATCCAAGATAACCCTGTATTCAACCATTCTGAGTCACCACTTATAACTCGCGGATGACAGGAAATCACCCGACTTCTACCGATCTAGTTAAAGCAGGGCTAAGCAGATATTCGTACCTGAACCTAACAGAGTTGAAGGATATACAGTGACAAGGAATATAAGTGATGCAATAACGGTATAAAACAACACCTGTAATTTAATGCATCAGACAAGTAACGGACTCAAGTTAGATATTTTGCAAACCACAGGGAGAATGCTCCGGGGCTTGCCTTTCAGGAAAGAGCTTGACTGGTGGTCGGGACACTCTGAAAGATCAACTTTGAGATCCTCTTCTGCTGCTGCTTCCTGCACCAAAGCTTCCTGCTGGCCTTCCTCTCCTGGTGCTCCGGGAACTACCGTTTCGAGCTCTGACGATCCTGTATGATGCATAGTGCGTATGAATACCATATATACATAGAAGTGCAATGCTGATGCTGATGGTGAATGAATGCTCAGCTAATATAAATGATATGATTTGTAAACATACAAGATAAGCACATGTCATCTGCATTCTCTTCTACCGACAATTTCCAAAGAAGCCTCGCGTTACAATTTACTTACACATTAAAAGGAATTATAAACGACTATTATTTTTCACACTACCCACTACTGAACCAAAGCTAATAACAGATCACACATATCATAATTAGCATGAAAAGCATTTTTACACACATAAAATAATAACTTTAAAGCATTATTTATTATTGAAAGAAATTAGGGTATAACTACAACATGACTTTAGACTACTCAGAAAATTCGGTAAAAATTACGAGAGCTTAATCATGTCTAATGTAGACTACCATAAAAATTTCAAGTCAAAACAGTAAGTATTTTATCCTACACAAAAATGATAAGGCAGCATAATTCATCGGGCATAAAATACTTTGCACATAAAATATGTCAAACAATAGATCTCAAATATATCATTAGCTCTAGATTGATATAAAAACATCCTCCAAAAAGTTTCATGCATAAATTCCTTATATATTATTTATTATGAATTATTTATCATCACATAGAAATAGGCACCATAACTAGACAGAGCAAACTTTCCACAGGACATAGTCTCACAACATTTTTCACAGATAGAGCATGACATAAGAAGACTAACAAACTTGGTCTCACATTTTTTTGAGCAACAGAGAATTACTTATGTATTTTCTAAGATAAAAGCAATTAATAGAGATAAATAAATCTATACAGAAAAGTATCACAAATTCCACATTTCATATTTTTCATGCATAGAGCTTCTCATAAGAAAAATACTGCAAGTTGGACCAACTCATTTGGATGAAAAATGAAGAAGTTATGAATTTTCAAAGGTTTAAACAAAATCTGGAATTCATTTTCTTTAAAACCAATAAAGAAAACAGTTTTGCACCGGGGACCCTGGACTTTTCGAAAAACAACCGAGCCCTAAAAAGAAACTCGCTGTGTCTGGTAACTTTGCATTTAAGTCCGGGAAAGAATAGAAATCATGCCCGAGGTCCACGCGGCGGGGAATGGTCGTCGGCGTCGGAATTTCTCGTCGACGGCGAGGTCTCCGGCCGAGCTACGGCTACCGAAATGCCCAGCTCGTCAACGCGGATGCGTTGGTGCACAAGATGCAAGAAAATATCATGGTTTCGACCGACGGCCACGCGCGACGGCGGACGGCGGCGAGGTCTCAACGGCGAACTTGCCGGAAACGGTCACGGCGGGGTGCAAGGACTTGCCTACCAGCTACAACAGACCAAGGCGAACTGGATAAGCTAGCCAAAGAGACAAATGGCCGGTCGAAGCAACGACGGCGAGGTATGCCGACGAGCGGCGGCGCGACCCACGGCGGTGGACGGCCAAAATCCGACGGGCTCGAACCTTAATCGGTCCCATTAGCTACACCAACCTACACTACTCGAGCAGGCGGTCATGATGCGCAAGCTAATTGAGGGAGAGAGAGATTGCTGGCCACGGCGGACCGTGCGGCGGTCGGGCGGCCATGACCGGCGAGAGGGGAACGGGTTGATTCGACCTCTACCTTGGGGCTCGAGGGCAGGAAAGGTGCGCAGGACGTGGCTCGCGTCGAGGCGGAGCTTCTGGCGAGTTCTGGGCAAAATGTATCAAGGCTGTGAGGTGCGGTGGCGTGCGAGCTCGCGGCGGCGGCAATGGCGGACTCCGCGACGCGCTCGGGCTCTGGTGAGGAAAAGGAGGGGCGAGAGAGCGTCTGGTGGCGGAGGAGTGAGCGAGGGAGAGGTTGACGCGGTCGGGACAGCTTGAAGTGGCCGCTCGGGCTCGGACAGGCGGAGCGCGGCGTTGGAACTCGTCGAGCGTGTGGCGCACATGCGGAGTCGGCCGAGGGCGCGTGGAGCGGCCATGGGGTCGGGCGAGCGCGGCGTGCGGGATCGGTGTGCGGCGCTCGGGTGCGGAGGCAGAACAGCGGGCAGCGGCGTCGCCCGGGGTACGGCTGCCACGCGACCGGCGTCGGCACGGATACCGTCGGCGCGAGGAAGAAGAAGAGAGGAAGAAGGAGGCCGACGGGTGGGTCCCACTGCGCCAAGATTCGTGCAGAACTTGATGAACCCTATATTTTCTAAAATAATCCGAATTTGAACAAACTTGTAAAAGATGAAATGTTCCTTTTGATGAGTAGAACATTTTACTTTTAAACATCAAAACCTAATTCTGCCTAGAATTTGAATTTCAAAAATGGGGATTTAAAATTTAATAGAAAATCATTTTTATAAACTATTTTTGATATTTTTGACCCACTTCCAAGCCTTTTCATAGAATGACCCCAAAATAAGTTTTGCTCCAAATAATTTTCTCTACAAACTTCATTTAACACTCAACCCCAAACAATCAACCTTTCACATAGCTCTAGTTCAAATCAAGGTAAGCACATTTTCATTTTATCATTTCATGTAACTAAATGACTATGCAAATGAGATGATTATGCTCATGAGATGCAAGGTAATGCATGCTTAACACCAGGGTGTTACACGGCTGCACATCCAATGGGCCCAACCCTGATGATGAGTTGCCCGTCAGCGACGTCCACTAGAGTTGAGGCAGTAAGCTTGCTTTGAACTCCAGGAACTTGATGAATCCCTCCAGTTGCACTCGCACGTCTTCCTTGTAAAGTGGCATCCATCCCCTGATCATTTTCACCAATCTCAGCATGACTCCATTTGCCCTCATCCACACAGCACCTGAAAACAAATTTTGTTCCTCAGTTTCCATAATGACCATAAAACCGCAGAGGTCACAACATTAACAGCTACATGGTTTTTATAAGAAATCGATAGCTGAGCAACTGCCTCATAGCTCGAACCAATATTCAAATTAAAGAACTCATTCACCATATCCCATATCAAGCCAGCTACAAAGCCTTCGAAGAACAAGTGAACCACAGACTCTGTTTCAGAACAGAATAAGCAAGAAGGGTCAACTACCTCCCTACGCTTAGCCAAATTGTCCCTAGTAAGAAGCTTATTTTTTGCTAACAGCAAGAGAAAGATTTGCACCCTAAGAGGTATGTTAACTTTCCAGATTGCACTAACATACATGGGGACAACCCCTCTATGGTTGATGACAGCATACAAGGATGGTACACTATAAGCACCTGAGGAGGTAAAGCTCCACATAATGTGATCCTCCTCATTAGACAGAGACAATGTCTCCATTAAGGCACACAGTTCATGCCACAAGGCCATCCCTCTGTAGTCTACAGTTCTTCTAAATGTCAACGTCAAATTCTCACTATCCCATACCTCATTCAAAGTTTTTCCCTATTGTTCACTAATAACATATAGCGGCCAAAACACAGTAGCTAGAGAAATATTTCCCACCCAAACAGCTTCCTAGAATCTGATCTTTCTACCATTGCCTACATTCCACCTAACCCCCAGAAGGGCAGCTTCCATAGCCCACACCACTCCTTTCCAGAAAGGAGAAGCACCATCTACATTGCAACAGAGGATATTAGGTTTGGCCATTTTATACTTGTAATCAATAATGTCTTTCTTTATAGCATTTGAATCCAGTTGGTATCTAAAGATCCACGCTCCTAATAAGGAGAGGTTCAAGCTTCTCATATCTAACACTCCCAAACCTCCATCTTCCTTTTTCTTAGAAACCAATTGCCAATTGGCAAGATGATATTTATGATGATCGTCAGTATCATTCCACAAAAAATGGCCCATGTGTGAGTTGATCATAGAGATAACCCATTTGGGGAACTTGATAACAGATAACAAGTAAATGGGGATGCTTGCTAAGCAAGCTTTTAGAAGAGTAAGTCTAGCAGCATAAGAGAGTAGCCTTCCTCTCCACCCAGCAATTCTTTTGATAATCTTGTCAACCACTGGTTGCAGGTCCTACTTCTTGAGTTTTGTGAAGTGAAGAGGGACACCTAAGTATTTGATAGGGAAGTTATTCTTTTTGCAGCATAACAGATTGGCAAACTCATTAGTTTCATCTTCATCCATACCCATAGTCAATAACTCATTCTTATCATAGTTTATCTTCATACCTGATATTTTCTCAAAACAGACAAAGAGCCACTTTAAAGTGCTATCTTTTTGTAAATCATTTTCAAGAAATAGCAGGGTATCATCTGCATACTGCAGACCGATGATCCCCCCTGCTCTGATTTGAGGGAGTAAGCCAGTGATCATATCTAGTTTCGTTGCTTTCATAAGCATTTTAGAGAAAACATCTACTACCAGATTAAAGAGGAGTGGGGATAAAGGGTCCCCCTGTCTCAACCCTTTGCCAGGCTTGAAGAACTTACTGTTTTCATTATTCATCCTGATGCATAAGGATCCACCTCTAACTACTTTCCTAATCCATCCCACCCACTTATTACCAAAACCTCTGGATTTGAGCATATCCTCAAGGAACTCCCAACTTACCCTATCGTAGGATTTCTCATAGTCATGCTTAAGCATGACCCCTTTTTCGTGGTTCCTATGTAACTCATGAATAATTTCATGTGCCGCTACCACACTCTCAAGAATGTATCTGCCTTTAATGAAAGCAGACTGGTTGGACTCCACTATCCTGTCAGCCACATGTACTATTCTGTTATTCAGCATTTTAGCAAAGATTTTAAAGCTGCAATTCAGAAGACTAATAGGCCTAAACTTTTTAAGAGTTTTGGCCTCCGGCTCTTTTGGGATAAGGGTACCACTAGCTCCACCATTGCTCACAATTGAGCATGAATACAATTGAGCATGAACGTGAGGTTGACATGCCTTATGACAATATTGCCTCTGTCTAAAAAGATACCAAAGTTCTTATCAAAATCAAAACATCGTAAGTTTGACTGAAGTTTGTAAAAACATATTACAAAAACATATTACTTACGAATTGTATTTCTTGACAATTCGGATATTACTTATTTAGTTATTATGGTATAAATATTAGTACCTTTTAAGTAATTGTCATAGATTTTTAATGTATTTTGCTACAACGGCTACTCACATTGTGCATGGCATAACAAAGTTTATCTCATCTGGAACATGGGAACTAATCATTTTCCCAGTGGATGCCGAACTTATTGTGTTCTTCTGTTCCATGTGAGTCTTAGGTCTGGTGCATTGGACTTGTCTTACTGACGATCTCATATACCGCCAAATATTCTTTGAAACGACTAGAACAATATATATATATTGTCCATATACACAGAACAAAATGAATGTTATGCATATGTATATATAGAGAACAAAATTATGCCATATAACTGCCAAAAGAAAATAGACAAGGTTTCTGTAGCATTCGTTGCCAACTTAAAACGGCTTTGAAGAAACAAAGCAGTGCAACTAACGTAATCGTCAATCTAACTGATGCTGCACTGAACCGAACAACTACCAAATTCTGATTAATTTTCTCAGCACTCAGCTACTCCTTTTTGTTCTCGATCTCCTTCGGGAAGAGCTGACCCCAATGCAGCGCTAAGCTCGGCAGCAGCAGCAGCTTGGCCATCCTTGACGCTACCTTCCGTCGCCTCGACGTTAGCTTGGGCATCCTTGATGGTGGCTTCCGTCGCCTCGACATCCTTAAGAAACTTGTTTATGGCGTCCCAGCACGATCTTTTTCCTCTGGAATAAGCCTGAGCCTTTGCCTCAGGCAGCTCCCGGTAATACAAGTAGACCGCGACAGCACCAGCCGCGCCGGCTAGAGCTTGAGCGAATCTAAAGACGAAAACGGAGCTTCTGTATTAGTTCCTTGTCACTAATCGTCGTCATCGTCGGCGGCGCCGGCGGCGTGGACCCAGAAGCGCCAGGATTTGGGGACGTGCTGCTGATGTTAGGTGGGGACGTGCTGCTGTGAAGTCCACGGCGATGATGCCCTTGCGGCGGCGTGCGTGCTATCTTCCTGGCGAAAGATGGAAGCCCTGCACCAGAACCGGATCGAAGTCCTGCGGCGGCGGCGGCGATGCCCACCACCGATCGATTCCCCATCCTTTGCTGGATCTGGTCGCTGGCTGGCGGAGCGCGAGAGGATGCGGCGGCGGCGGCGGCGCGCGTGCTAGCTTTTTCGCCACGGATCGGAGAAGCGTTGCTGCGGCCATGAGCACAAGTAACACAACCACGAATTGAATTGATTTGCTTCACCTCGCCATGTCTGTTGTTATGTCGAGGATTTGATTTGATTTGGTTCCTCTTCTGCAAGATCTGATTTCGCCTCCCCTGTCGATCGATTATATTTGGGCACGACACCGAGCCCGATCAAGAATTTGGATCCAATATCAATTCGTTCAGTCCCAAAATAATACCATATCAAGTAAAAAAAATGACGTATCCTAAAATCAAACACTTATTGACCAAATATACGATTTAAAATTATGGTACTAAATAAATATTAGATTAAATATGTCATATTTTTATAATAAAATTATTTATAGTACGAATCATATTTTTTTATAATAAAATTATTTATATTATGAATGCTAATTCATTTATACTATAAATAATTTTATTATAAAAAATATGACATATTTAATCTAATATTTATTGTGGGTCTAGATTTGCGTGGTCTAGATTGCGCGTCCACGAATGAATGCAAGTGTTTTTCGTTCTTTGCGCGCCCACGAATGAATGCGTGTTTTTCGCTGCAAGTTGCGGCCTGGTACTACTTGCAGATGGAGCTGTCGTCGTCTGGGCTCTCTGGAACAAGCTCGCGTGGGGGCGGCCGCCGGACAAGGACGTCTGCCTCACGCGCAGCACGAGTGGTGCTCGTCCTCGTGCAGCCGTCCTCGTGCTCGAGATACCATGGAGATCACGACCCGGATGGATGCACCGGTTCCCCGGGGTCGCGTCGTGTCGTGTTCACAGGACACGACCTCGAGGGGTTGGCTGACAGCAACGTTTCGTCCGCGATCTGGATACGTTATCTTATAATGCAAGAGACGTAGATTTTTACGTGAAAAATCTTTACGGGAAAAAACCACAAACGTCAACCGACGATCTTCACTGTACGAAGAGAGTTTATATAACGCAGAGAATATAATGAGTCGTCTCATCTTTCCGTGCGGCTTATAAGATGTATTTATAGGACGGATTGACTGCAGTCAAATACGGAAATAAATCCGCTAATAAACATAACTAAACCGTGGGCTCTCCAGACGTCCTTATCAGACTCACGTTATAGAATTTGGATCATATTCCAACAGAACATATGCACAGTACTCTCTTTTTTTTTTTTATTGTGGGTCTAGATTTTCGTGGTCGACAATTGGTTATAGCTAGTCCAGACGGTGAGAGGTTGCACGTACTCGTACGTACACAAACACAACGTTGCTAGCTAGCTGTTGCGTAGTGTACTGTTGGCAGGCACGCAGGCAGGCAGGCAAGGCGGCCTGGCGTCGAGACTGGACGGGGACGACTGAAAGGCACATGTGTGATGATGGTGCGATTTGTCTTTGAAAATTTGTCTCGTCGTCACACGCCGGAGATCCCAATTATTGGTCCCTGGCCCGGGCAGGCTGCGATTGATACATGATATAGATGATCCATGATCCACTATCACTGTTCACTCAGTCTGTCAATCGATCCGTAGTACCTCTCTGTCCATATCATTTTCGCTCTCCGAAAAGTCAATATTTTAAAAATATTGGTAATTATATATTAAAATATATAAATATTTATGCTAAGTAATTAGTATCATCGAAAAGATTTTTAAGTCTATTTTTTAATAAATTTATTTAGAGATATAAATATTACACGTATTTTCTATAAATCTAGTTAAAATTAAAAAAATTTGACCAACACGTTCCCATAACGTCATCGTTTTTAAGACGGAGGGAGTAGATAGGCAGTCCTATAAAAAACGAAGCTTTCAGGTGCGGATCGGATACACCACACACGCATAACATGCCCTGCCGGTTGCCGCGGCTCGGCGGCGGCGTTCTGCCGCTGGATTTGCTTACGCGACCCGTCGTCGTCCACCGGATCGATCCGCGTCAGCGTGTGACGGCGACGGCCTGACGGGGTCCGGGATACTACATCCAGCGACCCGGCGTGTGCCGCCACCGCCTGTGGTGGGGTTTGGCCGCCGGAAAAGAGGAAGGTGATCGAGCGAGGCCGGTGCCGGACGACGTCGTGTCACGAGTCATGGAGGCAGGTCGCGCGATCGTCTGTCCGTCGATCGATCTCCATCGCGAGCCGCGAGTAGCAGAAAAGAAAAGGGCAGGTGGGCGTGGTGCGGCCACATCGCGCGGCCGCATAAACAAATGCGGCTGACGGGACGGGAGAGGTGGCGCCGGGCGGTCACAGCGGGCCGATACGCAGGTTGTATCTTTTGCTTAGATCCGTCGTGCGGAAGCAGGAATTGCTGCTGGGCGTTGGAGACCGGCGTCAGCATTCAGCAACGTCGTGTTGTCGTGTTTCCTTTTCCCGTTCCACTTGTGCTGCACCATGAAACGCGGCTGCTTCATTCAGTTTTCTGTTTCTATTTCTACTCCTAGCTTGGAATTCGGTGCTCAAGTTACTTGACCGAGCTGGGGTGTTTTTTAAGCTATAATAACGGTCGTCGGTTTGTCGCAATAGGAAAGATAATGTGTCAGTACGTACAATCATGCACAATAGAAAAATGGGGGTTAGCAGTGGTTTGTTTATTCCAAGTTGGGACATGGTACAAAACACGCATACAAACACTGCGACACACGCATAGTAAGCAAAGCCACTAAGGTTTTCTTTATTTCATTCGAAATTTGATGGTCGCTTTGTTCTTTTGTCTCGATCTCTCAAATCCACTTTTGGTTGGAGCTCCGTCTCATTCTCACAGAGGCCCAATGTCACTGTTTATGGTTAAGCTTACCACGGCTCATTAATAAACCTTGCTTTTCGATCTCGACTTCATCGACAAACGGTCGTCCGCGCCTGATGCTATCACCGCCTACGTGGATACATGTACTGATGATCTACCAGAGCAGGCCATCAGGGCGATCAGCGCTGCAGCGCGCCTTGACAACAAAGAGCTTGTCGAAGCACTAGCGGCTATTGCACAGGGAACTGAGGGTTTGGAGATGGAGATGCCATGAAACTTAGATGCAAAACCGGTGTTGTGCTAGAATATCTGGAGTCATGATGTGCTCTCGGGTTTGGCGGTTGCATAAATTCTTAGTATGTAATAAGCTCATGTAGACTCTCAAACCTTGGTAGCCTAAGCTGCAGACGGTAGCGCCTCTCGCGCGTGTAACGAATGTTTGCTATCTTCTTCTTATTAATCAAAGCGAGGATCTTAAAAAAAAAACCCTTGCTTTCAGCCCATATTCAGATGCCACACCTAACACCTTCCCTGTTTATTTTGTCTATTTGTATGGGCCATCGGCCATTTCAGCCCACCGATATGACACCGCATGCAAAGAAGTTCAGAAACTCAAAATGATGCCTGCTTTTCCTCACTTGGGCAAACGCAATGTAACTCCCCTATTGGTTAATTAATACAGTTATAATCAAACATTAAATGGTGCAAAAAAAAGCGACAAGAACGCATGAAACCCGACCACTCGAACTATAGTTTCACTGGAGTAGTACATTTTGAACCTTTCACAAGTAACACGAGTACAGGACTATTCCCTGCAAGCGTCACAGCCTCTCAGGTCTCAGCTGCTTCATCCACAAGGAAGCAGAGCACACACACCAGTCTTCACTACGGGGCCTGCGATACTGCCCTGAACTCGATCGAAAGTAGTAGCTTGATCGGAGAGCACAGCGGACAGCACGGCCTGAGATGGAATTGTTGTACTGTTTTTTTGAGAGAACTGAACTGTTGTACTGTATGTATATGTTTTGAGACTGATGCAATAAAACTGTACAATCACCGCATCCCGGCTCTCGTACTACTAGATAGATAGACTCTGCAGCGCTTCTGACGATGCGCTTGTGTTGTGATCAAGATTCAAGAATCAAGAGGCTTGTTCTAGTCGGTCAATGTCATTGGCATATGGCATCCTGATTTTACTGCTAAGTTCTTTTTCTTACAGTTGCTTGGATGCTAATGTTATGGATTGTGGCAATACGAACGATAGCATATAAATCATCAACGAGGAAAAAGGCAGAAGGTTTCCATGGCTAATGCATTTGTTTATACTCGCTAGGGGCAAAATAAGAGCATATTTGACAAGGCATCTGAACAAGGAATCCTCTCCCCAGTTGGAGCCGACCCAATCCATATAAGAATCTGCTATCAGCGGATCAGCCTATGAGGCTATGTGGTTTAGATAAACAGCAAAAGGAAGCTCAAACGGGAGCCGAACAAATGTGCTCTGTAGGCGCTCCTGTTAAACACGAAAGGCATGACTCCTGGCTAGAGCACCGACTGAAGTTCTCTGGTCTGTAGCAGTGCTTACGCCGGAGATGTTCTCTTTGGACATGAATGAGTGTGCTGTATTGGGCTACTGCGGTATTGCCCATTGGGCTGATGGCCCCACTAGTCTAATTCCAAGACTTTCAGCCCATATTCAGATGCCACGCCTGTTTATTTTGTCTACGTGAATGGACCGCTTCCGCCGTTTCAGCCCACCAATATGAAGAAGTTCAGAAACTCAAAACGATTCCTGCTTTTCCTCACTCGAGCAAACGCAGCAACTCCCCTACCAGCCTCGCCGGAGTAGCCGCAGCCACGGCCCACGGCCACGGTCCTCCGTCCTCGTCGCCCTCCTGGCGGCTGCGGCGTTCCCACAGTCGGCGCACGCGGTCCGTTGCCCCGAGGCCGAAGACGACCTTCCTGGTGATACCGCCACCGGGGGTTTGAGGTGGCCGGCGTTCCAGGAGACCGACAGCCTCGCCCCGCGGGTAAGCCAGGGCGGCGGGTTCACCGGTGCCGCCGCCGCGGCCGCCGCCGTCGACGCCCGCCTCCGCGAGCAGGTTCTTTGTCATAGGCGCGCGGCGCGCTGGGCCTGCGACACTGCCTTCAAATCGATCGAATGCAGTAGTAGCTCGATCGGTGCACAACGGAGGACTCGGGCCTTGTTTAGCTTGAAAAAAATTGAACCCGATCAATAGTATTATTTTCATCTTATTTAATAAATATTATTTAATTGTAGATCAGTTAGGTTTAAAAGATTCATATCGTGATTTCTAACTAAACTGTATAGTTAGTTATTTTTTATCTGTATTTAATATTTCATGTAAGTGATTAAATATTGATGTGACAGAGAGAATGAAAAAATTAGGTGAACTAAACTTGCTTATATAGTACTGTGTGAACTGTACCGTCGGTCGATCGCGGCTCTTACCGCAGCTCTCCTGTTTCTGACGATACGTTTGTGGCGTGATCAAGAATCAGAGAGGCTTGTTCGGGTCATTTGCATAGAGCTTTCTGAATTTACTGATAGTTTCTTTTCCATGGCTTCATCACTTATCCGCGAACTCATGTTACGACTTTACGATGTGGCACTGAACTTCCTTATACAAATACAATAGGTTCGGAGCATAGAAATACCGATGAGCGTGGTGTGTCCTCACCTATAAAATTCGAAGGCAGTGTTAGAGCAAGGATAATAATCCAGCATGCTTGCGGGCGTTATTCCACTTCCACGTCAGTAACAGCCTTCACTGACACCCGCTCGTACAATATAGGCTGACTGGGAGCTGGCTGTAGACATTAATTACTTCCATGAGCGCACAAAGTACAATGATACACTATTTGCAAGCGCTGCTTCTCGCTAGCATGCGGCAACTTTTTTCTTGCATCTTGCGCTTTAGTCGGGGAGAAGGGAAGCGCCGCTCCCCATTCTCTCTCTTAACGTGGCACCTGTTTTGTCGACGTGGACTTTTCTTCGCCGGCTCAAAAACGTTACTATACTTGCTCTTATGAGTCATGATGAGTGCACTAAGTGTACTCAATAGGACTTATTCATAGGTAATAAAAAAGGAAGCATCCATGTGGCATTAGGCAGGGAATAAAAATTGGTTTTGCACAACGGCATTTATACAAGGGTCAATCTGTCTATACTAAGCATTTGCATGTCATGGTTTAAAAAGGTATAAGCAATAAATACGCCGAGCTTGAACTTCTATAAATCCTTCCAACGAATTCTACTGTGAAGTTAAGTTAGAATTGAATGAACAAGATCATAATAATTCAAAAACTCTCGCTCAAAACTTTGCGGTGCTTAAATAGGAAGATGAAGGAATGTGTTGTATTGATTCGAAAAAAAAGGAATATGTTGCATTGGGCTACTGTTGTATTACCCATTGGGCTAACAGCTCCACTAGTTTGTATTACCTAAATTTGCTTATCTTTGCTCTCTCTTAGTTTTTTTTAAAGAAAAATACTTGATAATGAGCCCTCAAAAAAAAGAAAAATACTTGATAATCAAATTTTACTTAGTACTAATAGTTGAGGTGCAAAAGTACGAAGAGAACCATTTTGTGAGACAAAATGCACACTACAGAAGCAACTGGGAGGGACAGAGGGAGGAGTTTTTCCACATTTATAGGTCTTTTTTTTACCGAACATTTATAGGTCATGTATAAAGAAGAGCAAGGTACTTGATGAACACGCAAATGTTTATGTTTTTTTTTTCCTGGCAATGGCAATGGTTAGGACAAAAGGTACCTGAATTTATTAAATTGTCAGCACTCAGCAGTATCATGATCAAAATTTTAAATCAAAACACCAAAAGAGGGACGATCGTCTCTCCTAAACAATCTTTCTGCATTATTGTACCGTACGTGCTGCAGAGTAACTTGCTTAAAGGAAATAATCAACTCATATGCTACATGCCGTTCTGTACTCTCTCTGTGTGTATGTGTGTGTGTGTTTTTTTTTTCAGTCACCGAAGTGCGATAGCAAATAAACTAAACTGAACATATACAATGCAGTAAACAGAAAGCAACTGATGCAATTCTTATTTATTGCTACTGAAAACTGAAGAAACTTCGTTGCTAGAAGCGTCAAATCGAGCGACACGCGCGTTTATTATCTCCTTGCACCCAGTAGCTAGTCGGCTCGCGCATCAGTTCATCAGTAGGCCTTCCGCCTGTCGCCGCCGGCAACCTGGTTGGCCCACTGGAGCACCCACCACACGACGTCGCCGACCACGCTGGTGGCACTGTCCCGGCCGTCATCCAGGAGGCCCAAGGTGCGGACGCCACCCGCGTCCGCGCCCACGTCGTCTGCCGACGCCGCGGGCGACGGCGACGCGCCGGCGGCCAGCGGAGCCAGGGGGGCAGCCGCGGCCGCGTCGAGCCCGGCCTCCAACGCCTGGTACTCGATGACGCGCCCCGCGTTAGCCGCCGCGACCAGCACGAAGCAGAGCACGAGCGCGGCGACGGCGGCGCGGGCCATTGTTGGTTCTCCGGTCCGGCGTATGACGATGGCCCGCCGAGGTAGCTAGCTTGCTGCCCTCGACGTCGTCGACGACGGCTGGTCGAGAGCGAGGCCGGTGCGATTTTTTCGCAGCTGCAGCTAGAATGCTGGATCGAGGCAGTGCATTGCATTGCGACTCGGTGGCCGTGGTTTATACTACGCGTGAGAAATAAATATGTAACGCTCGCGCTTAGAAACAGAAACAGAACCCAAATTTATTGGTCAGTTCATCAAATGCTGGCCAAAACCGGCGAATTACTGCTGCTGGGTCGTCACGGCGTTTTTCTTGGTTTCGCTCGCTCGGTCGACATTGACGAGCATGGTGGCGCTGAGCTACAAACTCCATTACTGCGATCTATTTTCTTGACAAAAGAAAGAAAAATGCAGGAGGGCTGGCAAATGGCTTTAGTGTCACCAATCAAGCTGGCTTTGGCACAGTAAAGACGACGCTGTCATTCCTCGATCAAAGTACGGCTGCTGAAGGGTCTGAAGGCTGAAGCGCAGCTAAAAATAATCAATGAATGGTACGCAGCGACGTAGCGTAGCTTAGGGTGCAATCCAGGTATATACCTAGCTTGCAAGTGCAGAGACCTGCGCGAAGCGGACAGCTTCACCGCCCGGGCGGCTGGCCGTGGCGATACGATTTACAGATACGTGCGCCGGTCCCGCCCCCCGGCCCGGCGTCCGTCCGCTTTCACGGGACACGTGATGCGTGCGCCCCGCGGCGGCCCCCCGTGCGCTTTCTTTGGTCTTCTTGCTTTGCTGCCCGGTGCGATGTGCGAATTGCGACGCTGGCTCATGTGGATCGTGATGCCACCGGTGGCGCCTCGCACCTTTCCCCAACCGTACGGTCGCTGGCGCATCACCATCTCGGATCGTCGGCGACACACCTTTTTGTTTTTATTTTCAGAAGAAAGTAACGTTCGTTTCTCTTTTCTTTCATTCAGAGTGTTCCTTCGTTTTGCATTGCAGGGGAAAATGAGCGTGTATAAACCGGTCACGATCCAAAAAAAATGAGCATGTATTTTATATCAGAAATATTAATTCGATACATTTTTTAAATTGGTACGGATCCAATAATTTGTCTCTCCCATTTGAAACAGACTATTGCTACTCCTATTTTTTCTAGCAAGCAGGAGCAGAGAATCGTAACCTCAATCGCCTTCCATTAATCGTGTCGCGTGACGGTGGCAACCGCTTTACGATTCGCGCCCGTCTGTGCAGGGAATGGAAATTAGCGCTTTCTACAGGGACGTGTCCGCAAACGCGCCCCGCACGAAACGATTCCGAAACGGCCCCACCGCACAGAGGCTTCCTCCATCCATCCAATAAAGGCTCTCTCTGCCCACCGTTCTCTCCCCTCTTCACACACATACTTCCGCCAGTCCGCCGCCGTCTCCGCTCTCGGCCTCCCCCAAACCCCACCGCCCCGCCTCGCCGGAACCCTAGCCCAGCCCCCCGCCGACCCCCGGCCCCCGACCCGTCACCATGAGGGAGATCCTCCACATCCAGGGCGGGCAGTGCGGTAACCAGATCGGGGCCAAGTTCTGGGAGGTGATCTGCGACGAGCACGGGATCGACCACACGGGCAAGTACGCGGGCGACTCGGACCTGCAGCTGGAGCGCATCAACGTCTACTACAATGAGGCCAGCGGCGGGCGCTACGTGCCGCGCGCCGTCCTCATGGACCTCGAGCCCGGCACCATGGACTCGGTGCGCTCGGGCCCCTTCGGCCAGATCTTCCGCCCCGACAACTTCGTCTTCGGCCAGTCCGGCGCGGGGAACAACTGGGCCAAGGGCCACTACACCGAGGGCGCCGAGCTCATCGACTCCGTGCTCGACGTCGTGCGCAAGGAGGCCGAGAACTGCGACTGCCTTCAAGGTAATCATCCCACCGGATCTGATGTTTTTCCCCTTTCCCCTCCGTGGTTTTTGGAGAATCGCGCCCTTCTAGATCTAGGGTTTATGCGCCATTGCGCGTGCGCTGAGCCTGTAGATCTGATTGATTTCGCCCAGATCTGAGCCGTTTCGTGACATTTTCTACGAATTGAGCGGATTTTGTCGTAGAATTCTCGTACCTCTCAGTGATTGCTTCTCTAGGCGCCTGACTGCCTTACTGATCGATTTTGATGCGTTTTTTTCTCCCTTAATACTGCAGGGTTCCAGGTCTGCCACTCGCTGGGAGGAGGTACTGGTTCAGGAATGGGCACCCTACTCATCTCCAAGATCAGAGAGGAGTACCCAGACCGGATGATGCTTACGTTCTCCGTCTTCCCGTCGCCCAAGGTGTCTGATACTGTCGTCGAGCCCTACAACGCCACCCTCTCTGTTCACCAGCTCGTTGAGAACGCAGACGAGTGCATGGTGCTCGACAATGAGGCTCTCTATGATATCTGCTTCCGCACCCTCAAGCTTGCCACACCAACCTGTAAGTGCCGAATGCTCTTTTGCTTGACGTTACACATTCCATTTTTTGCATCTGTATCTTATCAGTTTCTGTTGTAGATATTTATTTGGGTGCGTGTTCTAGTTCATAGTATAAATAATCTGTTTGCTTGTATTTTGCAAATTGATGTTGCATTGATATATCTGTTTCTGCTTTGTGCCCACTGCCAAGAGCATTTAACTTGCGGAAGTGTTAAGATATGCGTAGCGCTCATTCTTTTTGTCTGGAATGCATCATATCTTTATGGAATGGAATGCAGCATAAGCAGACTAGCTGTTCATTGTGTTTTGCTAACATGCTTATTGACTATTTGCTGTTATAGAATGGCACATACATTCTATCTTGTTTGTCTCAAGTACACATTTTCCATTCTGCTTGTTATACACATGTAAATGATCAGCTACAGAATTATGCTGAAAACCTGTTAATAATAAACATATGGGTTGTAATCTCAGCAAGTGTTCTGATACACGCATATCACTCATTTGTTTTTGTCTGGGATGCAGCATAAGGAAACTAGTTGTTCACTGTGTGTTGCAAACATGTTTATTGACACATTTGCTGTACTGTAGCACATGCATTGTCTACCTTGTATATTGTATACATATGATGGGATTTGTAAACATCCAGCCAGAAGTGTTATGATATGCATAGCCATCATTTCTTATTGCCTGGCATGCAGTATAGGCAGAGTTGTCTTTGAATATACTTTGTACCCATGCTTATTGGTTAGTTGTTTTCGCATATGTTCCATTGTTTATTTGTTATACATGTCTTCATTCAGCTAGTAAATTGTCCAACTTGTATGTAATATTGAAGTGGCTTGATGTTTTTACTTCAAACTTGGTGGTGTTCTAGTTGATATTATTGTCTTGAAAGCCTGGAGTGATATGCCACTTATCATAATGTACTTGTTTTTTTTCTCTGTACAGACGTAAACATGCTCTATAACATTGTTTTTTTTTTGTGCACAGTTGGTGATCTCAACCACCTCATCTCTGCAACCATGAGTGGTGTTACTTGCTGCCTTCGCTTCCCTGGTCAGCTGAACTCTGACCTCCGGAAGCTTGCGGTGAACCTGATCCCCTTCCCCCGTCTCCACTTCTTCATGGTTGGATTCGCTCCACTGACCTCGAGGGGCTCCCAGCAGTACCGTGCCCTCACCGTGCCAGAGCTGACCCAGCAAATGTGGGACTCCAAGAACATGATGTGCGCTGCTGACCCTCGCCATGGCCGCTACCTCACAGCGTCTGCCATGTTCCGTGGCAAGATGAGCACCAAGGAGGTGGATGAGCAGATGCTGAATGTGCAGAACAAGAACTCTTCCTACTTTGTGGAGTGGATCCCCAACAACGTGAAGTCAAGCGTGTGCGACATCCCACCCATTGGCCTGAAGATGTCCTCCACGTTCATTGGCAACTCCACATCCATCCAGGAGATGTTCCGCCGTGTCAGCGAACAGTTCACTGCCATGTTCAGGAGGAAGGCCTTCTTGCACTGGTACACTGGTGAGGGCATGGATGAGATGGAGTTCACCGAGGCTGAGAGCAACATGAATGACCTGGTGGCCGAGTACCAGCAGTACCAGGACGCCACGGCCGAGGACGAGGAGTACGAGGAGGAAGAAGTGGAAGAACATGATGCCTAAGCTATCCTCTGCAGTGCTTGATAATGGTACAGATATCCCTTGTATCGATGTTAGTCAGTATGAGTCTGATTTGAGGTGAGCGTGTGGTGGTGATGTTAGGTACTAGATGGGTAGGTGGTATTGCTTATGGATGCGATGTTGCTGTGACAAAAACTGCATTTCCTTTTGTATGATGGTTTGTCATTACCATGAGGTGGGGTAGCTTAACTGATTGTTGCTATACCTTATGCAGCAGTTCAAGTGATCTGTGGTATTATTAGAGAATTCAACTGTGTTACATGATGTTGCATCGTCAGTTTGCTTAAGTTTTTTATTGGCTCGTTGTATCTGTATGTTTCCATCTTCGATTTAGTTTTTCCAACTATCAACTGTTGGTGTTCAGTCCACACGAAACCTCTCGACTGGTCGAGCAAAATCCCTAGGAGGTCCGAATGCCATGACCGCAAACTTCTGCCTGTTTGCCATGCCATGCCGTTTGCACAGATTCCTCTTGCCTGGCTGGCCAGCAGAAGCAGGCCGAGCGTGGCCTGTGCGTATCGCGAGCCAGGCGCCATAGCCGAAGGCCGAAGGCCCTGCTATTCGGCGACACGCCGCTGCTGCCGTGCCCCGCCACCTCTCGCTCAAACCCGTTTTTCTTTTATGGCTCTCGTCTGAGTATAGCTGTAGTATCTGCTCATATACATACACACATTAACCCTACACACGCACACCACACGTACACAAACCTATAACTACACTCAGAACATATCGCGTCTTTCTTGAAATCACCGGTCCATCATGGCACCGTAGGCGACGGGTGCGTCGTATTCCCATTGTGGTTCCACGCAAGAGAGAGACTTCAGATAAATGGGAATAAACCCGGTGAGCACCCGCCGTGGTGGGCAGGCTGCACGCCGCAGGCCTTTGCCATCCGAGCTGAAGCTCGGTCGCCGCTCCCCAAACCTCCTGGGCTCTCCTGCTCCGCACGCACACAGCACATCCCCCGCGCCGCTGCCGGGGAGGATCGGGCGACGCCGCCCGGGGAGCCGCGGGGATGGCTCTGGCGGGAATGGAGGACAGGATGGTGCGGCGGCGGAGGTGGCGAGGATGACGACGGCTACGAGGAGGCGGAGTTCGGCCCGCCTCTCGGCTTCGAGGAGGTGCTGCGCCTCGCCGTGGCGCAGCACCTCCTCGCTCCCGGCGATATGACGGAGGCAGACGGCCAAGGACGCCGGCATCCGGGAAAGTCCTCTTGCTCCGCTACTTCGAACAGCATGTCCTCAAATTTCCTGGAATTTGTCTGGAGGATGTGAACGTGGCCGTTTTTCCTCATTCCTTGATGTTTGATCTGCTTAGGCCGCGCCATGGCCACAAGGCGCGATGATCCGCAACCGGATGCTCGCCGACCTGTCGTTCCTCTTCGAAGTTGGCACCGTTTTTCAAGTGGTCAGAAGATAGTAGTTCTGCTGTTACTAACAATTGTGTTATGTGTTTGCGAACATATGATTTTTACATAACCATTGTGGGGTGTCCTTGTTGTGTGATGAGAGATTATCAACATGTCAACACTTTAGTGTGTGGTTAGTTCGGTGGTTCTACAGGGTTATGTGTCGAAACGGTGTCTCTTGGCTCGTGATGTGCAGGTGTGGAGTTCGGATGTGGTGGCAGCGGTCGGGAGAAGGTCAAATAGGACGTGCCGTGCTGACGGACCGGGTGCGGTGAAGGGCGGATGCTAGGCTTGGACTGACGGACCAGACGGCCGGGTGGCCAGCCGTGGTGGCTACTTGGGATATCGACAAGCGCAAGTTACACGGCGGGGGGCGCGTACGGGCTACGCTACTCGCTAGGAGGTTTGGTGGTTTGTTCTCAAAATCATCGGCGGGGGACGCGTATGGGCTACGCGGGCGGTTTGGTGGTTTGCCCTCAAAACCATCGACGGCGGGTTTCGCGGGTTTGGGCCTCAAAACTCGGGCGGAGGTCCCGATGCAAACGGACGGCACGTGGCGACATCGTTGAGATCGCTTCGAGGCGAGGCTATTGGTGAGAAGGCGCGGTAGCCGTCGGATCAGGAAATCTCGAGTTGGACCATAGTGCTCTTGGTTAGGTGGTTCGCTCAAATAATATTTAGGGGCAGAAGTGGAACTGTGTAATATGCCTATAAATAAGAGGGGACTGCCTCCACTCAGTCTCACCTCTCCCATTCCAGTGTTAGGGTTTCCTAGTCTCTAGTCTTTCAGAGTGTGTGAGGTTCACTGCAAACATTGTAGTGATTTGTTCATGGGAAGAGAACCCCCTAGTGTGCTTGTGCCCTCTGGGCTTTTACCTTCATGTGATTTTTGTGATAAATTTGTGTTCTTGTTGTTCTTGACTTGTTCATCCCAAGTTTCCCTTCTCCCTCTATTTTCTTAGTCGGATTTCTTTGCACCGTTTGAGTCCATTTTTCTTGCGTTGATTCAAGCTATGACGTGAGAGGATCAATTCCACCGAAGGGTTTGAGCTAATTCCTCACGAGCTAGTAGATCGATGTGATTTTGTGTTCATGGCAATTTCTTGGATGGATTTTACCCCCTTTTTGATTTCTCCCAACTCTCTTCAAATTGGGCCATGATCCTTTGAGGATAGCCTCTCCACTGCATGAGGAACAATCCCTCCAAATCTTGTTGCAGTTGGTGTTGATTCGAGAGAGATCTGATCGATTCTTGGAAGAGGCGATTTTCGGGCGATTTCTGGACGACCCGCGGACAGTCCGCGTCCTGAACGGCGGACAGTCCGGGAGTCGGGGTTCGGACGCCGGTGTTCTTCGTTCTTTGCTGAGTCAACTTTTGTTCGCTACGCGGACAGTCCAGGCCCTGAACCCCGGACAGTCTGACGGCCGAAACTCGACACAGAGGCTTCCGAGGCCGGTCTGTTGAGCGAGCGCGGACAGTGCGCCGGTCAGACCGAGGACAGTCCGGGACTCCTCCAGTCCGGAACCGAGCTGTCGACTTCCATTTTCTTCTAGGACTTTTGACCCGTGGACAGTCCAGCTCACAAGGCGCGGATAGTCCGACAGTGTACTGCGTCAGCTGTGCAGAGTCTGTTTCAGAAGTTGGGTTTTTGGTTTTTGACCCGCGGACAGTCCGGCGTCTAAACCGCGGACAGTCTGGGTTTTTGTTTTTAGTTTTTAGAGAGTTGCTGAGCTTTGACATCGTCCGGACGTTTTCCTGCGGACAGTCCAGCCCTAGACTTGCGAACAGTCCGACGTGGACTGTACCAGAACCTGTCCGTACCTATGGACAGTCCGGGCTCTGTACTGCGGACAGTCCGTGCCTGCGCAGAGTTGTTGTTTCCTCTCGGTTCTTGCCCATTCGTTCTTAGAGTTGTTCCTTGGCTCTTATAGCGACTTGCTGCGTTCCTAGGGAACATCCACCCTCTCAATAGGGTCATGGTCGCTACTGGTTTGTGAGTTTGCTTCTTGGGGTGTTTGTTAAGTCGAGGACCTAAGAGATTCAAAAGAATTTTTGAGGCTCCCATTCACCCCCTCTTTTCGTCTATCCGGTCCTTCAATTGGTATCAGAGCCGGTTAAGCATCACTTCCATCTTAATCGGTCCGTAATCCGCAGAAAGCGACATGGCTTTGAATCACCGACTGGGCAAGCCACCCCAATTCAATGGGGAGAACTACTCGTATTGGAAGATTCGCAAGCAGGCCCATCTTCAATGGATTGATTCGCGTGTTTGGGAGATCATTGAGAATGCCGATTACGTGGTACTTGATGCCCGTATCAATGAAGAGCAGATCGACCAACACAATGTGAACAATATTGCCTGTGCTGAGCTTTATGTTGCTCTTTTGATTCCTGAGTTTGATCGTGTCTCCGATTGTATGACGGCTCGAGAGATCCGGAGGAGGCTTCAAAGCTTCCTTGAGGGTACAACCCATGTCAAAACCTGACTCTACGAGACATACAAGCAAGAGTATGAGAACTTCACTCAAGTTGATGGAGAGACTGTTGACTCGATGTCTCCTTGCTTTACCACCATTATGAACAACATGCGAGCTAACAATGCAGCTATGCCCTATGACGATCATCAGAGAGCACTCAAGCTTCTATATGCTCTAGATCGGAGGGTCTGGGAGGTCAAGGCACAGGCGATCATCGAGTCAGCCAACTATGAAACTCTCACCATAGATGAGCTGTTCAGCAAGCTCAAGTCCACCGAGATCGACCTCCAGACGCAGGCGAGGATCAAGAATTCGTCTGCTCCTACCATGGCTTTGGTGTCAGGTAACTCAAGTTCAAGTTCTTCTTTGGCTAACCCTTCATAGTTGTCTCTTGCCTTGTCTTCTCTTGTGTCTGCAACATAGGAGCAGATGGAAGCTCTTAGGAATGATGTGCTGGCGCTTGTCATCAGCAAGTTCTCGTGGTTTCACAACAACCGCTTGAACCGTAGACATGGTGGCAACAAGAAAGGTTGTTTTGGGTGCGGAGAACCCGACCACTACGTCGCCAGCTTCCCCAACAAGCACAAGAGCTACTCGGCAAGCTCGACTACCCCAAGCACAAGGACAAGCATGAGTTGTCCTTTCGCAAGTACAAGTCCAAGAAGAACTTTGACAAAGAAGTACTTCGAGGCCTTGCAAGCGAAGTAGCGCGCCCTGGTCGTGAACTTCAGCGATGTCGACTCCGACAGTGATTCTCCACCGAGTGATGATGAGGCCGAGAATAAGGTGGAGAACAAGTTCAACGGCTTGAGCTTCTACGCCAACGAGCACCGAGGAGGTTACTACACCATGGCGCTCGACAACACCACTATCGGCGATGAAGAAGAGGTCGACACCAACCCTGAGGTAGAACACACAATCGAATCTCTTCTCACTGAGCTTGATTCTATGACTCACACCATGCTCAAGCAAGATGCTTTGCTTATTTATGCTTCTTAAGAATGCAATGGTTTCAAGGCTAAGTATCTTGCAGCTTTAGAAGAGCTTGAGCAGGCTAAGAAGGATAGGGTTGTTGTGTCTGATGAGATGGAGTGTGATGAATGCATGTTCATATGTCTAGTCTTGTTTCTTTGTAGTCCAAGTACTCTGCTTTGGTTGATGAGTTGGATAGGGCTAGAGCTGAGCCAGTTTTGTTAGGTCCTTGCACAAATCTTGTGCTGAGTTATGTTCTGAGCTTTCTGAGAAGGTTGCTAGGATCGCTGTGCTTGAGAAGTCTAGCGTGTCTGGTACTAGTGCTAGATGTGCTTGCTGTGAGGCTTTGGAGGTTGAGCTTGGAAACTGCAGGCATGACAAGAAAAAGACCGAAGAGGAAAACACATTCCTTCGGCACATGTTGAGTTGGCTTTCTTGCAGTGAGCCACAGTTGGGCATGATGATGAGTCAGTACAAGAGGGGTACTAAGACAACGGGTTTAGGCTTTGTTGCAGGTGGGGAGGGTAACAATGTCTTTGGCAAGGTTGGTGAACATAGTGGTTTAAGCATGAGTGAGAAACCCACCAATCCTCCCAAGCTCATCAAGATTAACCCATCTAAGCCCTCTGAGCCTACCAAGCCCATTGTGAGGGATGGAGTGATTGAAGAGACTCCCAAAGCTCCACCTCAGAAATAAGTGTGGATTTCAAAACCTAACCACCTCAGGAGCCCACTTGACACTTTGCCAAACATATCTGATAAGCCCCTTCCTAAGGCTAAACCACCTCCAAGAGTGAACCATGTCCACAACAGAGTGAGTCATCCACAACCCAAGAGAGAGGTGTACCACTGTGAGTATTGTAAGAGAGATGGTCACTTGTTTGAGTTTTGCTTTAGGAGGAAGAAAGATGAGAGGCGTGAGTTTGAGCTTTCACACCAGAACATGCATCGCCCATCTCATGGTATGCATGCTTCACCTGCTCAGAGGAGCAATGCTAGACCTAGAGGTGCAAGACCTCAAGGTGCTAGGCCTCAGTTTGTGATACCACGTGATGGTCGTGCCCGACGAGGTCCAAGTCGTCCTCAATACGACTCAAGGTCTCATGGCAGTGGCTCTCAGTCCTACACTTCTAGTGGACCATGTTTTCTCTTTCGTAGTGATCGCTACTCTCCCATGGGACATGCCATATATGGTGTTTTTCCTAACACTTTTCTAGGGCAAATGACCCAGCACTGGTTTTCTCCTTAGTTTACTAACCCTAGTGTTGGATCGTTTGCTTATCCCATGTCTTTCTATTGATGCAACATGGAGGCTTGGAGAACATATGGCTTGTTGATTTTGGGTGTTCGCGCCACATGACCGGAAATTCAAATTGGTTCTCCAGCCTCAACCCCATATCACATTTGGGGACAATGGTAAGGGTAAGGTTCTTTCTCGTGGGTCGGTAAGGCTCAATGAGAACTTTGTGCTCAAGGATGTTGCTTTGGTTTGAGCTTGCATTTCAATCTCCTTTTGCTCTCGCAACTCCTTAGAGATGTTTTGAAGTGCACTTTAAGCGAGGCCTTTCTTGCATTTTGGATTCTCGTGGTGATCTTGTTTACTCGATTGCGCCTTTTGGCATTGTCTTTCGTGCCATTTTTTCTCGTTCTTTCGGCGTGCCTCGGTGTTTGGTGGCAGGCACTTCTTCTGAGCTTTGGAAGTGGCATAGGAGGCTTGGTTATTTGAGTTTTGACTTGCTTTTAAGATTGAGCTCTCTTGATCTAATCTAAGGATTGCCTAAGCTAAAGTTTGAGAAGGACTTGGTTTGTCACCCATGTCATCACGGGAAGATGGTAGCCGCTTCCCATTTCCATGTGAACCAAGTGATGACCAAACAACCCGGCGAACTTCTTCACATGGACACTATAGGTCCAGCTCAGGTTCGGTCGGATGGTGGGAAGTGGTACGTTCTTGTGATCGTGGATGACTTTTCACGCTATTCTTGGGTCTTTTTCATGGAGTCCAAGGATGAAGCGTTTTCTCATGCGTGGGATTTCATTCTTAGGCTACAAAATGAGCTTCCCAAGAATGCCATGAGAGCTATAGGCAGTGAGAATGCCTTTTGTAAGTCTTTGGGTCTTGAGCATCAGTTTTCTTCTCCTTATGTGCCTTAGTAAAATGGGATTGTTGAACGCAAGAATTAGACCCTTGTTGAGATGGCCAGGATGATGCTCGATGAGCATAGGACTCCTAGGCAGTATTGGGCCGAAGCAATCAACATAGCTTGTTACATCTCAAATCACATCTTTCTTCATGCTTTCACAAAGAAGACATCTTATGAGTTGCGGTTTGGTTGTCTCCCCAAGGTGAGCTATTTCAAAGTCTTTAGGTGTTGGTGCTTCATACTCAAGCAAGGTAACTTAGACAAGTTCGAGTCACGTTCTTCTGACAGCATTTTTCTCGGTTATGCTACTTACTCATGTGCATATAGAGTACTTAATCTTGATTCTAACCGCGTCATGAAAACTTGTGAAGTTACCTTCGATGACACCACACCTTGTTCTTCTCCTGTCTTTGAGTGTGTAGGTGATCAGGAGATGGGTGAGAGCATCTTTGTGGAGGAGGAGCAGGACGATGCCGATTGGGGTGCTCCTGAGCTGACTCCATCGGCTGCCCATGTCGACCCTGTGACGACTACGTTGGTTCATGGCCTCGATCCTTCTTCTTCGACTTCATGGGGGCCAAACGACCAGTATCCCTCTCTTGCACCAGAGAGAGCTCCAGCTTTGAGGGGGAGGCTACTTCATCAAGAACGGCGCCTGTACACATTCAACGCCGCCATCCTCCTAAGACCATGATTGGTAACCTCAACCAGCGTGTCACTCACAACAGGTCCTATGAAATCTCTCATTTCGCATATTCTGCTTTTTTTGCTGGTTTCAAGCCCAAGGATATTGGACACGCACTATCTGATGCAGATTGGGTCAATGTCATGCATGAGGAGTTAGAAAACTTTAATAGAAACCAAGTTTGGGTCCTAGTTCCTCCACCTCCACAATGTCATCCCATAGGTACCAAGTGGGTGTTTAAGAACAAGCAGAGTGAGGATGGGGTGATAGTTAGGAACAAGGCTAGATTGGTTGCTCAGGATTTTTTCCTAAAAGAGGGGAAAAATTTTGAGGAAACCTTTGCTCCTGTTGCCTGTGTAGAAGCCATTAGGATCCTCCTAGCCTTTGCAGCTTCGAAAGGGTTCAAGCTGTACCAGATGGATGTCAAGAGTGCTTTTCTCAATGGGTGGCAACCCCCTGGTTTTGAAAATCCTAAGCACCCAGACCATGTCTTCAAACTCCACAAAGCCTTGTATGGTCTCAAACAAGCCCCGAGAGCATGGTACGCGAGGTTGAAGTCCTTTTTGCTTGGGAAGGGTTTTACCATGGGTTCTATTGATAAGACTTTGTTTCTCCTCAAGCAAGGCAAAGACATTCTCATTATTCAGATATACATGGATGATATAATCTTTGTTGGCTCTTCACATGCCCTTGTGGCAAGGTTTTCTGATTTGATGAGCAGGGAGTTCGAGATGAGCATGATGGGTGAGTTGATATTCTTTCTCGGGTTGCAAATAAAGCAAACTCGGGAAGGGACGTTTGTGCACCAAGGCAAGTACACCAAGGATCTCTTGAAGAAGTTCGACATGGGTGAGGCCAAGCCTCTTTCGATGCCCATGGCGACTACCATTGCCTTTGATGAAGATGTTGAGGGAGAAGCTGTGAACCAGAAGGAGTACCACAGCATGATTGGGTCATTGTTGTACCTGATGACGACAAGACCGGACATTCAGTTCGCCATCTGTCTTTGTGCGCGCTTTCAGTCTTCGTCATGCACCTCTCATCGTCAAGCCGTCAAGCAGATCTTGAGATACCTTCGTTTTACTCATGAGTTTGGTCTTTGGTACTCAACCGCTTCCACCCTCTCGCTCTCTGGTTATTTAGATGCTAATTATGCTGGTTGTCGTGTTGAGAGAAAGTCAACTTCTGGTACTTGTTAGTTCTTGGGTTCGTCTCTTATTTCTTGGTCCTCTCGCAAATAGTCTTCCATAGCCCAATCTACTTGTGAGGCTGAGTATGTTCCTGCTGCCACTTGTTGTTCTCAGCTTCTTTGGATAGTTGCTACCTTGAGAGACTTTGGACTAGACTTCACCCGAGTGCCACTTTACTGTGATAGCACCAGTGCCATAAGTGTAGCCAAAAACCCAGTGCTCCAGTGCCATAAGTGTAGCCAAAAACCAAGCACATTGAGGTGAGGTACCACTTCCTGAGAGACAACTATGAGAAGGGAACCATAGACCTGATACATGTCCGCACCGAGACCTGATACATGATGATATGCAATGCAATATGATACATGTTCGCACTAAGAACCAGCTAGCTGACTATGAGACCTAGTTTGCACGCTTGCGAGGGGAGTTGGGAGTATGCTACCCTTTTTAGTTGAGGGTCAGTTTGTATCTTGTACACTAGCTTTTGCTTCTTTTCCTTTTTGTTTTTGTTTTTGTTTTTGCTTTTGTATCATATTGCATTGCATATCATCATGTATCATATATCATGTGCTTAGCTTCACTTGTATAGCTTGTTGATAAAGATTATGCTCTTGTGGTATGATTTATGGATACATGATGGCTATATAGCAGCTTAGGCTCTTTTTGATCATTTTGATACATGTTATGACCTAAGCCTGTTTTGGAAATGTGAACATGCTTAATACTTGATGAAACCTGAAAAACACTTGTTCACCTTTGAGATGGAAACTAGCATGTGTAGGATGTGTTGAGATCCATGTGCTTTCATATGTATGCTTTAGTTGCTATGTCTCATGTTTCTTGAATCATATACTTAGCTCAGATCTCTTGATATCTTTATGCTAAAACTTGATGGCTAAGCTCAGTAATGATGAAAATGCTTTAGAGTTGGATCTTTACTGTCTCACAGCAATGTCACGAGATTGCTTCTCATTATCTCGAGTGAGATGAACTTGGGCATTGTAGTGCTAGTCCACAACCACTCGTGATGAGACGGCTTCCCACTTGCACATAGGGATGAACTCGGCGTGGTTGAGAAACATAATAAAAATAACATAATTTTCATCGGACAGTTTTGATCCTCTCACATACACATGTCTAAAAATAACCTTGTAAAACCGCTGTAAACTCTGATCAATGTTGAAGCTACAAGTGTTAAGTGCTTTCTTGAGACATGATGTATGATCGTTATATGGGGTAGTTCACTTTTGTATACATGTGCTAGCACTAGTTTGATCTCCTGCTTATATGTGCTATGTGCTATCCTCTTTGGTGAACACCTTTTATGAGATATGCTTAAAATTGGTCAAAATGCTTATGATTCATATTCCATTTTATTTGATTAGTTTGAGCATTGGCCTTGTCTTGCGCCTGTTGTAATACATATCGTACTAACTTGAGTATTTAATCCACTTGCTATACTCCTGAAGCTTTGTATACTTGCCTTGTACATTATGTGCATTTCATAGCATGATTTAAGGGGGAGTTGCTATCTTGTCTACTTGATAAGTGCTTTGTCAACAAGGGGGAGAATGATTCCATAAATTCAGAGTGTGCATTCATGTGCATTTGTGAGGTTGATGCACTTGTCGAGGGGGAGTTGCACATTTGCTTTGCTAAACGTGTCGAGCTGTTTACCTCTGTCTTGAGGGTCTAGCCGCTTTTAGGTGCTTTGAGCTTGTTTTGCTTGGTTGCGTTGAGCCGTTGCCCATGTCTTTGGGGACCAAGTTGTATGGTTTTGCTTTACTCATTGCAAGTGACCGTTTCGAGCTTTTCTTTGGCTTTTGGTCACTTGAGTGGGTTTTCTCTGGCTTTGTGTTGGTGTTGACAATGCACTCATCAAGGAGGAGATTGCGAACACATGGTTTTTACATAACAATTGTGGAGTGCTCTTGTTGTGTGATGAGCGATTGTCAACATGCCAACACTTTGGTATGTGATTGGTTCGGTGATTCTACTGATCCCCTGGCACAGGGTTATGTGTCAAAATGGTGTCTCTTGGCTCATGATGTGCAGGTGTAGAGTCCGAATGCGGTGGCAGCGGTCAGGAGAAGGTCAAGTAGGGCGTGTCGTGCTGACAGACCGGGTGCGGTGAAGGGCGGACGCTAGGCTTGGACTGACGGACTAGACGGCCAGGTGGCTAGCCGCGGTGGCTGAAACTTGGAAAATCAACAAGCGCAAGTGTACACAGCGGGGGACGCGTACGGGCTATGCTACTCGTGGACGGTTTGGTGGTTTGTCCTCAAAACCATCGACGGCGGATTTCGCAGGTTTGGGCCTCAAAACCCGGGCGGAGGTCCCGATGCGGACGGACAGTACGTGGTGGCATCGGTGAGATCGCTTCGGAGCGAGGCTATCGGTGAGATGGAGGGGTGGCCATCGGATCAGGAAATCTCGAGTTGGACCATAGTGTCCTTGGCTAGGTGGTTCGCTCAAATAATATCTAAGGGCAGAAGTGAAACTGTGTAATATGCCTATAAATAAGAGGGGACTGCCTCCACTCAGTCTCACCTCTCCCATTCCAGTGTTAGGGTCTCCCAGTCTCTAATCTTTCAAGTGTGTGACATCCACTGCAAACATTGTAGTGATTTGTTCGTGGGAAGAGCACCCTCTAGTGTGCTCATGCCCTCTGGGCTTTTACCTTCATGTGATTTTTGTGATGTTTGTGTTCTTGTTGTTCTTGACTTGTTCATCTCGAGTTCCTCTTCCCCCTCTATTTTCATAGTCGGATTTCTTTGATTTTGCACCGTTTGAGTCCATTTTTCTTGCGTTGATTCGAGCTATGATGTGAGAGGATCAATCCCACCAAAGGGTTTGAGCTAATTTCTCATGAGCTAGTAGATCGGTGTGATTTTATGTTCATGGCGATTTCTTGGATGGATTTTACCCCCTTTCTAATTTCTCTCAACTCTCTTCGAATTGGGCCATGATCCTTTGAGGATAGCCTCTCCACTGTATGAGGAACAATCCCTCAAAATCTTGTTACAGTTGGTGTTGATTCGAAAGAGATCCGGTCGATTCTAGGAAGAGGCGATTTTCGATTCTGGATGACCCACGGACAGTCCGCGCCCTGAACGGCGTACAGTCCGGGAGTCGGGGTTCGGACGCCAGTGTTCTTCGTTCTTTGCTGAGTCAGCTTTTGTTCGCTACCGCGGACAGTCTAGGCCCTAAACCCCGGACAGTCTGACGGCCGGAACTCGACACAGAGGCTTCCGAGGCCGGTCTGTTGAGTGAGCGCGGACAGTGCGCCGATCTGACCGCGGACAATCCAGGACTCCTCCAGCCCGGAACCGAGCTGTCGACTTTCAGTTTCTCCTGGGACTCCTGGGAGTCGGGGTTCGGACGCCGGTGTTCTTTGTTCTTTGCTGAGTCAGGTTTTGTTCGCTACCGCAGACAGTCTAGGCCCTAAATACCAGACAGTCTGACGGCCGGAACTCGACACAGAGGCTTCTGAGGCCGGTCTGTTGAGTGAGCGCGGACAGTGCGCCGGTCTGACCGCGGACAGTCCAGGACTCCTCCAGCCCGGAACCGAGCTGTCGACTTCCAGTTTCTCCTGGGACTTTTGACCCGCGGACAGTCCGGCTCACAAGGCGCGGATAGTCCGACAGTGTACTGCGTCAGCTGTGCAGAGTCTGTTTTAGAAGTTGGGTTTTTTGTTTTTGACCCGCGGACAGTGCGGCGTCTAAACCGCAGACAGTCCGGGTTTTTTGTTTTTAGTTTTTAGCGAGCTGCTGAGCTTCGACATCGTCTGGACGTTTTCCTACGGACAGTCCGGCCCTGGACTTGCGGACAGTCCGACGTGGACTGTACCAGAACCTGTCCGTATATGCGGACAGTCCGGGCTCTGTACTACGGACAGTCCGCGCCTGCGCAGAGTTGCTGTTTCTTCTCGGTTCTTGCCCATTCGTTCTTGGAGTTGTTCCTTGGCTCTTATAGCGACTTGCTGTGTTCCTAGGGAACATCCACCCTCTTAATAGTGTCGTGGTCGCTACCGGTTTGTGAGTTTGCTTCTTGGGATGTTTGTTGAGTCGAGGACCTAAGAGATTCGAAAGAATTTTTGAGGCTTCCATTCACCCCTCCTCTAATCGCCTATCCGGTCCTTCGGTTTTCAGTGCAGATTGTGATCGACTCTTACTGTGCGGCATTTGCCGAGGCGCAGAATGGGGGGAAAGGATTTTTGGGCGGAGTTTGAATTGTACGTGCTGACCTTCTTGTTGGTGTAGCAGTTGATGTTGCACTTGGGGGGCTGCTGGCTCCATGTGTGAGAATTGGGAAGCCATCTGCTTCAACGGGGCTCATTGGAGGATTCATCAGGATGGCTGGATCTTTGCCAAGCAGGTGAAATTTTATTTCCAGTTGTTGTCTATGGAGATTTGTACCACACCATGAAAATTAATTGAATTTGAAAGTCTGTTTACCTTGCATATCACCTTTTCATCTATGAAATTCAAAGAGAATGGAGATGTTGCTGAACTAGCAATAGACCTTTGGATTTTTTTTAAAAGAAATCTATTTCTGTATGACACCAAGATTTTAAAACTCAGTGCTTTTGAAGTTGAAAGAACAGGCTGCAGATTTACAGTCTAGCAAAGAATCGGAACATACTTTTACAAGGTAATGAACCTTACGTGGCAAAGATACTCCCAATTTCGAGCCCAGGAGCATTGGCATGCTGTTTATACAAATTGTACTGGCATAACCGTTAAGTTGCAGGGTGTATTGTATGGTTCATGTGGATTTGTCTGTGGCATGATTGGTCGAGGAATTGCTAATATGATAATGACTGCCAAAAAGTAACAGTGTACTGTTACTCGTGCATCTGCACATCAATCTCTTTTTGTTATTAATTTTTGTTATTAAATGATAAATGACTAAGTTCGTAATTGCTTGCTTCCCAGTTTGGTTTCTTGTTGATTCTATCACACTATTGTATTATTTTGGACATATCATGTCTATGTGTTTCACTCATGCTAAGTAATGTTGATTAATATCTTTATCTATTTTTTCCTGCTGTCTTGCTTTGTGTATTGATGTTCATTCCTTGTTCAGGAGTGTCAAAAAATCAGATGAAGCTATTCCTGTTCCACCACTTGTTAAAAGTGCAGCTCTGTGGGGTAAGCCTATTATGTGTTTCCCCTTTGTTCACACTTTTACATGGTCCGAGAACCATCTTTGGCTATTGGACATTCCACTGATAAATTTACCTGATGATTTTTCTACATCATATTCAAATGGTGAATCAATTCTGACTACTAATGAAAAAAATCACCTCTCTGACATAGAGGAAGCTGCTAAGTTAGCCGCTGAGATAGTTGGGAGATGTAGCTAGTGGCAGTGCTGCCTGAGGTCCACCATGCTCTCTTGAAGGTTCTTTTCACTGATCTTATATACGGAGTTGAAACTTTTGATGATACAATAGCTGATTCAAAGGGATCAAAATCCAGACAGTCAAGAACAAGGGACACTAATACTCTAACAATAGAATTAAAGATTAAGAAAATAACTTATAATAACATGACTTGGCCAATTTGTTCAAAAAAAATGACTTGACCAAAGTGTTGGCTAGAAGATATTAGAAGTCAGTGTATCAATCCTTAATCAGTTCTCTTGTTAGTATCAGTGTCCCTTTTTCTTCACCGTGTAGATTTAGTTCCTTTAAATCAATCAATTCTTGGATGCACAAAAATTGCATCTCTAGATACAGTGAGAAGAACTTTGAAGAAGGAAAGGTGGACCCGAGGCTGGAATAAACCATTACATCTCCCAAGTGTCTAGGCTGCTACAAATAGCAAGTTTGTTTTGTTATCTTGAATTGGCATCCTGAAGTTAATGTACAGCAAAACATATCTCAATGTTGCATGGCTTGCACTTGGCTAATCTTTTTAAGTTTGAACTACGTTTCATTATTTACATAACTATCTTGGACCAGATAATCAAATGAAGATTATTCCTGTTCCACCACTTGTTAAAAGTACAACTCTGTGGGGCTAAGCATATTATCTGTTTCCCCTTCGTTATCACTTTTACATGGTCTGAGAAACATTTTTGTCTATTTGACATCCCACTGATAAGTTCACCTGATGATTTTTCTACATCATATTCAAATGGTGAATCAGTTCTAACTACTAATGAAAAAATCACAGCTCCGACGTATGAAGCTGCTAAGTTAGCTGCCCATACAGTTGGGAGATGTAGTGGTAGTGGTGCCTGAGGTCCACCATGCTCTCTTGAAGGTCCTTTTCACTGATTTTTGATATGGAGTTGAAACTTTTGATGATCCAATAGTTGATTCAAAGGTACCAGAATCCAGACAGTCAAGAAAAAGGGACACTAATACTCTAACAATAGAATTAAAGATTAATAAACTAACTGCTAATAACATGACTTGGCCGAAGTGTTGGCAAGAATGTATTAGAAGTCAGCATATCACTTGGCCGAAGTGTTGGCAAGAATGTATTAGATGTCAGCATATCAATCTTAATTAGTTCTCTTTTTAAAGTACCAGTGTCTTTTTTTCTTCACCCTCTAAATCCATTCTTGGATCCACAAAAATTGCATCTCTAAATACAGTGAACAAAACTTTGAAGGGGGAAAGTTGGAACTCAGGCAGGAATAAACCAGTCCCTGGACTAAACCACTACATCTCCCAAGTGTCTAGGCTGCTATCAAATAGCAAGTATGGTCTGTTGTCTACTGAAATGGCATCCTGAAGCTAATGTACAGCAAAGCATATCTCAATGTCGAATGTCTTGCACTTGGCTAATGTTTTATAAGTTTTAACTATATTTTCTTCAATATTCACATAACTATCTTGGACCAGATAATCTTAGATGACGAAATTCATGTTAAAAAGTTCCCATTTGGCTCATGCGCAATTGCTGAGCTTGTGCAATTTTACGAAGCGTGCTTTGTGTGCTCATCAAAGGTATAGTTTCTCTTGTTTTGTTGGGTTCTTCCAATTTAGCTGAGAGCTGACAAACTATGTTGACATGTAGGTGTGTTCCTCGCTGTATCATCTAACACACACTGCCCGATCATCAGTGGCCTGGAGCGGGGTAGTGGAGGCATCGCCCCCCAGTTGCTACGGCTTTCACAGTTGGTGTTCGTTTTGCCAACAATATCTACGGTGGAATGCAGTTTGTGGATTGGGCTCGGTGGAGTGGTGTTCAGTAATGGTTGTGCTCTTGGTTGCAGTTACAAAAACATCATTAATTCATTAGGTTTAGGTGGATCTGTGTGGTTTGTTTCGTTACATTTCCTGGTAAGTAGCGGAGGCTGGGCCAGAATTCTGTCAAAGTTTGACTCATTTACTATGAGAAACAAGGAAGCACGTCGCATCATATGGCATTTCTGTTGCTGATCGTAATTGATCATGTGCACTTTTGCCAGAAAATGAATGAATAAAAGCATCCTGACTCCTGAATTGCCCCTAAATCATTAGATCACTGTCTCAGTGCCTCCTGTTTTGTTCAGTCAGCTAGTGGCAAATTTTGAGCTGTGGGAAACTTGTGCAGCTCTTTAACTGAATTGTGTGCACAAATGATATTGAAAAAAATGTCTTGCGCTACATCCTGATGACGCATTGACCGGATCAGTCGAAACTGTAGTGGTACGACTGTATGAGTGAAGTCCAGAAACATATGATTCTACATGTATAATTTTTAGGCGTCAGTTTGTGACCATAGTTACAAAAGTTCCCGGAACGATTGGGTTCTGGAACGGGAACGCTCCTTAGAAGAGGATTTTCCACTATCGGGATGAAACTGATCCCCGTGACATGACGATGAGTAAAACATAAGTGATGCGAGACGGTCCAATTTGTGTTCTACGAAACGAAGACGGAACCGGCTTAGACAGGTTTGGATAGGCGCAAATATGAGACGAGAAAAACCAGAATACAAGGTTTTCACAATTTTCTGCTGATGTTGCTAACGCAGAGAGAAGAAGAATGCAAGGTTTTCACAAGTAGTACCCACCAAGCTTCTGCTGAAGTTGCAGTTGCTAACGCAGAGTGATTGTGTCAACTCTGACATACTCAGTTTTCACAATTCCGTATCTTTCACATGAAACTTTTGTGATATTTCATAATTCCTCAATCGAAAAACTCTGTGTTTTTGCCGCAACAACCACCTCAAATAACCACCAAACAATGTTCTCTCTCTCTTACATACAAAGAATGTAATGAATAATAACGAATCCACAATCAATCTCACCCCCAAATCCCAGCCTCAAGCAATTCGATTCCAACTGAGCCTCTCTCATCTCAGCACTTCTTGGCGCAGGCGCTCTTGGCCTTGTGCCTGAGCAGCACCTTCTTCTTCCTGTGCGAGGTGTTCTCGACGGTGAGCACCACCTTGCCCGGCTCGCCGGCGCGGAACGAGTTGCGGACGGCCTCCTCGCCGGACCCCATCTTCTTGCCCTTTCTGATAATGATGGTGTAGGAGCCCTCGTCCGCCGGCACGAACTCCTCCTTGTAGTTCACCTCCCACCCCAGCACCGTCACGTCCCATGTCAGCGTCTCATCAGCCTGCAGCGAAACAATCATTCAGCATTCAGCAAGTCTCCCAACCCGGCCTGCATATGCATTGTCTGAAGGAACTTCTTGTACCTCAGTGGCTTCGATCTCGATGGTCACCGTGGAGTTTCCCTTGACGGTGACCTCTTTGACCTCACCTTCCTCCGCGGAGAACTCGTTGTCGCCGTCGCGCTTCAGGCCGCCATACTTCACCGGGATGGCCTCAATTGGAATGTACCTTTAGAAAAGATGCACGATTGATGTTTGTCAAAAACCTTCCAAATTTAAGCACAAATATGTATGCTCGACATTGTTTCTTGCGAGATTGGTAAACAAGACATGTTCTACCACTTACTTGAGGAGGGTCTCTGTGACCTTGGATGGGCGAGCAACGACGAACTTGCTCTTGGTCCTCTGCGTTAGGAACGGGTAGAACAGGGTGCTGAACGCATAGTACCAGAACGGCACATTGATCAAGATCTGCAGGTGGAAGGAAATCACACAGAAACCATATTAAAATCAGTCGGCCGAGAATTTCTACTTCTACCCGATCGATAGATGGGCGATGAGCACACTCACGTTTCTTGCGACGAGCTCGGGGTAGTTGTCCTGGAACAGGTCGAGCACCTGCTTGACGGCGACGCGGAGGTCCTTCTTGGCCGGGCCGGGCGAGTTCTTGAGGTCGGTCACCTGCAGCAGCGACGCGGCGGCGCCGGGCCTGAGGTCCAGCTCGGCGACGTGGCGCTCCATGGCGCGCACCCGCCACCGGAGGAACCTGTCCTTGCCTTCCTCGGTGCCCAGCGCCTTTTTGTACACGGCGTCGTCCGCGAACACGCCCAGCGCGTTGTAGCACACCGGGTGGCCCTCGCGGTCCGCGCCGTCCAGGTAGCACGCGCCCGCGAGCTCCTCGGGAAGGTCCGCGTCGGCGTCGCCGTCGGCATCGGCGTCGGAGCCGAAGCCGGGCCAGTCCCTGCGCCAGCGGAGCGTGCGGCGGAGCATCTCGAACGCGGCGCCGGCCTTGAAGTCGCGCGCGCGGAGGAACTTGAGCAGCACCACGTCCGTGGCCTCGTCGCCCTTGCTCGGGAGCAGAGGCACGCCCCACAGCGCGATGTCCTTGTCGACGACGACGGCGGCCGCCGCCGTCTCCGCCGGTTTCTCCTCCTTCGCCGCCGCTGCCTTCTCGCCGGCTTCCTCTTTCTTGGCCTCCTCCTTGGCGTCGCCTCCACTCTCCTGCTCGGCCTCCTTCTCCCCTTCCTTCTCGCCTTCATCCTTCTTGTCCTCGGCGTCGGCCTCCTTCTTGTCGTCCTCCTCTTTCTTCTCCTTGGCCTTGGGCTCCTCCTCTTTCTTCTCCACGGCCTTGTCAGCCTTCTTCTTGGCCTCCTCCTTCTCCTTCACCTCCGGCTTGCCGTCGTCGAACAGCTTGCCCTCGACGATGGCCGCCTCGACCTTGTTGCGGAGCTCGGCGAGCGCCTTACGCTCGCTCTCCTTGAGATCGTCCAGGAAGTTGCTCTCCTCCCTGAACGACGCATTCTTGGACACGGCAACCGCAGCAGCCTCCTTGGCGCTCACCTCCTTCGCGGGCGCCGGCGCCACCGCCTCGGCGCCATTTCCGGACACAGCCTCCACGGCCATGGAGCTCGCCACAGCTCAGCAGGAAGCACGCGTGCGAATTTCACGGCGGCGGCGAGGACGAGGAGGGGAGATGAAGCAAAGAGAGAGAGAGAGAGTGGAGTGGGGGAGGAGGAGAGGGAAGAAACGGCTATATAATGAGGGCGTAACGGCTACGGAGTGGGGGCCAATGGGGTGGCGACAGGTAGGCGGGCGGCGAGGGGAGGGAGCCGTTGGGTCGGGCCGTTGAGCTCGTGGGCCCGTGGGCTGTGGCAGGCTGGGGGTGGCTTTGCTTTTGCGGTGCATGGCCTTTGTTTTTTGTTTGTTTATTTTTGTGCTGCTTTGCAACAAGAAGGCTGCTGCAGAGGCTGAAGAGAGGTGAGATGGGTTGCCGCAGTTGAGGGGCTGTGCTAGGCTGTTGTGTGTTGTCTCGCCACTTTTTGTGGGGGCTGATTGTTAATCTGACAGCTTTGCTCTTTGACTGGACAGCTATGCAGTTCAAAGGCAAAGACACACACAAGGGCGTTCACAGCTTCATGGTACCGTATCATTAGGAATTAGTGTGCAATTATGCTGCATTTCCAAGCTGGCCTGGTTTGCCAGTGACAATTGCCTACTGGCCAGATTAGTGCATGCACAGCTGCAAAAGATATTTGTACATCAGTCTCAAAAAAAAAAAAAGATATTTGTACATCTGTGCTTAGCGACGGAACCGGCCAGGAGCTGCCTTGTGGTATTGCCTTTGCCAGTCACAACATTTCAAATAAAAAAAAGGCAGATACAAAGCCAGTATGTTAGTACCGTATCATTAGGAATTAGTGTGCAACTATGCGGCATTTACAAGCTGGCCAAGGCAGGCAGGTTGCCTAGCCTGGTTTGCCGGATGTTGCCTGCCAGTGACAATTGTCCAGTGCAGGTGTGTATAGCTGCAAAAGACGTATGCACATCTGTGCTTAGCAGCCATTGCCAGTCACAGCAAGCCAGCTGGTTGCCAAGCAGAGCCAGCCAAAATGACAAGAAAAGAGCCGAATCCACAATTCTAAACAATGCAAAGGGGAAAAGGAGCAAATGATTTGAGATTTTGGACGCATTCATTCATGCTAATTGTTCCAGCTGCACAGCACAGCAGGGCTGGTCCCAGTTACAAAAACAGATTGACGGAGCCGGTCCCCAAATCAAAATGTTCGGCACATGGTCTGTAGATTGCTTCGCATGTGTCAAACGAACACCTGAATTCGCGGTTGGGGCACATTCCTGGTCAGGTGTAAAGTGTGCACAGAAAAACCCTTCCAACTGCTACAATTTTTTTGGAAAGGCCTGCATGATTAACCTTGCTACTGAAACCCACCCAATATGTTCATAGCCAAAAAACCTGTGTGGCAATTAATTTACATTAAGCTTGTTACTATACACCACCCCACCAATGTCTTGTGTTGCACCCTTCCAAAAAAAAATGTCTGCGTGCATCTGGATAAGTTTAGCTTTCACCCTCATTTGCAGCAGTTATCAGAGGAAACCTGGGGTTTCCAATCCAGTTCATCAATGAGGACTGCCTGAGCACCAAGAAGCCAGCCCAGAAACAATCGTTTTATCTCACTTGTGTGGATTGATACAAGTATATCAAATCAGTAGGAACATGTCATTCTTATGCACGGTCAGAGGCCAAAACTATTCCCATCGTCTTCAGCAGAATCCGAGTCATCTTCAGCAGAAACCGAGTCCTCTTCAGCAGGATGTGGAAATGGCATCTGATATGCCACATTATCCTTTTTACTCTTTGCATAACTCTTTTGCCGATTTTGCACTGCTGTTATGGCTGCTATAGTGGATTTACCAGCATCCATATACTGACCAGTAACCCTGTGGAGGAAACAAAGGTTAAATTTGGTATTCACCGAGACGTGCTGTTTGAAGACTTGAGTAAACAAATGTTGGTAAATATAGAATCAAAGCTAATGACAAAGTCCACGCTCAAGAAACTTCAATATAGAAAATAAAAACACACCGGTCATATGTCAAGAAAGCATCTCCTATTTGTCCAATCACTTTATTCCGCACCTTCCTCACACAAACCTATGATAAACCAGGTAATAGAACAGGTAGGCACATAATTATATTTCTTGGCAACAAAAAGTGAATAAACAAATCCGGTAAAAACGGGAGCAAAAATAACCTGCACAACATCAATGGGGCCAGCATTTTGATCCCTGTTTCTGTGGATGACAATTCCATTATCACATTTGTTTATGAAATGTGCGCTTCCACTTATGTCATACATATTAGGTGGGCCTCCGTTCCAGTTATGAAGCTATACAAAACATCAACTCCAAGACCTCATTTTATGTCACCAAGACTGATAAGTGATATGTACAATTTGATTACCTGTCTAGGATGCGCAACAAACCATACATGACATGAATGGTGCTGAGCAAAGCGCTTAACTTTGGTAAGAATCTGGCTGACATATTCTGTTTCCGTCCTGTTAGAGTTGCCAGAACAAAAGGAAATGCACACATAAATACAAAGCCATGATAAGTAGAAACTCCTCGGCAAAGTTGCTTATATTTAATAATGCATGTGAATAACGATTATCAGCAAATCTGCAAATGCCCATCATGCTTAGGAGAGTCAAGGTAATGCTTACTGGTTTGAGGGGCGCTGATGGTCAAGTTCATTATAAGGATCAATCACAAGACCACGCACTCCATGTCTTAGAACTGCAGCTTTTGCAAGGTCAAGAACCCAATTAATAGATGGAAGGCTATCATCTTCACACCTGTAATAAAAAACCTCTAAATATGAACATATGCCATCCTTCAAGACAGACATATGAGTGGAGAGAAGGTAACTATTGCATTACTACATAAATTAAGATACTCTAGAAAGTGATTTGTGCTATCAGATTTGATAAATGATAAATACCGGATAAGATGGAATGTTTCATTTAGCCATTGTTTTCCTGCTTCAAATTCATCAGGAGTCATCCGCTGTGCATCCCCACCATACCTGCACTAACAAAAAAAAAAGTATTGCTTAACCAACTAAACTTAACCATCTTATAACAAAATAAACACAGTGAAATACTAAGGGTCCTCTTAAAGATAACCCTTCTCTTTAGGGATTACTAATAAGACAAACTCAAATACCAATTGCAGACAGACTTACCTAGCATCAAAGAATGGTTTCTGAATGTGCTTCTCTAAGAGTTTCCTCGCATGTTCCTTTACCTAAACACCAAAGGAGAACTGTTTGGAAGTGTCCAATGAGGTTTATTTAATTAACTGACATCAAATACTACAATCGCTTGCCTTGTTTTCCATCGAGCACAGAACAAATTTCCACCCACATTGTCTGTTTATATTGCATAATAAAGCATCTATCCACTCGCTTTTACCAGAATTGGGCACTCCAGTTACTACAGTCAATTCCCCAGGAACAACCTGAGAAAAAGAGGGAAAGAATTGAACAATGTGGTACATAGGCCATCTTTTACATGCTCACTAGTAATGTAAGTCTGTTCAGGTGATACTTAACTACTTAAGGATCACAAAACAAAAGGATGAGGCACTTCTCAGTAAAAAATTAGCCAGATAAAGAATGAATATACATAGACATTTTCATAGGACAAAAGCAAGGCATTGCTGTACTTAACATATCGACAGTAAATTGAATGAAATAGTGGCATATGGTAAACAAAGAAAAGAGATTGCCAAATTCAACTTCTGTGAGCAAAGGACCTGTAATGAGGTTACTCTTATAATAAAGAAGACAGCTAACTCTTCTTGAGAACCCACCTTCACCAATAAACTAAGGAATATGGAATAATGCAATCGAGCTAAAGTTACCTTGTAAAGATCATCCAAACATTTCCATCCAGTATGAATACCAAGCTCATCACCATGTATTCCAAGAAAGTAATTATCAATCTCTTGAAAGAAATCTTTGAATGAAAAAAGGCCTCTTATAGGATACAGTTCTGCATCTTCTATAACCTTTCTCAATGCTTCTGGACCTAAAAACATCAGTACCTACATGGTCAAGAAAATGTGTTACAAGGGCTGATTATATAATGACAAAAGACTACCAAGTTCCAAGAATTGATTTCATGAATATGTCAAATGAACCCATGCATTCCATAACAAACCTCATTTGCATCCTTGCAAGTATCTGTATCATTCTTCTTTGGCCACTTGACTCTCCAACATCTGATTGCATCAAATCAAATGGGAAAAAGAAAAAGAAAAAAAAAAGAATGATTGCATATTTTTTTTTCACAACAGTTAAAGCATGCTGATGCACAAACCTTTCTTTACCAAGTCGACGAGCAAGTTCCTCAGCCAGAGCCTGACCTGGACCATCATCATCGGTTGCTAATATTATCCTAGATGCCTATTGCCATGTGCCAGAACAAAATCAGTAAAGTGATCTGCTAGCCTCAGAATAAGTTAATATATTGATTTCTGAAGAAAGTCTTCACCGAGTCAAGATAGTCTTTGCAGTTCCAAAGGTAGTTATACTTCTTATCCTAGCTTTACAGTGAAGATACACAGGCATTAGGTCGCATATTAACAAACTACTGTCTGGCAGTGGTATATAAGCAAATATAGATCATCAGAGACCAAAACTTTTAGCAACATGGGAAAATACAAAATAGTTCTAACCTGTTCTTTGTCTGGGATTTTACTGGATACTTTGGGTGGTGCACCATCTGGCACACTGACACAATTAGGATAGCCAGCTTCATCCATGGACAGCTTATCAATTTCACCCTCCACCTGAAATGCCAAAAAAAAAGAATCAAGCAATCAAATTGCTTGATGCAAATTTTTCCA
>CM041638.1:10578894-10608920 GCA_023333625.1 Bothriochloa decipiens
GGACAGCTTATCAATTTCACCCTCCACCTGAAATGCCAAAAAAAAAAAAATCAAGCAATCAAATTGCTTGATGCAAAATTTTCCAGAAAAAAGATGCAATATAAAAATCCAATCGGAGATGATGAACCTACAATGATAACATCATGTGCAAGCCTTATATCATCCAGACCATAAAAAATTTTCTCCGTGTTTGCCTCCTGATACATAATAAAAATGCATATTAATAACAATATAGCAAAGCTTCATGCATTGCAAAAGAAATGAGGACCACAAACCTGTGAAAATGTCTTATCAACTGTCCTGTATTTGCAGCCAACAAGAACTCCATCACGTCTATAGGTAAAAGCAATGGATATCTGCAAATGGGGTGCCATATTTATAATCCTATCACAACAGCTCTTGAACCAAAGTAGAACTGCCACAACAGTTACCTTATTATTGCGGTTACGTTGCATTACTTTATTCCTTCGAAGTGTTTCTGCTGAAATCATTCTCGTACTAAAGTATCCTACAAGCTGCCAAAGCCATCATTTTACAGAATGCCGATCACAGATGCTTTCAATAGTATACATCAAAAGTAAAACAACATTGAATTGGGTTTCAATTTTTTTATGGCACAAAAAACCACTTTGACACAAGTAACATTAGTTAACTACCTCGTCACAAAGTGGCTCAAGATTGAGGTCCTCCTCAATGACTTTTCTGTAAACCTTATTTGCCGTCTTCTTAGCTTCAACCTCTTGGTCAGTTTCACTTTCTATGTCAGTCTTTCCTTGGGATATGTTGGTAACTCCATCAGCCTGCAGAGAGAGAGACAGAGAGAGAGAGTGAAATCCAGATGTTTCTAACTTCAATTTCTGTTTCATTAAATTCATGTACACACCTGAATAAAGCCTCTCCAGCCACATGTAGATCGAAAACAGTTCCAATTTGCACTCATACTGAAGAAATGACATATAAGTAACATGAGATGATAGTTAGATCCTATAGCTGAACAAACAACAGACAAACAAAATCACATATTCAGGTGTCCACAACTCACCCGTCCCTTTTGACATAGACGCTGAGACTCAACTCTTCACTAGATCCACCATTGCACTAATGAACAGAAGGAAAGTTTACTTCATTATCTGTCGCTAGATAGCTCAACGATCCGAAATGCAATGGATCACTAAAAGGAAATTATACATCAGTATTACTTGTGGGTTGAAATATTATCTTGAATCAAGTAATTTTGAATGGATACTTTTGAGATGTGTCGCTTCTGTGGAACAATTTCTTATCATTCATTTCTTAAATCAGATTGACTGCTTGGTTACAAAGCTAGAGAAGACAGTAAACTGGAAGCAGCACAATGTTGTAACAAACAGAAGCTACATACCTGTGGGCATTTCAAGCGCTGGTACTGTCCAAGTTTCCACTGCTTGGTATTAATACCTTTGTTTTTCAACTTTTGAATGATCTGCCCGTGTCTCTCCTTAGAAGCAGCTGCATAGTTGCTTGCTGAATGAACTGTAATGGGAAAACACAGCAAGTCGATTAAAAAACAAAGCAATACTACAAACCCAAAGCAACTCTGTTGCTGAATGAACTGTAATGCGTAAACAAAGCACAGAAATTTAACCTCTGAGCTTTTCTTTTGCAGTAACTTACATATAATGAATGGATCAGAGTTTTCTATCATACATCTGAATACGTGAAATAAAAACAACCATCATTGCTATCTTTGGAGTTTTGTTATAATCAAGTAGATTGGACTAGGCAGAAATGCGAACAGAGTAGGAAATTTAAAACATTCATAATCACCTATTGTGATAATGGTAGCTTCCATCAAGTGGAGACTTTGGTTTAATCGTGGCCCGTAGCCTTAGCACGGGCAAATATACTTTGTCAAAAGGGAAAGGCACAGAGCAACGAGTGCTCCAGAGCGGGCACAGCGCATTACCATTCCTGGAGCGCAGAGGGACGGGGGCGGGGGCCGACCGCAGCGTGTCCGGGGCGCCGCGCACGCAGCAGGCCACCTCGGGCCGCCTGGGGACGCGCCCCGGCGAGAAGGAGTGGAGCAGGCGGAGGCGGTGGCCGCCCGCGTCGGCCGTCGCAGCGAGGCGGCGGCGCGCGGCGAGGAGGAGGCCCGAGTCCCCGCCGGCCGCGGCGGCGGAGGCAGCCATGAGGAGCAGCGAGTGCAGGGACGGCCGCGGGGGCATCACGGGGCGCCGGGTAGAGTTCCGGCAGCCGGGTTGGTCAGGGCCGCGGGGGCATGGGGCGCCGAGCGGGGCAGGGGAGGAGGAGGGGGGGCTTGGTGAAGAAGAAAGGAAGGGGCGGAGCGGAACGGAGAGGATGGATTGGGTGGAAGGGGTTTAGGGTTTTTGGATTTCGACATCGGCTTTTGCGCCGTGTCTTACGGGCGGGTCCCGCTGTCCAGTGAGGGATGGTTGGAACCTGACGAATGAAAGATACACCTGGCTCCCGTCAGAATCTTTGCTGGGTTTATTTTCCCTATACACTCTATCTTAGACCGTTAATTATCACTATGATTAAATTTTAAATTTTAAATTCCTATATGAGTTTCTGCAGATGTTTTTTAATATAATTCTTTGTAGATAGCTAGCAAGTTTATGAACTGGACATGATTTTTGTAATTTTTTTAGTTCTATTTGGCAAACATAGCACCAGAAAGGCATTTTTTATGATCGTGGTGAGCTTATGATAAGAATGTGTGCGAAACTCCTTCAGATCTTTTATATCATGTCTCTTTTAACAATACATTAAAATCAATTTCAGATACGATATGAGAGAACGCTACTGTAGAAGATGATCGCCTAAAACTTGTTAGGGATAGAGGAAAAGAGGTTGTCTCCTTTATTTAGAGAAAGTGAGGCTATTTTTAGGAGATGTCTTAAAAAGTACAGGTATATAAAGATCTAATGCATTACCTTCATCATCTCTTTAAATACTACTAAGACTACTTTTTAGATATAGGGAATCGAATAAGTTATGTAGTGGCATGCTCTCGCTCTGTGCACTTCATAGATTGCTGCAAACATCCAGTGAGTCTGAAGTATGTTCTGTATGTATGAACAAAAAATGATGAGAAAGGTTTACGCATAATATATGCACAAAAAGAGTGAAAAAACAAAGAATAACAAAAAAAAAGAATAACAGGAAAACTGGATCGCCCATATGCATTTGGGTCGATAGCAACTTTCTGATTCCAATTCCATCAGGCGACGTGGGCCAACAAGACCGCAACATTATCAGTCTCAGCCTAATGTTCCCAGAAAGCCCACCAAAAACAAACCTAGACGAATCTTGAAAACATGGCCCACGTCAGCCAAATGTTACCATGCGCGCACACGCTAACCGTTCCATCCCTTGCCGTCCCGTTCATTGCTGCAAGAGACGCTTGCTCGTCGCCCTTGAAAAGCGTCCGGACATGACGACGTACGAGGACGGAACACGATTCGTCGGCCATCGTCCCGAGGTCAGGTTCTTTATTGTCTCCCTCTCTTTTGCATACTAGCAGTCTGCTAAACTTGTTTATTTATGCAGGCTAGGAGCTCCTCAACTGCTAGAGTTATGTTCCCAAACTGCTGCTTTTGATCTGGCCGGATGAGTTGTAATATATATATGCATTCCGATTTTGTAATATATATAAGCATTTGGAATGAGTTCACAAATATAATTTGATGAAATAGGTAGTAGCATTCAGTAATTTCTAACATCCATGCATGGCAATTTGCATCCAGATATGTAAGCATGAAAAATGTCAGTTTTCAGTACTCAAAAAAATTGTTCACAGAGATCCAGGAGGCTCTTTTTTTTTTTACCAAGGAATTTATAACCCGCAAATGTATCAAATTAAATCTCGTCAAACAGTATGTAGATTTATTAATATATAGATATATGCATTTCCAGCAAGAAACATTTAGGTGTCCATACATCACCATCACATCGGTGCCATATATAGGTGTCCATACCATCACCACATCAAGCCATATCATAATATATAGTTAACTGCAAGCTGCCCAAAATTAAAGTTATATGCTAACTGCCCAAAGTCATCACTGCACTACATTATCACTGCCAAGAGTCTAACTATAGCTAACAACTGCTAACTGCCCATACATGCATGCATCACTTGTTGTCTGCCCAAAGTCATCACTGCACTACATTATCACTTGAGCTTCTCAGCCATTGTGCATCCACCTTCTTACTGAGGTCGTGGACCTGCCCAGCCACAGCTTCTAGCTTCTCAGCCTTGGCGTCCACCTTCTTACTGAGGTCGTCGACCTGCCCAGCCACAGCGTCAAGCTTCTCAGCCATGGCGTCGACCTTCTTACTGAGGTCATCGACCTGCCTAGCCACAACATCAAGCTTCTGCATGATGGGGGCAACAACCTTTGCATCCAGGGCTTCAATGAGGTCAAATGTGGACTTGGAGGCCTATGGAAGCGAAAGTTCATTAATTAGATGTTTCTGAAAAGAACAAATGTGGACAGTTTAGACATTCAAAATATTTTCATAGAAGAGTATTCTACAAGCTACTAAAGCCATCATTTTACAGAATGCCAATGTAAAGATCACAGATGCTTTTAATTAATAGTATACATCAAAAGCTAAGTAACATACAACTGGGTTTGCATTCTTCTAATATATGGTTTATAAAACACCACTTTGATACTAGTAGCAATAGTTAATTACCTTGTCACAAAGTGGCTCAAGATTGAGGTCCTCTTCAACCTTATTTGCCGTCTTCTTAGCTTCAACCACTTGGTCATTTTCACTTTCTATGTCAGTCTTTCCTTGGGATATGTTGGTAATTCCATCAGGCTGCACAGAGAGAGAGAGACAGACAGAGAGATCGCGGACGCGCGCGTAGCGCATTGGTAAGGCCGCTCGGTGGAGCGCCTGCTGGCCCGCGTTCGAGCGCTGCTCGACGCGAGTTTCGCACCTGGGGTTTTAATCCCTTTCTGTGGTACACGCACGCGTGCGCGTTCGGTGGTACTGCGCGTTTCCTGCGCAATGGAGGCGGCGACGGCTCCCAATCTCTTCTTAGCGTGTGTTCGAACGCGCACGCGTGTGTGTGCGTGTGGGGTGTGTGTGTGGAGTGTGTGGGTTGTGTGCGTCCAAATTGTACCCTATCCGTAAAAAAAAAGACAGACAGAGAGTTCAAGATGGTTTCTTACTTCAATTTTTGTTTCATTTGATTCATGTACGCACCTGGATAAAACCTCTCCAACTACATGGAGTTCTAAAATAGTTCCATGTTGCCCTCTTACTGAAGAAATGACATAAAAGGAACGTCAAATGATAGTTAGATCCTGAAATATATAACTGAAGAAACAACAGGCCAGCAAAATCACATATTCAGGTGTGGACAACTCACCGTCTTTTCGGATGTAGACACTGAGGCTGAACTGCTCCTTAGATCCACCATTTGCACTAGATAGCTCAACGATCCAAAATGCAATGGATGACTAAAAAACATGATACATCAGTATTGCGTGTGGGTTGACATGTTATTTTGAATCGAGTCAATTTGAAGTTTTGAATGGATGGTTTAGAGATGTGCCACCTCATGGGAACGACTTATCATTCATGTCTTAAGTCAGACAGACTGCTTGGTTATAAAGCTCGATTATATATAATTCATGAAAAGACAGTAAACTGGAAGCAGCACAAGGTTGTGAAAAACAGATGCTCCATACCTGTGGGCACAACATGCGCTGAAACTTTCCAAGTTCCCACTGCTTGGGATTAATACCTTCGTTTTTCAACTTCTGAATGAGCTTCTCAACTTTCTCCTCACAAGCAGCTGCGTAGTTGTTTGCTGAATGAACTGTATGCAAAAACACAGCGCATCAATTAAAAACAAAGATGATTCTGCATCAAGTTGTTAAAGAAAAAGTAGCAGCCTAAGTAGAGGAGAGCACCAGAACTGTAGAACAGTGAAATTTTGAGGCCTAGTTAGTGCACATCACCAATTTAATTTATAGATGTCAAACAGGCTACCACCGTTTAACTTGAAATCCTAAAAAAAGAAAAACAATTTTGCACGTGCATTGAACTGTTCAGCTACAATTCCAAATTTCCAATTGGAAGCGGTGGCGTTTGAAGCATTTTTCAAGTGTGATATCATTTGGTCCCATAAAACTCAACACTTAGCTAGGGCCAAAGATACAACCATTGGCACTTGGCAGCGAAATAAATAAAACATGGAACATGCAAATTACCATACTTTCCTGGGTGCTTAGCTCCTAATCCAAAGCCGTGACACATCGCGCATCCGCTCCAACTTCATTTTATTACTACTAAAGGACAGTGACAGACATAGCAACGAGTGCTCCAGAGCAGGAACAGGGCATTACCGTCCCTGGAGCGCAGGGGAGCGGGGCCCCACCGCCGCGCTTCCGGAGCGCTGCGCACGCAGCAGACCACTTCGGGCCGCCTGGGGACGCGTCCCGCCGAGGAGTGGAGCAGCCGGATGCGGCGACCCCCAGCGGCGGTGGCGACGGGGAGGCGGCGGCGCGCGGCTAGGAGGAGGCCCGAGTCCCAGCCGGCCGCGGCGGCGGAGGACGAGGCGGTGGCGGCCATGAGGAGCAGCGAGTGGAGGGACGGCCGTGGCGGCATCACGGGGCGCCGCGCCCGGTGGTTGATCGTTTTTCCTTTTTTTTTTTTCTCAGGCGACGTAGGCCAACAGGACCACAACATTACTGGTCTGGGCCTGGTCCACCCAAACAGCCCATAAGAAAACTCTGGCGGCTGGCCAGCCTGCCGATCTTGGAACCACGGCCCATACTAGGTCGCTAGTGGCCCTTGGCGACCACGGCCCAAGGCTTCACCATTGGCGGGCGACCGGGCGTGGCCGTCGACGGCGGCCGGGCGGCGGCGCCCCACTACTGGCAGGTTCGAGTCCCGTTTCGCCGTTTCTCTTTCTATAACGCACCGATCGACTCATCTGAGACATGTCAGATTGTCAGGGCGACGCAAGGGAAATCGAGGAGGTTAGTAGTAGTAATCCCGACAATATGCAAGCGTTTTTCTTTCTATCCACTATTCAGGAAGAATCTTCAATTTGTTCCACTGCTGCTTTCTTGACAGTCTCACTGTTATCATCATTAATTTCACAGTGCTTCACACCTTCCTCTAACCATGTCTTAGCAGGTCGTAGATCAAGCTTTACAGACTTCTCAGACGATTCAAATAGTCCCCGGCCTAAATTTGCCAAGTGTGATTCTGACAGTGCAGACGACTTCTATATTACTACTGCTAGCTGTCAAGTATGAACCTTGATTTCCATTGCTTCAGGATGTGACTTCCTCTCTAATGTTCAGGCCCACTAGCTTGTTCCTGTCAACATGATTTTCCTCATTCTGTGACTGACTGATACAAAAGCCTTTCCTTGATAGTCTTCCAAGTTATATGGATACCTAATATCTGTCTGAAGATTTACACACACCTTTATATTTATATGTCACAGTTGCTACATAAACATCATATGTGGTCATATGATTTATGTGTTCCTTGTGCATTTTCTAGGAGATGTCTTTCCTGTCAGATGGAGATTCATCCTTATCTGATCCATGTAGTGAAGATCAAAATGCAAGCCAGCAGAGGAGAGAGCTAGTAGAGGTAACTATTGTGCACACTTATTTCTGTGTTTATCCCATGAACTTCATTGGTGGATAGGGTTCTATTTTGATACAAAATATATCATTAGTTTATATCATTATCTGAATGCACACTATTTCCATATGGTGAGCAGCAGAATCAGAGAAGAAATAAGCGCAAGGAAGCAGAAACTTTGCTTGAGGAAGAGATAATAAGTGCTTATGAGCAATTTGGCCGCAACAAACTCTGGAAGTATCTGCCTGAAACTAGTGATAATGATTCGGAAGATATAAGTAAGCGTTCCACCCTTTTTTTTCTCTCTTCTCCCATCATTCTTATATTGAATACTGTCACTGACTATGCTCTATCTCTTACTCCATGCAGCTGAGGTAGTAGCTGGTGATACCAGTGAAAAAATGGGCATGGGAGGTTTGTATTCTAGTCAGGAATTTTATGAGTAGGTTTTGGGAAGGTATCAGGAGAGTTTTTTTTTATGTGAGTAGTACTAGCAATAATCTATTAAAAATACTCATGGCATCCTGTCATACACCATGCGATAAACATTTTTTTAAAAAAAAAAACATAATCATAGTTTCATGATTTTCACTCTACTCGAAGGTATCTCAAATAGACCAGTCAAAAGCAAGCATAAGGATAATGAAACATGAGAGAACAAAAGAACCAGTTATGCATGCAAATTGTCTCATTTAAAAATTGTGCAACAATATTACCAAGTACTGATCAGTGAAAACCAAATGATCTCATTTACAACATGTTCATCATTATTTACCATTATTCTTTACGTAGCTCACAGTGGCTCAGAATACACACTATTTTTTAATGGGAACCTTTTTTTTTTTGAGTAAGGTCGGCAGGGGAGTCCCCTACCTATATTTTTGGTATTTTATAAAAAATCAAAGGTATAAAGATCCAAATTACAAGGCAAGAATTGCCCAAAAAGAAAAGAAGCTGAATACATTACAGGTTATTCTCGCACCATCTATCTAAAGGCTCTGTTGTTCGTCTCTTAGCCTTGATACAAACCAAGCTAAGCTCTTTTTTTAATATTCTCCTCCAGTGTGCAAAATTGAAGCTTTTACCATCAAAGATTACTGCATTTCTGGTGGTCCAAATAATCCAACATGCAGTGATAACTATCTCTCTGAAAATGTGGCTATTGAACTGGTTTCTTGCATCACATACCATGTCAAGAGGATCCAGATTGAGGTTCCAGTTGATGTTAATGGAGTTCCAGCAGGAAGCAGAGATGGGGCAAGAGAAGAACAAATGGAAACACGATTCTTCAGTGGTGGAGCAGAAAACATAGTTGTAATCATCAAGATGTCTATTTTTTCTTCTCAAGATTTCTCTAGTGCTGAGCCTGTTGACAAGAAGAAGCCAGAAGAAAAATTTGTGCTTGCCTAGGTTGCTGCTGGACCACAACCATTTGAAAACAGGAGAAGCTTGATGAGAGCCCATGAGGAATTTATAAGCTTTAGAAGAGGAGTAAAGGGAGTTCCCCTAGGAGTAGGTCCAAGAGTCATTAGTTGATGGGTCCAGGTTGATGTTATGTATGATTTTGTTAACCTCATTGAGCTGGATGGATGCTTGGATGGAGAGGGGACAGAAGAAGATGCTTGAGGTGTCCTTTTCCAGGAAGAATCTGATTGATCCTTTTGGTTTTCTCACAAAGATGAAGAGTTCAGGAAACTTGGTATTGAGAGGTTCATCATTCCATTTGTCTTGCCACATCATAATTTAGTTACCTTTCGAAGGATTGCAAAGAGTGGATTTTCTGAATTCCTCAAGCTGTTTCAGAACATCTTTCCACCAGAAGGAGCCAGTGGGGCATCTAGCATGTGGAGGAGTATTTGGATTGCTGTAGAGTTTGTCCCAAGTGAGCTGAACCCATGGGATTTGAGCATGGTTGTAGAACTTATCTAAATACTTCATGAGCAAGGGTGGATTCTGTTTTCTTAAGTCAATGATACCTAAACCACCTTCTTCTTTGGTTTTGCAGGCAAGTTCCCAAGCAGCTAGGCATGATCCCCTTCTGTTGATTTCACCACCAATCCACAGACAGCTCTTTCTGTATTTGTCTATCTGCTCAATCACTCCTAGAGGGATTTGGAGGGTGCACATATAAAAGGTAGGGAGGGCACTGAAAACTGAATTAACCAAGATAAGTCTTCCTTGGTAGGAAAGCATCTTACTTACACCTCCAAGTCTTCTTTCAATTCTGTTAAGCATTGGTCCAAATTCATTGATAGTGGGCCTTGTGGTTCCCAAAGGAAGTCCCAAATAAGTGAAAGGCATAGTGCCAATGCTGCAGCCAAAGGTGTTTGCTAGGTGTTGAGTTTCTTCATCATTCATGTTGATGGGAATGAGGGAGGATTTATGACAGTTAACTTTGAGTCCAGAACTATCAGAAAAGGATATGAGGATGCCTTTGAAATTGAACATAATTCTTCCATTAGCTAGTAAGATCAGCAAGGTATCATCAGCATACTGGATAATAGGAAAGTCACCTCCAAAGTCTTCAGTGAGAGGGTGTTTGAGCACACCATTGGACCAAGCTTTATTGACAATGGTTTGCAGGAAGTCAGCTGACAGAACAAAGAGCACGGCGGAGAGGGGGTCTCCCTGTCTAACCCCTCTCTTACAGGGAAAACTTTTCCTAGCCAGGCCATTCAGAATGACAGCTGATGGTGCAGATTTGAAAATGAACTTGATCCAGTTGATCTACTTATCAAAAAAACCTTTGTGCTTCATAATTTCAATGATGAAGGGGTGCTCCATTTTATCAAAAGCCTTTTCAAAATCAATCTTGAGGATGACAATATTTTTCTTTGAGTGGTAGCAGAGGTGAAGGAATTAAAATGCCCAGGCTAAGTAATCTTGGATACATCTGCCTTTGATGAAGCCATACTGATTGCTATGGATCAGGTTAGCCTGTTGGAGAGCAACTTAGTGATCCTTTTAAAGGAGAAGTTGAGTAGAGAAATATGTCTATAATCATCCACTGAGGCAGGGCTGTCTTTTTTGGGGATCAGTGCAATATGTGAATTGTTGATACTCTGTAGATCCAAGGGTCCATTGTTGAAATCTGTGATGAGTCTCAGGTAATCAACTTTGATGATAGGCCAGCATTTTTTGATAAACATGCCATTGAAGCCATCAGGTCCTGGAACATGGTCATTTGGCATCTCTTTGATAACTTGTTCTACCTCAAGTTCACTGAATGGCTCATCAAGAGAAGACAGGTCTTGGGGGTTGAGCAGGTCTGACAGGTTGTATAGGATGCCATCAAATTCACTGATTCCTAGCCTATTTTGAAAGGACTCAAATAGATGATTAGCTTTCTGGTCATGGTCAGTGATCAATATGTTGTCTGAATTGCAGAGTGAGACTATAAAGTTTTTCCTGTGATTGATTGTGGCCACAGACTAAGAAAATGATGTATTTTCATCTCCAAAGTTAACTCTGACAGTACTTCTTTGTTTTTAGTAAATCCTCTTTCTTTCCAGGAGGTGAGCTAGGTGGGATTTGGTAAGATTTCTAAGCAGCCATTCCAGGTTGGAAAGTGGCCTTTGTTCTTCAAGACCATCTAATAACATGAGCACCCAATTGCAGTTTTGTATCAGTTTTGCCAAATTAGAGAATTTTCTGCTCTAGCATCTGAGACCACTTCTGACTTGTTTCAATCTTTGACTGAAGGTTTTGGCTAGGTTGGCAAAGAACATTGCATTGTTCTAGTGATTATTAACAATACTTGCGAAGTATTCATGTTGAACCCAATGATTTTCAAATCTGAAATGGTTGGATTTGGGAATTTTTGTTCCAATGTTGATGACAAAGGGTACATGCTTAGATACTGGTTTTGAAAGCACTTGGACATTAGTGGCTGGATAGATAAGATTCCAGGAAGGTGAAGTGAAAACCCAATCCAATTTTTCCAGAAGGGGATCAGGCTGCATGTTGCTCCATGTGAATTTTTATCCACTGAAAGGTATTTCTGCCACATCAAGATCAATGATTAGTTCACTAAACATTTGCATTTCATTAGAATTACCTCCAGGTTTGTTCCTATCATCATGTGACCTGTAAAGATTAAAATCTCTAGCCAAGATCCAACCCTCGAAGCTATCTCTGTCCAAGTTAATAAGCCAGGTAACAAAGCTAAATTTCTGATCAGAAGCAGAGGGAGCATAAATATTAGTCACATGGAAGGTGTTGTTATTCAGGTACAGAAGAACTAGATAGTGATAGCAAAATTGTTAGCTTTAACAAGAGAACCAAAAAGGATGCTGCTATTCCAAATTGTGATTAAACCCCCAGAGGCACCAACAGAAGGGGAAAAAAGAACTTGTCTAAATCCCTTGGGTATAATTTCTTTAGATAAAAAGGATCAACTATTCTCTCTTAGTTTCTTGGAGACAAACAACATGGCATGCACTTTATGTGATTTTTTTCTCTAATAGCATCCCATTTTTCTTGAGAATTAATACCTCTAATGTTTCAAACCAAAATTTTGATGTTTCTTATGTTGTCTATAAAGAAACAGATGAAAAGGATGGCAGACATAACTGATATGCAAATACCAATGCAAGGAGATGGAAGATACATATGATAAATAAACTGATTGGGAAAACAGAACTTAAAGCACATTCCATAATAGCAAACCATGACAGCATTACTTATCAAACTAATGTTCACAAGATAGCAAAGGAACTTAACACACAGTAGGCTCCAGATGGGAGCTTTACATTTATTCAGTCTGCTCGAAGGCAAGACTAGCATGGCGATGACCGGACGATTGTTTGAGACAAAAGACAGGGGCACTTGCAGTACTTGTGCCACCACACCAACTACTACTTCTTTAGTCGAGTTCCACATCATTGGCATCGAGGTTGATCATGGCAGTAGACACAGACATAGGATGCATCTGCAGGAAGCCCGTGGCGATCCCTTCAACAACATCTTCAGTGAGGTGGGGTGTAGGAGCATTGGCAGGGCTGGCAGGGATGATTGCTAGAGGCTTTGGGTTTAGCACCTCAACAGCAGACTTTCCTTTGAATCCACTTGCTTTCTTGGCCTGCCTCTTGCTCTTGTGGAGGAATTCTTCAGGGAGGGGCTCCTTAAGCTTCTTGGCCCTCCTCTTCTTTGGGGTGAACTGGGCTGGCTTTGCAATTTCTGCCAGGTCTGCTTTCTCCTCCAGGGCTTTCACCATAATGTCAATAGCATCATGCTCATCATTCTGGGGAAGCATCAGGCAGATAAGTTTAGCCAGGTCATAGATATTTGCAAAGTAGGACGGTGTAGAACGATCTAAGTCAATGAAGTAGATACTTATGCATGAAAATTGGTCAGGAGTAGGAGATTTAGGGAAGAAAAGGGATACCTCTGAAAATAGCTTGCGTTGGACATTAGGGGGGCAACAAACAATATTAGAGCAGGACTGACAGCTTTAGGAGGGAAGCTAGATGGTCCAGGATAAGAAATAATCACAAACTTGAGCTTTGATTTCACCATTTCAGGAACTACCACCACATCTAATTCAGTTTCACTGCTGTCAAAGTCTGATCCCTTGATGATAAGGTTTCCATCTTGTAGGCTTGGCAATCTTTTATTGGGTATTTCAGGCATTACTTCCACATAAGATGGAGCAGCAGGTAGGAGGATAAATTGTTCCTCTAGAGTGGTAGGAGCAGGGTGATCTTCATTGTTCACATTCTACTGGGGATCTTCAGCAATTGTGGTCTTCACAGATACATTTGTAGGTACTCTGACAGGCTCAAGCACAACAGCTTTAGGGACATGTTCAGCCAAAAAACCATTTGCATTACCTACAGTATTGCCATTCTGACCATTCTGGTTGTACTCATAAGTGAACTGCAGATTGACTACCTCAATGCCTTTGGAGCCTCCATGGACATGATGGCCTTGTTCATTTCCACCACCCTAAATGTTATCACCTGCATTGGAATGGGCAGGAGAAAAATTTGAACCAGTTGGTGGAATGGGGCCATTCCAATGTGGAGCTTCAGGTGGCAGGGGATGAAAGGGACCAACAGTAGCAAAGTCATCTTCATCAGGTAATTTCCTAATGTTGGATCTTTTCAGACTGAAGATAGGAACAGTCTAAGATTTTCCTCTCACTGGCATACCTGTAACAATCTTGATAGAGGAAGGAATCTTTCTATCATCATTCAAGTTCACTCTAACAATGACCCTGGCCAGAGTGGCTTTCCAATTTACCTTGATTCCAAAACCAGAAACAGCTTTAGCTATGACATTATCAGTGCGTAGATCTTCAGGAAAAGCAATCAACATGACCCAGGCCTCCCTATCCAGATCTATGCTTCTAGCATTATCAGCTTCATCATGCTTGATCACAATCATATTGTAGGAATCGAAATGAAATAGACGACCCAAAAACTTCTCTCTATCTTGGACTGAGCGGAATCTCACGTAAGCATCACCTACTGCACAGGGCTCTCAATCACTTGGGTGCCATGGGATTCTCTAAAGTACTTACGGAGTGAGTTCGCCATGAGACCAAAGTCCACTTTGTTCACCAGGGGATGCAGCTTGATGATCGCTAGGTTTTCATTGTAGCAACTATAGCAGGCCCCGATGAAGACTTCTTGACGCAGAAGTGGTTGTGCTGGGGGAATCTCCACCTCCCAGCCTCCCGGAATGAAAGGGCGTGGGTCAACGGCGAAGTTGGCCATTGCACCGGTGTCAGTCGATGGTGCCAGAGTTGGGGTGGAAGTGGAGCTGGGTGGAGTAGACTGAGATTGGGGTGAGGGTTTTCTCGAATCCGTCATTCCCTCTTTAAGAACAACACCTACCCTTGCCCCCTCGGCTTCCACGATCTTGGGCTGAGAATCCGGCGAGGATTGAGCCTTGCCCGAAATACCTCCATTAACTGCGGGCTGAGCATTTCCTTTCAGGATATCATCATCTTTCCAAAAATGATTAAGGAGGGCGTACTCTTCGGACAGGCAGCTGGTGCATCTAATGACAAAGGAATGGGCCTTCTTGTAGTGACCTGGCCCAAGGCAGACCGAGCAAAGCCTGGGAGGAGAAGTGGGCCGCAAATTTGAATTTGAAAGAAGATTATTGCCGGGAGAGTAAATGTCGCGGATTTCTCCTTCACAGCATCAATGCTCTTTACTATCGAGCTAGAAACTAAACTTTTTTGAATCCAATGGTAGTGGCGCTTCTTCTCCGGCGCCGGTGGCTTGGAATTCCAGCGAGCATGGTGATTAGGGAAAAAGTTAAGGATGTAGTCATGGAGGAAATGGAGACGCTTAACAGCTGGGCTATGGTCGCCAGAGGAAGATTTGATAGCTTCGGCATAAGATTTGGTGCCAGGGGAAATCCCTTTGCCTTTGGGACCAACCAGGGTCCATTCAGCTTCTTGTTCAAGACACCAAGAATTATAATCCTTGATCCAATTGGGCCCTCCATTGCCCAGAGGAAGAAGAAAACAGAGAAGCAGATGCCAGAGAAGGATTTGCGATGATAAATCATAGGACCCACATCTTTGCAGGAGACTTGGAAACTAAACATCCAACCCGATAAGAAAGAGACATTGAAGTCTTTAGCCGATCCTCCAAGATAGGATTGGAGAAAAAGGCTGACCGAATTAACATTGAGCTTGACTGAAGAACGGCCAAAAGATGCCACAAGGGTAAAACCAGGGAGAGGAGGAGATGAGCTGGCCGGATGATTGAAGTGCTGATGAACCAAGTCCTCGAATGCCAGGCTAGGGCCAAAATCCAAATCCGACAGGCCAGGCATGGTTGCACCGGAGGAGGCGAGGAGGGCTTAACTCCAGTCGTCTCCGTCGACGGTGATGGCGGGGAGGAGGGAACCGGCGAAGGTGGGGGAGGGCGAGGGGAGGAGGAGGAGAGAGGCTCATGGTATAGTGCTCTTTTCTCAAAAAATGGGAACCTTGTTAAGTAAACATTTAAAAATGTTATAATATTCGGTGTTACTTTCTATTTAAAATGTATCAGTATGGCGCATTTTGAAGCCTCGGATATTGGGCTTTTTAAAACTATACTGAAGGGTGCTAATTGGGAAGTTGAGAGGTTGGCTTTGCAGGCTGGTGCTTCTGTGGTTGGGCTTCAATCTTTTACAGATGATTTTTCTCTGAGTACTAACTACGTAAAACAATTTGCATTAATAAAACTGTGTAAATCCACCGAATAAAAAAAATATGCATGTATGATGAAATGGTTGCTATTTGTTTCCATAACGAATCTGGTTTAACTGAATAAATAAAGAAAATGGGCCCTTTCCTTTCATCTTAGATTGATGGATCTTCTCAATTGGAAGATCTCCACGTTCCAGTTGACCGAGTCTAATGATAATTGTTTGTTCTAAAGCAAAGATATCCGTGGAGGTCGATTCGCTCATCCTATTATGATATTGAGGACCAAGACTTAACTACTACTCTTAAGTCTTAAACACTCTTATATCTTATATCTCGTGTAATAGATAATGTGCTGTTTTGACGTCTCACACCTGCTCACACCTGTTTTAGAATACATTGTTGGACTATCCCCCCACCCCACCAACGAAAAAAAGAAAACATTGTTTTTTTTAGAATGGCACGGTACAACGTAGACGCTCACAACACTCACGCACACGCACCCCTATGAATACACGTACGTAAACCTACCCCTAACCCTATGAGCACCTCTGAAGGACTAAGCAGCCGGCTGATTTAGAGATTCCCGAAGTCACCACTGGCATCTCGTCGTCGACGGGAACGTCGCTTACCACTTAATGCATGACGCCGGTAAATTCTGGAAAAATCTGAGAAAAAGGTACGAGCACCAGGATTTGAATCCTGATGGGTAGCGTCTCACTGGATCGTCCTACCATTAGACTAAAAGCCAATTCGCAAAAGAATGCATTGTTAAACTACCTGCTAATTGAATGGTGGAGGATTGCGCAAGCACGGCCATTGAAGAATCGTGCGCATGGACATGCATAAATCACTATGTGAATTCGAGCGACGTTCGAGTTACCGGTTTTCCCCGCACGGAGAACACCTCAAAGGCAGCCCAAGGAAAAGCGTGCAAAGACGACGACGGCGACGAAACTGCATCGCCCGTCGTCTCGCTTTCTCGCTCGAGAGGTCAGGTCTTTCTTGGATCTCTTCCTACCTCTCTCTCGGTCGAGTCGTATAGCACGTGATCAAAAAGCTGCTTCTCTCTCTCTCTGTCTCTGTAATTTTCACCTCTGATCTCGTCTTCCTCTTGTCTGAGAACGAATAGACGTTGAAGTGCCAAGGCTGCTGTAGAAACTAGGTATAGGTATCGATCAGGGTGAAACAGATCGACGACGACCGTGTATCGCCGCCATTGCCGTCGTTTTCATCAAGCGCGCCTAGCTTAGCTTAGCTCAGCTTCTTGACCCGTCGCCGTCGATCGCGAGCATATAGTAGCCGGAGCCTAAAGCTTTTGGTTTGATCGTTCACACAGCTAGCTAGCTCCGTCGATTTTGAAACGTCCTCCTATTCCTGTAGTCGTATATATGTATATAGGGCAATGCTATGGTACGGTACACTTTTTGTCTTTTGTAAGAGGTAATATTTCAAATAAATATGAGTCAGTGGTTTTTTTATAGATTTTAAAATTAATCAATTAATCTAGAAAAGAAAAAAAAATCTTAAATCAGGACTGCTTCAGATAGTCTCGCGTGTGTCGTGCCTGTGCGTCGTTGTCGATGATGGATTGATGGGGATCCTGATGCCCTGGAGTCGTCGTCCATTCAAACATTCAACCGCGCACGCGTTTGTTTGTACTCGTACATACGCTCGCCGATTCCAAATAAATTATATCAGATTGGTATATATAAAAAATTAAACGATTTATAATATAATAGAACAGAGAGAGTAGCATTTCTGTTGGTATTTGCAGGTTAATTACTTGAAGTCTTCAGTCAACAAATAAACGAACCACCGTACTACCCTGGTCATTTTCCTGTTAGCGCGTTGCATGATGAGCGAGTCTTACAAATTCATCGTTGCCATTTTCAAATGGTAGTACGTCGTCGTCGACAATAATATATATGTATATATATGCACGCTATGAAACGTGTAGCAGTGCGCTGCTAGCTGCGCCAACAATGTGTGTTCCTATTGCTGGTTGACCCTGACATGTAGCGGTCAAACGTTGCATCATCGCATTGAACATCCACAGGGGTCAAATGCATTATGTTACTCCCTCCGTCTTAAACTATAGTTTATTTTAATTTTTTTTATATATTTTACTATATATCTAAATATATTATTTATCTAGGCACATAGTAAAATATATACATCAAAAAATTAAAATAAACTATAATTTGAGATGGAGAGAGTACTACGAAAAGAGAATTATCATTAGTCCATGATTGCTGTACAAGGAAAAAAACGTTTGAAATCGCGCAAGCTTCCCTGCCCTCTGGAAAACTCCTTACGGTACGAACTGTTCGAGTGAGCTCATTTGCACGTCTGGTTATTTTTATATATTTGTTAATAACAATGTAATAGTAACAAGTAATGCTCCCGCTTAAGTTTTGAAAAGGAACGTCGACACCTCCATTCTAAAACGCTACAATAACAAATGAATCCAAAGAAATTAATCTGGTTCTTGTAGATGTTGATGTGTATTTTAGAAGTTAGTTAAAATTTAAAAATTTTGACTTAAACCTTATATGACCTACTCTCTCTCTCTCTCTCTCTAAGCGCTGCTATAAGATATTCATGCATGTTAAATTTTAAGTTTGACTAGGTTTGTAGTAAGCATTAGCAATATTTATATTTTCATATAAGTTTATTGTGGAAGTAGACTCAACAATACATCTAATGAGACTAATTATGTGCCTAACTCTATATTACTATTTTTTATATATTTGGTCAAAGTTGAGTGTATTTGGCTTCTCAGAAAGTGAGAACAACAGTTAAAAGTAAATGAAGTGTCTTGGTACTCATGTAGTAGGTTTGATCCATAAATCATCTATGTATTATCACTTCTACACTAGTCCTAGTCCCAAGTTTTATAGGGCCCGGAGTGTAACGAAACTAACTTCATGACACTCATATGATCTTTAGGCCTATTTGAAAATGATTTATTAGAATATTAAAAAAACAAAATTTTGAGCAGTATAGTTTGTTCCCAAAACAAATGAAATAATTTATTTGAAGAAAAAATATCATTTCATTCAAGTGAAGGGCAGACTTCTTAACTTCAATCAGTCCCAAGTTTTGGATCTTTAACTGTTGAGAAGATTTCCCAAACATGGTATAAGCAACACCTATTAAATCTTTCAAAATTTGGACATGGTGGCTAAAATTGTTGTTTCCATTCTATAGAATTTTGTTACTACAATGAATCTATGAAAAGATCGTGTTCAAATGGATTCAATTCTCAATTAAGAATTTAGAAACCACGTACAGTAAGGGAAAGGAAAACTAGAAGATTGCAAATTTGTGCACGTGAAATTTGTGTGATCATATCATAATTCGTATAGTAAATAAATGACAAGTAAAGTCAGATAAGCTTTTACTCTCTCCATCCCCAAAGAAAAATGTAATTCTAGAACAATATCAGGTGAAACCATCTTGAGTTTGACCAAGTAATAAAAAAGAGAAAACATCAATTTTGTCATACTACTAAACAAGTATTAGTAGCAGAGTCACGATGAACTATTTTTTCATAGTATAGTAGATTATTTGGTGTTATAAATACAAATATTTTTTATAAATTTGATTCAAATTTGAATAAAATAATTTGACTACTGTATCATCTACAATATTTGAACCAACCTGGATTTGTTTCAGGCGAAGGAACCGTATTGTTAGTTTGTAACAAAGGTACTGGAGGAAAAGAACCTATAGCTTAGCTATTGACTATTCCGGCCGGCGCTTAAAAGTCGATACTGTGAGGTGTCAGGGAGTCTTCAGGAAAACTGTTGTATATTTCCGGGATTCCACTCTTAGGGTGTGTTTAGTTCCCGCGAAATTCGAAAGAAAATGTCACATCGTGTCACCTCAGCGTACTGTAGTATTTTATTTTTATTTGGTAAAAATTGTCCAAACTTTGCGTAACTAGACTCAAAATGTTCGTCTCGTAAAGTACAACAAAACTGTGTAATTAGTTTTTGATTTTATCTATATTTAGTACTTCATGTATGTGCCGGCATTTTAATATGGCGGGTGATAGGAATTCTGCATAGTAAATTTTGAAGTAATTTCGGAGATCTAAACACAGCCTTAACAGTGGCTAGTCTTCACCAATAATTAAATATACTATGCAGGAGTGCAACACTCTCCCAAAATGTACTGTCAAGGAGAATCTGGCTCACCAAACACAACTTATCATATTGACGCTGCGCTGTGCGTTAGCTCGGACGAAATTGTTCAAAAGTTTTTTTTTGAGACCGGACCTTCATCCGTTTTTGAAATAAACGAAAAAATAACATGGCGTCAAACCATTGATGTTAGCAAGGAGCACACGTCAAATAGCAGATAAGAGTTTTAAAACCTAACTACTGGATACAACATAAAGGATTACATATTGAATGAATTTTGCGACTAAACATCCAAGATACCCGCTACCTAGCCGAAGCCAATAGCACCCAGTTGCAGCATCTTGCCATGAAGCAGAGCCTGCATGGCCTCCTCTGCGTCACCCGCCAGTGCGACCTGGAACGCGGCCTGGTGAAACTCCTCAAACGTTGTTTCATTGGGGCGTTGCGTCTCGACCTCGTACCCAAGCTTCTTCATGAGGACAAACCTTGCCTGCGCCTCCGGCTTGTTGAGCTTGTTCTTGGCGGCCAGGCGGGCACTACACTTGGGCAGCCATTCCATCGTGTCTTCGCTGGGATTCGCCTTAGTGACCCGCAAGGTCGGTGTGGAGAGCAGCGATGGCGGCAACGGCTTCATGAAGGAGTTGATGAAGTCATCGACGGATTCAGAGGTCATCCCATCCGCCTTGGCGTGCCCCACCGCAGTGCCCTCAATGGCATCAACATCAGCGCCCCGGTCTGCAACAACAAGCCCTCCAGTGTTGTCGATCAGTCGGTGTTCAACAGCTTCGACGACACATGGAGTAGTGGCCTCAACGACGGGCACCGGGAGCTCTGTGGCCTCAACGACAGTGCCCTCCCCGTCGATGCCGCCCACCATCGCCACGGCCATAGAACCGGAGGGAGTCATGTCCAAGCCATTGTCGTTGCACGCCGTGCCGATCGAGGTGTCGACAGCTGCCGCGTCGAGGCCGTCCTCGGTGGAGGCCGTGACAACCGGTGCGGCCTCCGCCTCAAACCTGCCTGCCTCCGTCTCATCGTCCATGGAATCGAATTCCCTGCGCGGCGAAGGGTCCGTCGTGGGCTGGAAGGCCACCTGTGGCAGCACCCACCGTCCTGCAAAGGAGCGCAAGATTGGCCTCCCTGCTGACCCTTACGACCTCCGACCACCCACATGGTCACCTCGAATTTGGAAGCAAGGTGCGCCGGGATCTCGTCCAGTGTGGCCGCGTTAGTAAGCGTGAGGAGAACAATAGGGGCAACGGTCTCACTAGCTAGGGCAGCGACACTGTTGACGACGGAGGCCTCGACCCTAGGGCGACGCACGTCATCCCGGGGTGGACAAAGTGGCGGCGGTGTAATCAACGACGAAGACGGCAATTGCCTCTGCGGAGGTGAGGGCGGCGCAGACGACCGCCGCACATGTGGCGGAGACCCCACCGCTATTTGTGCAGGGGAATCCCGATTGGGGTCTCGCGACGAAGAAGGCCCTCGGCTGTGGGGCGGCACACGGTCACTCGTGCACGCCGCAGCCCGATGACCAACACCCTGGCAGCGTAGGCATCGCGACGAGGAGTGACACTGAGCGGCGACGTGGTCCCACGCGAGGCAGCTGAAGCAACGCCCCACCAACTCAGGCTGGACAGGGCGGCGACGCCTGAGTAGCGCTTCCCCCCGCGAGTGACGGTGGCGACGTCCCACGACAGTCATGAATCCATCGGCGTCGACGCAAGACCATGACGATCTGTGTCCCGTGGGTGAAGCCGCTGGTGCACCGGCACCCTCGCCGCCTGGGCAAGGCGCCGATGCGCGGGCTCTCGCGCGTGCTGCGGTGGAGGTGGTGGAGGTGGGGCAAAGGACCTACGCTGTCGACGCCGTCGTTGACGCCGCCTCTTCCCCGTCGCAGGAGGCCGTTGCGCAGCCACTGCGGTGGCCCCGTCCTACGGCGGAGTCATGGCCCGTATCGCCCTGCGAGCCACCTCCAGGTATGACGGTTGCGAGGCAGGGTCTGGCTCATCGTGAGAGCTGCATCGTCAGAGTTGTCTGCAACAAGGTTAGCATTCGCCCAACGCCTGGCCTTGGAGCGCCCCACCGAGGTACCTCCAGGATGGAAGGGGGGCGTGGGGGGAGAGTGATGAGCACCCCGTCGGCAGCAAGGTCGATGGCGACAACAATGGCATCCGCGCCGAGCACGAGATGCGGAGGCTAACACCGTCGTCATCGTCTTCTTCGTCTTTCGGAACATCCTCAACGACGACCACCTCCTCGTCCACAGCGGCAGCCCCCGCGGGCGGCGACGACGGCATAGGAGAACTTGGAGGCGGACGGGCCTTGATGGGCGACGAGGCCACCATCCCCGGCACGTCCATGGCTGGGACGCACGGGGCCGGTTCCGCAACGACCGTACCAGCCATGGCGTCTGCAGGCTCCGCAGCCGCGACGGGAAGGCAGCCGGGGGCGGAGCAGTCCACCACAGCCGCAGAGGACGGCGTGCTGGAGTCGTCGGAGGAGGTTGTCTCAGCAGCGGCGCTCGCTGACGCCTGGGTAGTCGACGGAGGGACGGCGGGCGTTGCTAGCGGTGGAGAGGCGTCGCGGACATCGGAGCCAGCCACCACGGCCAGGGCGCCTGCGTTGGCATCCGCCGGCAGGCCAGGAGACGCCGGCGCCTGAGCAGCGTCGATCTCCCTGGTCGCTGCGAGTCCGCCACCGAGATGACCATCAATGCGTAGATCGTGCTTCAGGGATTCCGGATCTGGTGGAGATTGCTGGGTTGGAGCAGAGCTGGTGGTGGATCGGGGATTTGGAGGAGATGGCTAGGCAGGGGCGACGAAGTCACCTGGTGGGTCAGGGTCGGGGTCGGGGTCGGGCGGACCCATCAACTGCGTATGCTTTAATTTTACTATCATCCAATCTCTGGAAACCTACGATTATCCCTTCAGAGTTCATAACAAGACGAAGAATTTACAGGACAAGCGTACGTGTGTATGTGCAGCAGACTGAACAATAGTATCCAATGTTTTCACAGAACATCTGACAGGAGGCCTAATCTTAATTTTACACACGCACTGCAATGCGCGGATGTATGCATATAGCAGATACGGAGTATGTAGCTAGCAAAACCCTCGCCGTCCTGTTCCAGCATGCAAGAAAAACCAACGAACAGCTAAGGAGGAGGAGAATTTAGTAGAAGAAGAAGAAATTAAAGTAGGTAGGTATCCCAACCAACATCAGCACTAAGCTACGTAATAATCTGGTTAGGCACTTAACTAAAAAGGCCCGGGGGGATATCGGAACCGGATCGACGACGACGATGTCTGATGAGCAGCAATCTCGATCATGGAACCATCATCATCGTCATATATGGATCATCGATCAGTTCCGAGAACGCGGCGACGAGACGGAGACGGCGGCGAGGACCTCCTTGAAGTGGCGGACGTCGCAGGGCACCCGGAGGATGCCCTCCTGCTTGTACCCGAACTCCTGCGCCGCCATCTCCAGCAGCGCCGCGAACGACGGGTGCCGCAGCGCCTCCACGCGCACCACGAACCGCTCGGACGACTCGCCGTCTTCGCCGCACGCCAGCACCGGCACGCACCCGCGGGGCACGCCGTCGCTCACGCGCTCCGAGAAGCTCAGGCGCCGCATCAGCTCCCTCATCTCGTCGTCGTCGTTGACGCCGGCGTGCGTGTCCGGTGAACTGGGGTGTACGTATGCACAGATGCACGTACGTACGTACCCGAGATGACTAGCTACTAGCTAGTTGTCTTGATCTGCATGGATGCGTGGGGTTGTGTAGTGCTTCGCCGGCATGGGGAGCTCCTTTTATAGCTGCCCTGCCCTGCTGGGCATGCTATTCCTAAGCTAGGAGATGATGGGAAAGTAAAGGATGGAGAACATGGGACCAGTGAGACGTGTGTCCTGAGTCCTGATCGAGACTGAATTGAACTGCGTGGCCCTGCGGCCGGATCAACAGACAGACCACGGAGACGGAGTGGGTTCAAAAATGTTGGCTATCATGAGCATCTTTGAAAGTTAAGAGCGAGAGCCTGGAATTTCCTGCCACAAACGCACGGAAATTGAATTACTGAAGATAGAGGGGGAGTAAACAGGCTAATGATGCACTATCATCACCGGTATAAATTAACCATATTTTATTTTTGTCAAAAATTTAGTATAGGAATTAATTCAATCGGGAAAAGATTGAGTATCTCCCCAATGAAAAATGAACTAGTCTAGGCTTGACAGTAACACATTTTTTTTGCGATCGGGTCTTCTGCCCATTTTTCAATAAGTAGAAATTGGATAGTGACACATGTCGGCAACGCTCAATTTTATTTGGCATACTAACAAATATCTGCTATAGTGCATTTACTAGAAACAATATAATGTGGTATTATGAAAGTTGACAAATCTTACATGTATAATTAGCACATTTCCCATCTAATGTAGTGCATAAACACGTCGCTAGAGATTTTTCCACTTGCGGTTGATGGTTCATAAAGAACATAGGCCAGTCCCAATAATGGAATTTTGGGCCAATAGTTATGAACCGCTAGTGCAAATACATCTTTACCGCCGGATTCCTTGAGGTTCTGTCTAGTACAAATCCTCTATTTACACTAGTGGTAATCTTAAGAAATTATTACCAGTGTAAATCCAATATATAGTAACCGTAAGAAATCCACCAATACGAATAGAGGATTTGCATTGACAGTAACCTTAGTTAAGATATCTGGCAAGAAAGATGTATTTATGTAGGCAATTTTCTTAACCCATCACCATTATAAATATTTTTTTATGTTCTCCAATGATTCAGATAGACAAATGATCCAAATTGTTGTACTTGAAAAGATCTGCAACTTTGTAGTTGATCATTTTTTTTATTGAAAATAATTTAAAACATGGAAATTTTATTTTAAGATTAATAACTTTGAAATTGATATTTTTATAATTTTTTCAGATAAGAAAATGATCAAAACTGTTGTACTTGGGATTTAAAATTTTATGTTCAAACTTTTTTATTTAATTTTTTAGGATTATTTATTGGATCCATAGATTATATATAGCAAGTAGGAGTAAAGCATTGTTGTCTATTCAACTATCCTTTAATCCAAAGTTGATCCAAATAGGCCTCAATAAACACGAGAGACAATCGAAAAAGCAGGAGAGTTATTTAACTAAACTGAGCGGGCGGCCTGGAAAGATTTGAGCCGATTAAATTAAACAACAAGAAACAAAATCTTGCATGGATCTGGATTAGTGGATTTGAAAGCGACCTAACCCCAAGCAGCTAAAGCAGGACGACAGCCGATCGGCTCGCTGCACATACATCCTGGGCCATGAAATTCTACCACCTTTTTGGTCTAACCTAGCGTGGATTTTGGGTTTCCTGAACGTGCGATCTGGTATGTTAAGGTGGGCTTGAAATATTGTTGCCGGCGCAAAGCGAGCGACGACCACCGGAACTCGCAAGCCAACGACATCAACTTTTTGGAAGGGCAACCAATCATATGATGCTGCATCGATGCCGATAATGAAGTACTACTCACCTAGTAGTAGTCCTACATAAACTCCAGGGATTCCCAAAAAGGTCAGAGGAAAATGTTACATAGTATTATTGATTTATTTATTTATAATTAGCTAGTCCTGTTGTCCTAAAATTGGAAAGGTCAAACATACACGACGAATTAATTAAGTTGAATTTCTAAGTAACATATGAGTATGGCTCAGCTATAGCAAATGAAAAGTATAAATAGGAGGCGAAAGGGGGTGTGGAGGAGGTAAGGCTTAAGGTTTATGTTACTGGTGTATTTTAGTCAGGAGAGGGGAGGGGTCGGCCATCACCTCCTAACATACTCCCTCCATGCTTGTAACAAAAGACGTTTTATGGATGTCTTGAGTCAAATATTTTAAACTTTGATTACATATAAATTATTTTAGGTTGAGTGAAAATATGAAAGTGATGTAACTAGATTCATCTTGAAATGAAATACTTTATAAAAAATTATGGCAAAAGGTAGCGGTCGATTGTTTTTGAAATAATGTCGGTGTCTAAAACGACCTTCTTTAGGGACATAGAGGGAGTAGATATAGTGGTACTACTAGAAACACAACTAGACCAATCTTGATGGTGGTAGGTGTAAAGTTAGAACAATTTAGTTGGAGTGCTGCCTTGTAGATGCATGGACTTATGCTATAGATGATGCATATGTGGCAAAATTTTAGTCATCACCACTACATATTAGCTTCACATTGGGTGGTGGCATGGAAGAATATATATATATATATACTTACTTATACTTCTTCCATCCCAAATTTTTAGTCTTTTGACTTTTTAATCCCAAGTTTGATCGCTCGTCTTATTCAAAAAATTTATTCAAATATAGTTAAATTTAAGACATTTTTGAAGAGATTTGATTATTAAAGCAAACTACAACAAAAGAAATGGTAATTCGAACAAATTTTTAAATAAGACGAGTTGTCAAACTTTGTCTCAAAAAGTCAAACAACTTACAATTTGAGATGAAGAAAGTATTTTTTTTAGAACACCCGAGCTTCATTCATTCATCATGAACATGATTAGTGTCTAAATTACTGCAATCCTAACGGTGGTACAAGCCACTCCTCCACCAGATTATTGCGAGATACTAATTTTTTTGAGGGCTCAGTGGGGAACCCCCCCCCCCCCTATTTTTATGAATATATAAAGCAAGATAAAAGAAGGGTTCTTACAAATGCACGAGCTGTGCTTAAACAAGAGCTTGCAAAGCTCAAAACGAAAAAGGAAAAGAACTTGGCTATATTCTCTAACCACGATTTCAGGGTGTCCTCACGGCTAGGATTAGCTTTGGTGCAAATCAAGCTAAGTTTATTTTTCAGATGCTGCTTCCATAGGCTAAGGTTCCATGCGAGATACAAATTTAGCATATTCATGAGCTAATTTATGTGTGGTTAATGTCAGTACTATACAAAACATTTTTAGGAACAGTTAAAAATAATTTCTGTGGGTGGAGTTTTTTTAGTCCCACCTATCGAGGTGTGCCTCTAGTATATGAGGCTTGTAGTCACTCGTACAAATTAATTACTGTTGGTGGTATAATCTCTATACGGCTGACGACATTACAAACAAACCCTAGAGATTGATTTTTAGAGAATGTCTACCGCAACTAAAACTCTAAAAATCGTCGTTTAATTGCTGGGTCTATCAAAGGACACCTCCAGAAGCAGCCGGAATGACAACCACCACCGGAAAAAAACACCATAAAAACAAGTTGTATGGGTTCTTTCAAGTAAAAAAGTCTTATGGTATTGTGGCGTTTGGTTGTGTTTTTGGAGATGGAGATGGAGCCTGAGCGGCAATGCTGTTGTGTTTAGCGGTTGAGAATAAAGGCCAGGGTTCTCTCTAGTTGTAGTAGGGAAGAAATGATGTTTTTATTGCCTTCCACTATGAACTGCCGCGATCGGATCAGAGGCAGTGATTCGTGCTGGCCGGCCTTGGGGAGTCAGCGACCGAGCCCCCTGCCCCCCACCCCACGTCGACGACCGATCGATCGATGTGCACTGCGGCGCCGGAGTTGCAGACCGGCCGCAGCTTTCCGATCCTCTCCGCACTCTCCAGGACCACTTCCACTTGCACATTTCCACTAGACCACGCACGTACGACGCGCTGCAGCCTGATGATGCGGCATTGCAGCGACGACGACGACCAGCACTGCTGCGCGCAGTCTCGGCCGTGCGTCGGTATGCAACGTGCAGCAAACGACGTCCGCCCTGCGGTCTCTCCGGCCTAACTTTGACACGGCGGCGTCCTTCATTCTTCGCGCGCTGAATGAATGCTGCTGATTGCAATTGCACTGCCTACCACCACCACACAGTAAGTAGCCTATCGAGATCTAGCTCGTAGTACGGTTCTTTGCGCGTACTACAACGTCCATCCGATCCGTAAGCGCCACCATCGAGTCACCGCCGAAATGTACGTCCGTCGTCCTCTGTGTCCACCGGCGATTATCTAATTTTTGACGAAGTTTATATTTTTTTTTTGTTAGAATTACACAGCACAACGCAGACGCTCATAATACGTACACACACTCACCCGAAAAGGTCGCGAGCACCAGGGTTTGAACCCTGGTAGGTAGCGTTCCACTGAACCGTCCTACCATTGGACTACAAGCCAATCATTTTTGGCAAAGTTTATATAACACGTACAACGCTGGTCCACAAATTAGGGAAAAATTAGGCCAACTCAAGCCTAAAAGGGGAGGAGCGCCGCAGCAGCGTCGTCGCGTGGGCCAATGAGGCCGCATGAGCATGCAAGGAGTTGGGGGCATGCAGCCCACCTGCGCCGCCGCCGCCGTCATGCTCGCGTACATCAGGGTTTAGGTTGTTTAGGGGCTAAGAAATCCCTAAGCTATAAATAATTAGGAATTATATTCATATCGAATCAAGTAATAGAAGAGGTAATTCCCTATGTACTCTGTTTGCCCGCCGCCGCCCCTCTCCTTCCCCACGCGCACGCAGCGCCTCAGCCGCCGGCCCCGGCACCCGTGGCCGCCGCCCCCGGGCCATCGCCCAGGGCTGCCACGCGCACCCCTACACGGCTGATTATAGTTTATAGCGAATATTGTCAATATTTAGAACCCAGACCAGAGATGAGTATGTTATAACTAAATGCCATTAATTTTATATAACATCACAAATATTCAAAATAGTCTCATCTGGTACGGTGCTTGTATATATTTTCTAGATAAGACACAGGTAGTACAGCAAAGTCCAGTCAATCCAAGGATTTGACTGCCTTCGGCTTCCCTACAAGGCTACAACTGCACAACATGAGTCTTCGGCTACGACCCCGACGACGCCATGCATGTCTCGACCTAGTCTGCTCCGCGCGCGGAAGCTTCACCTGAGCTTCCAATGTGGCGCACTGTTCCTCCCGTCGATCTCCGACGAGACTAGCTAATAAGTAACTCGCTCTCGTTTTCTTTCTTTCTCCGTCGAGAATTCAAGAGACGACAACAGAGATGGATACATATCTTGCCGCGTCTAATTTCCAGTGGCTTTATACAGCACGTGCGTGCAAACGTGCCATCTCGATGAGGAGGAGGACGACGACGACGACGATAATAATAATAATAATAATAATAATAATAATAATAATAATAATAATAATAATAATAATAATAATAATAATAATAATAATAAACTTGTCGTCGTAGCTAAGAGTATCTCTACCTTGCATGACGGACAACATGCACGTGCAGCGCGCTAGAGAGGCTTTGTTGGTCTGCTGGGTACCCACATTTCTTCCTTGTTGAAGCGTTCAACGTAATTCTACTAACCTGTTGTAAAAAAAAAAAAAAACTAATTCTACTAACTAGAGATCTACCTGCTTGCTCAAGCTTCTTCATCTTTATTTAATTAGTCGTTCCTTCGTCAGGTGATGCTGCCCTTCTATTTCGCATGAAAATGTCCTCGTCCCATTTCGCCGCATACCTAGTCTAGATAATTGATTTCAGATCTTGACGACGTACTTACCTCACTCTCATCATCAGATCAATTCTAATTCTAATGTTCCAGGGGCATCTATCGGCCTTTATTTGTGTTAGAGTGTAAACTGGTCTGTGGTTTGCTGCCCTCTCTGTCGCGCCACATTGGTTTATTGTGACAATGTCAGTGTTATCTACCTTTACATGAACCCCGTTCAGTATCAGCAAACCAAGCATGTCGACGCTGACTTGCATTTGGTCAGAGAACGAGTCGTTTTTAGTGAAGTCCGCGTCCAGCCTGCACGTTCCCACCTCATCCTATTACGCCAACATCTTCACCAAAGTTATACCGACATCCGTCTTTACGAAGTTTAGATTCCGTCTAAATGTTCACAGTGCAGTTACGCCTGTCGAGGAGTGTTAGGGTATAAACCGGCTCAAGGACCTGCGACCCAGGCTCCCCACCGTGCCTATATATGTATGCACTGATTTCCCTTGTGTACATAATACATCAAGTATTCTCCCATTCGCTTGTTCTCAACTTGGACAATCAGCGTCAAATTGTTTTTGAAATGTTGTAGCTTTTTTTAGATCGAATGTCGTATGATTTTTAGTATG
>CM041638.1:10632485-10643162 GCA_023333625.1 Bothriochloa decipiens
GTAGAGAAGAGTGACCATGCCCAAGGTCTAGTCATCACCCAACGCGGGATAGAAGCAGTGCTGACAATAGCCATAAAACATCTCACCATTTGCAAAAACATGGGAAATAAAACCCTGAGTACGAGAATGTACTCAGCTAGACTTACCCGTCATAAACCAAAAATAAATTGACTCTAAGGAGTATGCAAGGCTGTATAAGTAGGATAGCTGACTCATTTAATTGCGGAAAAGCTTGCATTAAGGAACAATTAATAAGAACCTTCTAGCAATGTATTTTAATCTAATTAACCTTATCATGCTACATTAGCACCTGTACTAAACAAGCATGGTAATAATTATTCAACAAGAATAGTAACCAATTCCGGTTGAGTATCTTTCAATCTCAATAGCTCAACCACCTCATCTCTTGTTCAAGTTCTTACTACGATGCCGCTGCTCAAGTCAAGTGTTCACTGTCCAGGAACGATGGCGATTATAATCGATTACTAACCAGCTGGTGGGTATTCCTCACACAAATCACACTCACCAGCCACGGTGAGCTACAGGTCACCGACATCCAATTCGAGAAAAGTGCGGGATCAACAGGTACCATCGTATCCAGGAACCGCCCGACTGCCTTATTCAGGGCGACCCTGACCTCGGACTTACTCTCCGCGTAACCCGTGGTCCCCCATCTTCACCAATACGATGCATACAGCAGGTCGACTCCCGGCCCAAATCAAAATTAGGCTTCGCGGTCGGAACGACTTATCCTTCCAGCTAAATGTGAGGCATAAATTCAATATGACTTGAGGACGTACAACAGACGGGGTCCTAGTTCGACACAGACGGGATAACCACACCGAACCTCTAGTTCAGTCTCAACACCAATCCTGCCCGGTCTTGATTCATTATCTCCACATGGTTATCCAAGATAACAATGTATTCAATCATTCTGAGTCACCACCTATAACTCGCGGATGACAGGAAATCACCTGACTTCTACCAATCTAGTTAAAGCAGGGCTGAGCAAATAATCATACCTGAACCTAACAGGGTTGAAGTATAAACAGTGGCAAGGGATATAAGTAATGCAGCAACAGTATAAAACAACGCCTATAACTTAATGCATCAAACAAGTAAAGGACTCAAGTTAGATATTTTGCAAACCACAGAGAGAATGCTCCGGGGCTTGCCTTTCAGGAAAGAGCTTGGCTGGTGGTCAGGACACTCTGGAAGATCAACTTCGGGATCCTCTTCTGCTGCTACTTCCCGCACCGAAGCTTCCTGCTGGCCTTCCTCTTCTTGTGCTCCGGAAACTACCGTTTCGAGCTCTGACGATCCTGTATGATGCATAGTGTGTATGAATACCATGTATACATAGAAATACAATGCTGATGCTGATGGTGAATGAATGTTTCAGCTAAGATAAATGATATAATATTTGAAAACATGTATGATAAGCACATGTCATCTGTATTCTCTTCTACCGACAAATCTTAAACAAGCCTCGCATTACAATTACTTGCATACTATATGGAATTATAAATAACCATTGTTTCGCACACTACACTCTACTGAACCAAAATCAATAGCAGATCACACACCTCACAAATATCATAAAAAGCATTTTTACACACATGAAATGATAACTTTAAGGCATTATTTATAATTAAAAGAAATCAGGGTATAACTACAATATGACTTTAGACTACATAGAAAATTCTGTAAAAATTACAGAAGCTTAATCATACCAAATAAAGACTACCATAAAAATTTCAGGTCAAAACAGTAAGTAATTTATCCTACACAAAAATGACAAGGCAGCAAAATTTACCGGACATAAAATACTTTGTACATAGGAATATGTCAAACAATAGATCTCAGAATATAATTAGCTCTAGATTGACATAAAAATACTTTCCAAAAAGTTTCATGCACAAATTCCTTATATATTATTAATTATAAATTATTTATTATCACATGGAAATAGGCACCATAACTAGACAGAGCAAACTTTCCACAGGACATAGTCTTACAACATTTTTCACAGATAGAGCATGATATAAGAAGACTAAAAACTTAGTCTCATATTTTTCTGAGCAACAGAGAATTACTTATGCATTTTCTAAGATAAAAGCAATTAATAGAGATAAATAAATCTATACAGAAAAGTATCACAAATTTCAAATTTCATATTTTTCATGCATAGAGCTTCTCATAAGAAAAATACTGCAAGTTGAACCAACTCATTTGGATGAAAATGAAGAAGTTATGGATTTTCAAAGTTTTAACAAAAATCCGGAATCAGATTTCTTAAAAGAAACAGAAAAACGCTTTTGCACCGAAGACCCTGAGTTTATCGGAAATCCACTAAGCCCGATAAAAAAGTCCTCTGTGTCTGGCAGTTATGCACGAAGAACCTTGACTTTTGTCGTATTCCAGGGTGAGGTCCTTGCACAGAGAGGGGTTAGGTCGCCGGTGTCGGCGCGGCTTCGCCGGCAGTTGCTGGGGTTCTCCGGCCAAATTGAGCAGAGGGGAAGCACGAGCAGATCTAGGCGAGTCGATCTAGGGTTCTATTGAGGACGGAGCACGGTCGTGGCGGTTTGGCCAAGCGCGCAGGCGGACGGCGGCTTCCCGTCGGCGGCGCAGCCGAAAATTCCGGCGAGGATAAACCCTAACTGGCTCCATTGACCACGGTTACGGCTTCTACAAGTCAAAGCGTAGCTATAGCTCGAGTCAGAGAGATAAAATGTCGGCCAAAACGACCGGGGCACGACGGCGGCGGTCACCGGCTCGCCGGCCGCGGGGAAGAAGCTCGCGATTGGGGGTCTTACCGTCGGCGAGGCTGGCTTCTGGCAGGCGCACGAGCACGAGCAAGACGAGGCGAGTCTGGTGGTGTGCTCGGAGAGGAAAATGAGCGGCGGAGGTGGCTCAGCGATGGCGGCGCAGTCAGCGGTGGCGACGGCGAGCTCGCGGAGCGGGAGAAAGCAGCAGGGAGGGCAGAGAGTGAGAGGGGAGACAGAAGGAGGGAGCGGCCGCGGTCGCTTTAACGCGGTCGGGACGATCACGGCCGCCCCGGACCGCCAGTGGACGCGCGCCACGCAGAGCGCACGGGCTGGGCGACATGGGCGGTGGCCGGCCATTTCCCTGACGGCTTTGTCCAACCGTCAGTGAAATGCTATTTCTATGATCTCTAATATAAACTTTTCTGCCCTATAACTCCCAAACCAAGTCGAATTAGCCAAAACTTATATTGAAGAAAATGTAGCTCTAGAAGAGTAGAACATTTCATCTATACAAAGTATGGCCAGATTCTACATAGATTTTGAAATACAAAAATCCAAAGAAAATACCCCTTAAATCCCTAAAAATAGAAAAACAGCCCCCAAATCTGCCCTTTTTCAATATTTTTGAACATCTTCCAAGCATTTTCATGAAAAGTGGTAATAACAACTTTTGTTTCTTATGAAATTATCTACAAACTTTATTTAGGGTGCACACACATGCAAGGACTCTAGCTACCATTTTCAAATCAGTCAAACAAAACCACCTTCATGGTCCACCTTGGTCAACCATGACAATAAAGCTTAATTAACCAAAACCATGAACATAAACCTAGGTTCATTTGGTGTCCTAATCATGTCTAGGTTAACTTAGAGGTCATCAAACACCAAACACTCATATCACTTATCCAATTCATGTGAAAGGCAAGCATAATTTGAATAATCAAGCATGATACATGAAATGACAATCAATCTTTTTATCAATGCTATGCATAATGACGCTCATGCTTAAGAATGCAAGTGATTATGCATGCTTAACACCAGAGTGTTACAGCCCTTCCCCCCTTAAAGAGATCTCATCCCGAGATTTGAGTAGACTAATCATTCTTTATGAAAATCGGGATATACTTCTTTTAAATAGTCCTCCATTTCCCAAGTGGCATCGCTATCATCATGATTGTTCCAAGAAACCTTGTATTGCCTGACCACATGATTTTTGGTCACTCTGTCTTTGACATCCAAGAGTCTCATAGGTTTCTCTTCATAAGTTAAATCTAAACTCAGCTTAATGTCTTTAACTTTAATGGCTTCTTCGGTTGGAACACGTAGACATTTCTTGAGTTGGGATACATGGAAAACAGGAAACACTGCACTCATCTCTTCGGGCAGTTTGAGCTTATAGGCCCACAATCCTTTTATTTCTACTATCTGATATGGATCGACATAACGAGGTGCTAGTTTTCTTTTAACACCAAAATGTTGCACTTTCTTCATAGGAGAGACCTTCAGATACACATAATCACCAACATTAAAAGTTAGAGGTCTTCTTCTCTTGTCAGCATAACTTTTCTGACGGGATTGTGCAGCTGCTATGTGTTGTTGAATTGTTCGAACCTGCTCTTTAGCTTCTTTAACAAAGTCAATACCATAATATCTTCTTTCTCCAGGTCCTACCCAATTCACAGGTGTTCTACACTTTCGGCCATACAGTGCCTCAAAAGGAGCCATCTGTATACTCTCTTGGTAACTATTGTTATAAGAGAATTCTGCCAAAGGTAACCACTTCTCCCATGAACCCTTGGATGATAAAACACAAGCCCTCAGAAGATCCTCAAGAACTTGGTTCACTCTTTCTGTTTGACCTGAAGTTTGAGGATGATAAGCGGTACAATGATTCAGTTTTGTCCCTAAATCCTTCTGCAAGTGTTCCCAGAAATGAGTGGTAAACTAAGATCCTCGATCAGATACAATTGTCTTGGGAATTCCATGCAAACGAATGATCTCCCTGAGATAAATATCAGCATATTGAGGCAGTCGATAATATGTATGAACTGGAATAAAGTGCGCACTCTTGGTAAGTCGATCAACGATTACCCAAATAGAGTCATGCCCTTTTTGAGCGGTGGGAAGTCTGATAATGAAATCCATACTGATATCTTCCCATTTTCATTCAGGAATCAGCAACGGTTGAAGCATTCTGGCTGGCTTCAAATGAACAGCCTTTATGCGACAATAGATGTCACACCGTGCGACATAAGCTGCAATCTCCTTTCTCATTTTGGTCCACCAATAGCGAATCTTTAGATCATGAAACATCTTACTACCGCCAGGATGAATAGATAACTTTGATAAGTGAGCTTCATCCATGATTTGATTTCTGAGTTCTCTATATTTTGGTATCACCAGACGATCGTCAAACCATAAGATTCCCTTCTCATCCACTCTGAAATGCTTGAGCGGCTGTTTTAACATCTTCTCCTTGATATGACCTATACCCTTGTCAGTTTTCTGAACTTCAATGATCTTGCTTCCAAGCGAGCAACTAATTTGGATGTTACATAGCACAACAGGATGCATGAGGGTAAAACCATCTGCTAACAAAGGTTGAATAGCATGGCAATTGATTTTTGACTCAACGCATCTGCGACTATGATTGCCTTGCCTGGATGGTATAAGATCTCCATATTGAAGTCCTTAATAAACTCCATCCATCGATGTTGCCTCATATTCAACTCGAGTTGGGTAAAGATATACTTCAGACTCTTGTGGTCAGTGTAGACTTTACACAAATTACCCAGCAAGTAATGCCTCCAAATTTTTAGAGCATGCACAACAGCTGCTAACTCCAAATCATGTGTGGGATAATTCACTTCATGCTTCTTTAAATGGCGTGAGGCATAAGCTATGACTCTTCCTTCTTGCATAAGCACACATCCTAAGCCTGTTTTTGATGCATCATAATATACATCAAAAGGTTTCCCTAAATCTGGTTGCGCAAGAACAGGACCAATGGTCAAAAATTCCCGCAAGGTACGGAAAGCTGTTTCACACTCCTCTGTCCAGACAAACTTCTTCTCTTTCTGCAACAGATTTGTCATAGGTTTGGCAATCTTTGAGAAATCCAGAATGAAATGATGATAATATCCGGCTAGACCAAGAAAACTCCAAACTTCATGCACAGAAGTTGGTGCTTCCCAATTCATCACCTCTTGTACTTTGCCCAGATCTACTGAGATTCCCTCAGCAGATAGAGCATGGCCAAGGAATTTAACTTTCTTGAGCCAAAACTCACACATGCTAAACTTGGCATACAGCTTATGTTCCCTAAGCCTTTCTAAAACAATCCTCAGATGCTCGGCATGATCTTCTTCATTTTCTGAGTACACCAAGATGTCATCAATAAACACCACCACAAATTTGTCTAATTCAGGCATAAAGACCGAATTCATCAGATACATAAAATATGCAGGAGCATTTGTTAAGCCAAAGGACATAACAAGATACTCATACAATCCATATCTGGTAGAAAAAGTGGTCTTAGGCACATCTTCTGGTCTAATCTTGATCTGATGGTAACCAGACCTGAGATCAATCTTGGAAAACACTCTCGCCTTGGACAACTGATCAAAAAGAATGTCAATACGGGGTAACGGATACTTGTTCTTAATGGTCACTGCATTGAGTGGACGATAATCCACACACATCCATAGAGATTAGTCCTTCTTCTTTACAAAGATAGCAGGACAACCCCATTCCGACACACTAGGGAGAATAAGACCCTTGTCCAACAATTCCTTCAACTAATTTTTAAGCTCTGCCAATTTATTTGGCGGCATCCGATATGGCCTCCTAGAAATTGAGGCAGTGCCAGGTAGTAACTCTATGCGAAACTCAACATCCCTATCTGGTGGAAGACCCAGAAGCTCCTCAGGAAAAACATCCGGAAACTCACACACGACAGGAATTTCGGGAAGAGGGGTCACACGAGTAGAATATGATACACTCTCCAGCTTAAACTTTTGGGTAACGGCACTTGAAAGGTACCCTCCCTAAGAGGATTTCTGATATATAGCATCCTATTACCTGTATCGATCACAGCACCCCAGAATTTCATCCAACTCATTCCCACTATGACATCCACTCCTAAGCCAAGTAGAACTATCAAGTTCAACCGAAACCTCCACTTATCTAGGTCTAGGGTTGCACCCTGAACTATCTGCTTAGTAGTTATGTCAGCCCCAGCTGAACTAACCTTGAATTCAATGCTCAATTCAAGTATCTTTTGATCATGCTTCTCTGCAAATGCTTGACTCATGAAAGAATGCGATGATCCAGAATCAAACAAAACAGCGGCAGGGATTTGATTCACAGAAAACATACCCGTAGTCACTGGTTCACCAGCAAGAATCTCCTCAATCGAGGTGTGGCGCACACGAGCTTGGTATGAGGCCTGCTGCTTCTTGGGAAAAGGGAAATAACGAGCAAAATGCCCTATCTGGTTGCAGTTGAAGCAAGGTCCATTGACAGGTGTCTTGTTAGCACCGGTCAAGCTGCTTTGTCCTGGTTTCCCCTATGGAGCAGGAACTTTGAATGCTCTGTGATGCTTCTGCGGATTCTGAGCTGGATAATTATTATGCCTTTTCTGCTGCGGGGGCCTGAATCTCGCACCTGACATAGGTGGACGATACGGAGTACGGAAAGCAGTTGGGGCTCTTGCCTAAGAGGAACCACCTCCATCATGGGCTCTCTTGCGATTCTTGGCGGTAGCATGAACGTTGTTACTGTTTTCTTGCATAATACAATCATTCAAGAAATCATTAAAAGTAACACGGGCAGAAGTGCTCATGGTCTTCATCAACTTAGAACTCAAGCCTCTCTTGAAACTAGCTATCTTGTTCTCATCAGAGTTGACAAATTCTGGAGCATACCGACTCAAGGTATTGAAGGCGTGCAGATACTCCTTCACATTGTGAGTTCCCATAGTGAGCGACAGAAACTCAGTCTTCTTCATAGCCATCAAACTGGGAGGAATGAAATTCTCTCGGAAAGCACGTGCAAAGCGGTCCCAAGTAATAGGAACACCCTACGGAAAGGTGGTGCGATGTTGCTTCCACCACATCCCTGCTTGTCCCTCAAGTTGATGGGCTGCATACTCCGCTTTCAGATCTTCTGTTAACCTTAGAAGATGAAATTTATCTTCCATGGTGTTGAGCCATTCATCTGCTTCAAGTGGCTCAGGAGCATCTTTAAACACAGGAGGTTTAGTGTCCTGAAATTCCTTGAAGCTGCTATACTGATTTTGCTGAGGACACTAACGAACATCACGGGCCAAGCTCTCATGAAGAAGCTGCTCCACATTGCGCTGGCTGCCCAAAAATTGAGCAAACAGCTGCTCCGCATTGGTCAGAGGTGGGGGTGGCACACCACGTGCAGTGTTATCGGCACCCTCTTCAGATCCACCACTGCCATTAGCACCCGAACCACTACGGGTAACCAGCATCTGTAGGTGAATGTTGTCATAATGAGAGGTGAATGTAAAAATCATGCCAAACTAAATTTATCGAGGGAAATAAATTCGCACAATAAATAGAGGCACAATAATTCTAATTTTCACATCACAACATCACTAATAATATTACTTCAAACCATCGCAAAGCGTCTTACAACATCCATATTTTGCTAGCATACATACACTGGACTTTTAAAATTATATGGATATCACCACATCAAACACCATGTTCCAACATTACATCGAAGTCTCGATAGCGTGCAAAAGGGTTACATGACCACCTGACAGGAATACAAAAGAACAACTAGAGACTAGCGATCATCAACAAGGCTACTCTCCATTGTTGCTACTCTCACTAGAAGCACCGTCCAAAGACCTCCTAACTGCTGCTAAGGCTGCTCTCAGCTGACGGATCTCCTCCTGCTTCCTGTGCACCTCCTCGTGAAGACTAGCATTGTAAGCACGAATGTCCTCCACGTCCTCTAGCACCTGCTGCTGACGGATGCTAAGACAACGAAACTTGGACTAGGCTTCATCCCTAGCCTGAGCCATCTTCTGGCTCTCCAGCACAACCTTATCTCGATGCTGAGACACACGGGCTACCTCCTCTCGTGAGCGCTGAAGCTCACGTATCAACTCACGCTTCTCCTTGTGTGCATCAGCTCGAGCCTCCTTGAACTCCTCATTCAGACGAAGTGCCTTAGTCTCTATGTTGACATAGGCCCTCATCACTGCAAACATCGCACTCATGGCAGGCGTGCTGCTACCCTGCGCCTCCTCAGGACCTGCCTCCAGTGGGTTTCCCTCAGCATGTGGCCACCTAGAAAGGCGGTGAGCAAAGGGGAACACTCTAGGAAAAGCCTGGGCAAGCTGGTGAGGTATCTCCTCCATCAGGTGCTCTACCACGTCAAAAGCTGCAAATGTGGCACCCGTCTTGGCAGTCTTGCCCGCACCAAAATAGTGCCACCCAACCCAGTGGGGGTCACCGTCCAAAGGTGGGACAACTACCTCCACCCGAGCCTCCCCATAGTTCACCAAGTCATCCTTGTCCCAGTAGTAGTGAGGCTCTATGCCCACCGTATACCCAGCGTTGGAGAGAATCCTCCAAAGAAGGCTAGGCATGGCGTGCTCCTCAAGAAAAGTGTCCACCTCCCTTGGTGCCGACTCATGGACAGCCAAAGAACCATGGGGCACTCCTCCTCCAGTGGACTTGCGAGCAGTCTGCTTGGTTCTCGGCATCTGTCCAAAAGTTGTATATCCCATAAGTTATAATTTTAAAGAAATGAGACAATTTATTTATAAGGGAAGGAACCATGAATGTATGAATGAGCAATTTTAACCATGATGCAGGCATGTACATACGTCCTCATGAACTAATAATCTAACACTCTATGCGGTGGCATCATCATTCTCTCATTATACGTAACTACTTCGTTCTACCATTCGCGGTTAGTGTACCAGCAGAAAATTCATTTCAGCCCATATCCCATATGAATGCAATTCGACGTAAAAATTCACGCACCTTCCGAACAAGGTGAAAACACCGATTACTTACTACCTCAACAGTCGCGTAGAAGACGACACCGCTAGAAGACGGTCCCAATCATGGGATACCTTCATATAAACATGTGTGCAACATGTGAATAATCCGGCATTAATAAGCACTCCCCTAGACTGGCATTGCATCCAATCATGCTCTACCAACTCACACTTACCAGGGCGTAGAGGCAATTTTATCCATACATTACCACTCAAGTGAATGGCACCCATACGACTCCGTCATTGTATAGGCAATGACAAAATAGAAAATATGATGCAATTTCCCCAAGTCAGTACTTAATTAAGCCACATGAATCCTATTGGGCATAAAGGATATAACCACTGGCACACTCTAGTTTTCAAAATCATAGATTTGAACACCTATATACACTTATACTTTTTGTAAATACTTTTCGTAAACCAGAAACTCTTTTATTTTAAATACTTATGAACAGTAACACGCTAAACCTGCTCTGATACCAGCTGTGACAGAACCGACCAATTTATTAGAGCACAAGCACATAATTCGCCATTAGGACGGCAAACTACATGATTGAGACCTAATAAACCCGGTAGTCATACCAAAATCTCGAAGGATTTCAAACATTTCCAGCACGGCCAAGATCGTAATGAGTTTAGCGTTCACCATTTACAACGTACATAGTTTGCACATAGTTTAAAACATTGGAGTTCGAAATAAGTTATTACAAACCAAGTTCAAATTCAAAATAAAGCGGAAGCGGTTTAGTTCAAATCCACACACACTTAGTTCAAATACAGTGCCAGGTTCTTGATCAACATCCAACAAAAGCATTAAGTAGAGAAGAGTGACCATGCCCAAGGTCTAGTCATCACCCAACGCGG
>CM041638.1:10643262-10658426 GCA_023333625.1 Bothriochloa decipiens
CCCCCCCCTACTAAAACTCAGCTTGTCCTCAAGCTTCAAACGCAGGAAAGTGTTTGCGAAGAATCACAGTATCCTCCCAGGTAGACAATTCTTCTTGTAATCCAGTCCACTGTACCAACTTCTGGTCCACAGCTGTAGCACCCCAGCCTTGAGTGGTAGCAGTACCTCTGTAGGATTAGTACTAACAGAGGATAAATCTGCACTTACCACTGAAGTCTTCGCTGGGACACGTGAACAACAGGGTGTATCTTGGCCTCAGGTGGTAATTCCAGTTCGTAGGCAACAGTACCCACTCGTTTGAGAATCTTGAATGGGCCATAAAACTTGAAGGATAGCTTCTAATGATTCCTGGAGGCTACAGATGATTGCACACATAGTCACCCTCCTGAAACTCTTTTTCAGTTCTGTTCTTTTCAGCCTGCTGAGCTCTTAGTAATTGGTGCCTGATCAGTTGAGCGAGCAATTCTCTATTTTTCATCCACTCTTCAAGGTCAGGAACTGTACTCAACTTGAGGTTTGAAATGCCCAATTGCCAAAGGGTATAGCCATACAATACCTCGAATGGAGATTTGCCCAGTGCTGAATGAACGGTTGTGTTGTACCAAAACTCAGCGACATAAAGTCATTTGCTCCATTTGGTAGGACAAGAATGGACAGTGCACTGAGAAATGTTCCAAACTCTGATTCAATCGCTCAGTCTGCCCGTAAGTCTGAGGGTGACAGCTGGAGCTCATCATCAACTGAGTGTGTGGAATCTGACTCACACTCAGCCACCAGCTGCTTAACACGAACATTTTTCTTTTGCCGTATAAAAACACTAACACTAATTTGCGGCGCACGGTAGCTTTATTTGACGACTTCATTGCACTGTTTGTGTGCAAGTGACAATATGCGACAGCAGAGCGGTCAGAAAAGCAGGGGACGCCAGAACATGACGTGTAGATACGTGAGAGGCGGACGCTCTCTCCTCCGATCAAAGCCACACGTATATCAAATTAAAAGTGAGATTAAGGTAGAAACTAAGTTCTAGGAGGGATTATTTGAGTTTATTCACACGATCGTTTACCGTTTGCCTTTGCGGTTCACACGATCGTTTACCGTTTGCCTTTGCGGCTTTGCCGTATATATTATTGTACGTGTTACGCCACGCATCATGGATAACATGCATGCCACCAAAAGAAAAAAAAACACGTCCGCATTTTTTACCTAATACCTAAAAGCTACTGTACTTGCTAAGCGCTCGGTCCGCAAACACATGGCACGCACACATGCTCCACCGCCGGATCCATCCGCTGAAGCACGCACGCCGCATAACCCATCCACCCGACGAAACCGCTCAACCACCCGCACACACTCAGCCTCGTTGACTCTGTCCTCCCCGACCCCGTACATATCTCCCTCCGTCTCTCTTCTCTCCGGCGAGGATGAGTACCTCACCGGCAACCAGCAAGTGGTGACAGGTGGTGACTGGCGTGCACCTCGTCCCCCCCCCCCACCCCAGCCTCCTCGCGCCCCACCACCTCCACCGCGCCCGCACGTCGCGGCGGCCGGTGGCGGCGACGGCGGCGGATCCGTCGGATCCGGCCGGATCAGGCCAGGTAGGCCTTCTCTTCCTTCCCTCTCCTCTCTCCTCCTTCTTCTTCTCCAAGTCCGGTGACCTAGGTTTTCGGCATGCTCACCCCCTACTTCTCCAACTCCGGTGGGGTATAGATGTCGGCCGCTCGGGGGGAGGGGGGGTGAGGAGGAAGGGACGACAGTCGATGGGGAGGCAGGCGGGCGGCTTAGGGAGTCCTGGCGGTGAGTCCAGGTTAGGGCGGTGAGTATCGTCGGAGCTGAAGATGGTGACGCTGGGGAAGAGGGTGGCCGCTCGCGGGGACAAGGGTTCACGGCGGGGCGGAAGCTCCGACAGCGGGGGCGTGGACGCCAGTGCTAGAGAAGATGGGGGAAGGAGGGACATCGGACACATGGCGCATGTGGACGGGGTACGGTGTGCAAGTCGGACTGTTTCCGCCTGCACGCGCAGGAATTAGCAATGTCCCATTTTTTATTATTATATTTGATTGTGGTTACTGGAGCTGCTAGCTGGTAGCCTCAGTCGCCCACTAGAGCTCTTGTGTACCAACGAGCTCAACACACATATCAGTATATGACAATCTCGACCGATCCATGTAGTGCAGCTGCAGCTGCTTGTGCAGTTACTCGTCATTGGAAACACAATGTAAATCTTGCGGTCGGTCAGTCCAGTATGCTCATGTCTCACTGCAATTAAGGCGTGCTGTCAATTGATCTTAGGTCTCACTGCAATTATACCTCTATTTCTTAATCTCAGACATATATATAGGAAACAAAAGCACAAAATAGGGTTTTTCTCTAGGAGATATTTGCACAGAGTCCATAAAAAACTTTTTAACAAATCAAAGGGGCCGTCGCTCGGGCCGTGCTTGGCCTGCAGCCCAGCTCGCAGTGCCAGCACGGTATTTCCCACCGTTGGATGCATATATCAGAGAATAATAAGTAACCAAACCCTAACACTCATGTGTGATCCCCCATGGCTCTTTTCTTTTTTACATGTTTCTCTAGCGCTCATGTGTGATCCCCCATTGCTCTTGTCTATTTGATTATATTTAGCTTTCTCTAATTGATCATTTCCTTTTCCTTATAATTGTCATATCACATTGTCTTTTTTTACATGTCTCTCTAGCGCTCATGTGTGATCCCCATTGCTCTTGTCTATTTGATTATATTCAGCTTTCTCTAGTTGATCATTTCCTTTTCCTTATAATTGTCATATCACATTGTTTTACCCGAATCTATACATTGGTATGTAGCCAAACTAAGAGCAACTCCAACAACCTATCTAAAAATATATCCCAAAAACCAAGATTTATATATTCTCTAAAATAAATAGCCTTTAAAAAAGCTAGAGAACTCCAACAGCTCTTGCATAATTAGCCCCGTCATTCCTTTTTAGGTATGGTTGCATGTCTTTGGTAACCAAAGCATGTGGACAGAGGAAAATCGTGGGCTAAAAATAGTAAGAAGGATGGAATGGTGAGTGAGGATCGCTCGCTTATTTTTGCCTAGCGGATAACCCGGAATAGAAGACGAGCCAAAATAGAAATTGAGGTGACGAGGCCGTTGGAAGCGGTTTTTTGACTAAAAACACGAAATTGGATTTCACGGAGCAATTTAGAGAGGCCGTTGGAGTTGCTCTAAAACAGCTAAAAATAGAGAATAGAGAAAGAGCACCGCAAGTCACTAGCCAACCCAAGGTGCCTCTCCACCTTCACTAACCCAATTTGCCTCTCCACCTCCCCCCCTCTCCTTTTTATAGAGAAGGTGGGAGAGGAGGTTTTCTTTATGTCCCGTGGTAGGATTTTTATTTATAGGAACACCACTAGGGGATGTGTATAAAACATCCAAAAAATTAACTAATAGTCTACTAAAATCAAGAAAGATCGACCAAATAAGGGTCTTCAATTTGTTTCATAAATGGCACAAGCACCATAGAAGAGAGAGAAGCAGACTATTTAAACACTAGCCAATCATTAAAATTTCAAAAATAAATTTTTGGAATAATATTTTTTACATTATACAACCTTTTCACCAAAGGAATTGAGATGAAAACCTCTCCCCGCAAAAGTGCAATTTTTGTTAGATGCCCAAAGCCTTTCAACATTTTTTTATCAGGTTAGAGTAACCCGATAAGAAGGAAGAGGACCTTTATACCTGTAGCATTTTAGGAGCGACTGCTGAGAGCCGCTCCTCTAAATTAAATAGTAGCCACGGCTGGTGACTGAACCACTCCTACAAATTAGATACTCCCTCTGTCTCAGAAAACCGGCACAGTTGACTTTTAAACATCTTAGTTAACTATCCGTCCTATTCAAAAATTTTATGTAAATTATAAAATAAACAAATCATTATTAAACTATTTCTAATGATAAACTAAGTAGTTAACAGAATATATGATATTTATATAAAAAATTTGAATAAGGCATATGATCTAATAAGATGTCTAAAAGTTAACTATAATGGTTTTTTTTAAGACGGATGGAGTATGTACTGATGTTACCATGGCCTTGGCACGAACCTATAGCTACTCTTCTACGGGTCTTGTCTGTTAGTTCTCCTCGTCCACACCTGTATATATATCCATCCCTGTCTTGACTTATGATCGTGACGTCTCATATTAGTGTGCGTGATCGAGTCGCGATGAGAAAACCTTGAGTAGGTGACACGACCTTGGAAAATGTGGCTCCAGCATTTTGGTGACCTGATCTACGTACTGTTTATTGGAGCAAGTGATTTGTACATCAGACATCATGGAGCTCTGTGTATCTAAAAAGCAAGTTGCTGCAGAGTCGGAACGATGACCATGGTGGAGAGTGTGTCTCTGTGAGGAATCTGATCGACTCACACTTAGCCACCACCTACTTAACACTAACACTAATCTGCCCGCAGCTAAAGTGGATCGAGCAGCGAGAAGTTAGTGTTAATTCCTCATGGTGCACCAACAAGGGCACACTATTTGTTCAGTCAAAAAAAAGGGCCACACTATTTGACACGACATTTTCTATCAAAGGATATAGTTTTAGCCTTTGTGATGGAAACATCGATATCTAATTAATTCCACATGCTGCACGAAAATCTTGCAAAGAATCAGCGGTATATGGCCTTTCTTAGAATATATGGCTTTTCCTAGAATCATGACGCTAGATAATGAAACTGTTTGGATCCCTCTAGTTTGGCTAGAGCTAGAGTTAGTTTCTAACTCTAACTCTAGCTCTAAACTAATTCTAACCTAAGATGTTTAGATGTTAGGGTTAGATTAACAATAAATATGTTTTCTTAATCGTTTGACTCATTTACATTTGTGTGGCCAGCTTGCCGCGAGGCCCACATCGTCGTCGAAGCCGTCTCCGTCCATGGCAGCCCAAGCTCCTGTACAGAACACCCCCAAAATTGGTCAGTAGCCACAAACCAAGACACGCAGACAGGGGGCAGCTCGTCGGCCCGCCCGGGGACTGGGACAGCACACCGTGGCGCCCGGGGACGGGGACGGCGCACCGGCGCCCGGGGATGGCACACCGGCACCCGGCCATGACACACCGGCGCCCAGGGACGGCACATCGGCGACCATGGACGAGGGCGGCCCACCGACGCCCGGGGCCGGGGACGGCACACCAGCGCTCGGCCGCGCCCCACCGGGGCCCTGCCACGGCACACCGGCGACCGGCCGCGCCCCAGAGCCAGCCCGCCGTGCACAGCGGCGCCTCCTGCCGCGGCCACATGATGGAGCAAGGACGGAGGGAGGGAGGAGGGAGCAAGGACGGAGTGAGGGAGATAGGAGCTCACCGGCGCGGCGGCGGCGTTGTTGCTTCGTCCGGATCGAAGGCGGCGGCGCTTCTTCACCGCGTCGCCACGGAGGAACCGCGTGACGGGAGAACAAGCGGTCACGCGAGAGGATAAGCCTGATCCGTGCGGCTGGGAGAGGAAAAAGAAATAATTTTCGTAGGCCCCTCAGCAAAATAGTTCAAATAATCACCTCAAGTGTGAGAGTTTTTTGGAGGACTAGTTAAAAAAAAACTAACTCTAGCCCTCTATTTAGCAACTTTTAAACTAGTTTGGTATAAATTAGCTCTAGCCTATGAGATCCAAACAGGACCAATGTTGCTTGGGTGGGGTATTCGTTCAAAAAGTGTTACTGTGATGCGGCAGTAGACATGATGATTAGCTCCATAGTTGGTGTTCTTTGTGGGGTTTCATTGCTTTGGTGAGAGACATTGGACATGTTACATATTCGGTGGATTGGACATGCTACATATTCGGTGATTGACTTATAAACAAAAATATTAACTGCTTGCTGAAAATTTGCATCGGGAAACTGACTTTTAAATTTGATTGTTAGGATGACAAGGGGAATCTTTACTCGTATGTTCGTTGCTATGGGGTTAATTGTCTACTCTGGCAACAATGTACAACCCAGTGGATTTGCTATGATGATTGACACATTTATGTCAGAACCTTGTCAAGTTATGGGCACAATAAGTTTTTCTCAATCAAGCAAGAGGCTTGCCCGTTTTTGTATTAAGCAAGAAGAGTTTGAGTGTTACATCGGCTGGTTATACAGATTAAGCAGAACTAGCCCCGGTCACTCTTTATCCTATTACTCGCTGAATAAGACGACCTAAGTGCTTTGCTCCGGCCTGGACCGAGAGCTCCGCCTGGTGCTTGATTAGCGATTTGATCGCTGGCCGTTGGGTCGCTGCACCATGAAAACATCTGGCGTTGTGCTCTTTCACAGTTCCCAGAACTGCGAACATGGAATCCGCACCCTTGGCGTCGGCCGGCCAAGTGTTCCTCTAGGTTTCTGCCCAGCTGACAATGGAGCCGAACGGCTGGTGCCACAGGTCACCCCACCCAACCCCACCTCGCCCCCCCCCCCCCCCCGCGCGCGGCTGCTATGTCAACCCACAACTGCCTGGCGAATGAACATTCGACTATGAGGTGGGCAATTGTTTTCGGAACCTAATCACAGAGGAAATAGTTGTCTGGGGCCTTGAGACCATGCCTTCTCCTCCTATCAGCGGTCCAGTGGCGCTGCCGGATTGCTAGCCACAGGAAGAGCTTGACCCTGAGCGGCGCCCAAATCTCCCAAATTCGAATGCAACCCGGGATTGGGTGTGATCCATGGTGGAGTGCCTAGTACGCCGAATGGACCGAGAAAGCGCCATCAGATGCACATCTCCAGACCAGCCTATCTGGCGCCTCCAAGAGAGCGAAGCCATTGATGGTATGCCAGAGCTGTAGCTATCCCACTGCTGCTGGCGCGGTTACTCCTCCGGTGATGGTGCGTACCCAGTGCCTGTTGTGGAGTGCGTCTGCCACCGTGAGGCAATTGGCGATCTGCTTGGACACAAACTGGAGCAGGGTAGGTGCCATTGCTCTCTGATCGATACCCCGTGCACCCAACTGTCTTGCCAGAAGAGCGTGTCACGACCATTGCCGATGATGGTGTAGGTGGAGGCGCGGAAGAAGGCTTTTGCTTTGCTGGACTGTTGCAGCGGCAATGTCGTCCAGGCGCGTTCAGCGTCCATCTTCTGGAGCCATAAACATTTGGACTCGAATGTCGTTGCCATGAGTTTGAGGTCGATGATGCCCAGGCCTCCGAGTTCTTTCGGTCGGGTGCAGGTATTCCATGCCACCATACATTTCCTCCGCACATCCTCTACATTGCCAGCCCAAAGAAACCGCCGACAGATGGAGTCAATTTCCTCTTGCGCCCATTGGGGGAGGCCTGTTGCGATCATGCAGTAGATGGGTATTGCTATGAGCACTGATTTCACCCATATGAGTCTACCGCTTTTCGCCATGAGTGGCCCATGGCAGGGCTGCAGCCTCCGGGCCACTGCGTCTACGGTCCGGCGGATGTGCTCCTTGGGCAGCTTGCTTGTGCTTAGGGGTAGGCCCAGGTAGTGGATGGGGAACGCGGTCACCTCGCAGCCGAGCACCTGCTGGATCTCCTCGATAGAGTTCTCGGCTCCATAGAAGTTTGTGATCGAGCACTTGGCAAGGTTTGTCTTCATCCTGGAGGTGTCAGCGAAGATCTGCAGCAGTCCCTTGATCGCCATTGCTTCATTGACGTCTGGGTGCACGAACAAGATGACGTCGTCGGCATACAGACTGCATTGGAACTTGATGCCGTCTGTGGCCAAGCTACGCAGGACACCTTGCTCACGAGCCGCGCTGAACAGCCGCCCGAGAACCTCCATGCCCATGATGAACAGCATGGGGACAGGGAACCCCACACCCCCCCCCCCCGAGAATTCTCCACTTTTAGTCATTTCCTTGTAATTGCCATATCATATTGTTTTCTCTGAATCTACACATATTATTCAATTATGTCTGTATTGGGGATGATTTATGAATGACTGTTGTTTTGTACGTCAAATGACGATGCCATAGTTTGTTTCCAGAATATATATGGATGATTGTACCCGTGGAGTGAAATTAAAAGAGGTATAAGCACTATTGTAAAAAGTTTATTTTTAGCTTATTATTTTGAAATATGTCATCATTATAAATAATTATGCCTACTGTTGGGAGAGCCCATATGCTTATGGGTCAAATCCCCCTAGAAGAGGCCCAATAAGGGTTAGGGTAGTCACTTATCAATCTCACCTCCTCCAGGGGGTCGCTTGTAAACTACCGCTTGCCTATATAAATACTAAGAGAAGAAGGGCAAGAGGAGGTTTTTTCTCTCCCTTCTTCAAACTCTAGTTCTTGTAACTACTCTCGTATTATTCATTCCAGTGACCTAAGGTAACCTTAGCGTCCCGAGTTTTCGCCGTGCGCAGGCGGTGGAGACCTCCACTGTTTTCCTAGTGACCTCAGTTGGTCACCTGGTGACCTCCATCGGGACCTCCGTCGGGGTCCTCCGTCGGGACCTCCGTCGGGGACCTCCGTCGGGGCCTCCATCGGGACCTCCGTCGAGGTCCTCGCCTGACTCCGCTTCCACTCTCACTGTTCGGGACAATGTCCCAACAGTGGAGACCTCCACCGCTTTCCTAGTTGAAAGGATCAAGATGCCCAAGAGGGGGGGTGAATTGGGCTAATTCTAAAATTTCTTGCGGAATTAAAACCTATTAGCCAATTTCACCCTATGTGCCTATGTGTGTTTCTAAGGATTCTATCAAGAAAAGTTTTGCACCCTAGTTCCAATCCTAATCTAGCATGACAATTCTAAGTATGTAAGTTGCGGAAGTGTAAATGCTAGAAAGTAAATGCGAAAAAATAAAGGAGCAAAGAACACGGCGATGTTTTCCCGAGGTATCGGAGAGTCGCCACTCTCCACTAGTCCTCGTTGGAGCACCCGCGCAAGGGTATAGCTCCCCCTTGATCCGCGCAAGGACCAAGTGCTCTCTCCGGGCTGATTCTTCGACACTCCGTCGCGGTGAATCGCCGAAACCGCTCACAACTTGAGTTGGGTCATCCACAAGCTCCGCCGGATGATCACCAAACTCTCCGACACCACCAAGCCGTCTAGGTGATGGCGATCACCAAGAGTAAAAAGCACAAGCTCTCACTTGACCTCGCAAAGCCTAATGAGACGATGGATGCACACTTGCTACTCTTGATTCACTAATGAGTGCTAATCAATGGATTCTCAAATCACTAGCACCTCACTAGGGCTCTTGCTCTCTTTGGACACTAAAGAGGTTGTTCAGCTGAGAATGATGGGCAAGTCAACCGGTATGGAGAGGTAGGAGATGTATTTATAGCCCCACGGGCCAAATCCAACCGTTACCTTCCAAACCAAGATTTTCGGGGTCACCGGACGCGTCCGGTCCCCAGCACAGGACGCGTCCGGTCTGTTCAATTTTTCAATCCGCGACCGAACTCAGCTAGCCGTTACATAATCACCGGACGCGTCCGGTGAGTTACACCGGACGCGTCCGGTGTTTCGGTCTGATAACATAGCTTCTGGACAGCGTCTGGTGTAGCACCGGACGCGTCCGGTCTGGCGTCCGGTCCGTTATCATTTTCGGCGTTGCACCAGACGCGTCTGGTGCTTACCACCGGACTCACTGTCCCAGCGTCCGGTGTGTTCAAACACTGCTGCACACACAAATGAATAGACCGGACGCGTCCGGTCCTATTCGGTCCAGCGTCCGGTGCAGCTAAAACAACCGTTCCACTTCGAATTCGACAATCTTCATGAACGGCTTTAACTCCAACGTACCTTAGGGCCTTTTTATAGTTACCTAGTGCTAAGTTTCACAAGTGTGCATCACACCTAAACCATTAGACTTATCTAGGTCAAGCTACCCGTTTGCACCCCCCTTAATAGTACGGCCAAAGGAAAAACAAAGTCCTAACGACTAATCCGACGTCACCCAACACCATGGACGATCAGAACTAACCATTCTTGACCTTGTCGTCCATCCTTTGAAAACCGAAACGATTTCCATCGTCAAGGGAGCATGAAACCCGTATTGCCCACGGTATCCATCACCATAACCTAACTTACCAATGTTTCTGCAAAACACACGTTAGTTATGGTAAATATTGTCATCAATCATCGAAACCACATTAAAGGGGCCTAGATGCTTTCAATCTCCCCCTTTTTGGTGATTGATGACAACCTCTTGAGTATGGAGATTTTTAGTGAGGTTTTCAACTATGCTTGGTTCACATGAGCCTTTGAGAATAAGAACAAAGGATTAGAGTGACTCATGTGACACCAAGCCAACATAGTGTACTCATATTGTCTGCATGAAGAGTTAGTACAACATATATATCGCTAGCTCATATGGAGTCGGAGTACAAACGCGGAAGCAAAAACACATATGAGTCAAGCACAACGAGTGACATATATAAAAATCATGAGAAAATCATAACCATGTCACATATATCATAAACAAATGCATAAGCAGATATGATGCAGGTGGGAGTATCACACAAACAACCAGAAATATAAAGAGTGCAAGAATACATAATTATATCACTAACTCCATCACTAACTCCCCCTGAATCTCGACATACTCTCCATCTCCCCCTTTGGCATCAAGTACCAAAAAAAAACTAAAGATCTGAGGTAGGAGGAGGAGAAGACGTGCCAGTCGCCGGAGGTCGAGGTGTCACAACGTACTGATCGGGATCATCGGAACTCGACGCGGGACTCAGCTGACCTGTAGCACCTTGACCCTCTGACGGTGTAACTGACGGAGGAGCGGTCTGGGTCGGTGCTGCGGTCTCGGAGGAAGGGTCAGCAGCTGTCTGAGAAGAAGGCTCTGGAATGCCTGGAAGCTGCTGTACTGAAGGCACTGGGGGAGCCTCTGAGGAAGCTATCGACGAAGGTATCGTCTCAGTGGTACCTGCCTCTGTCACTGGCACTGGCTGGGTCGGGAGCTGAGGAACAGATACTGTAGAAGTCGACGGGCCCAGAGAAGTGAACGTCGGTGAAGGATGGCCCGTGATCTCGCTGAAGGTAGCCTGTAGAGTATCTGATCCTGTAGCTGGAGTGAAAAGCTGTCCAGACCCTATCGGTGAAAAGCCCTGGTGCAGGGGTGAGAGCTGGAACTGCTGTGGCACCTGTATAGCTGGAGAAGAAGGTCCGGGTGCCTGAGACTGTGGTGGCAGCTGTAAAGTCTGAGCCTGTGGCAGCTGAGCTCCAGTGTGCTGAAACAGATGGGCTATCAAACCAAACATCTGCTGCTGAGAGAGTATCGTCTGTCTCTGGGTCTCAGCCTGCTGCCTCTGGAAGTCAAGCTGCTCCCTCTGAATCCGCAGCTGCTCCTGCTGGAAGGCATCCTGTCGGCCACGAATCTCTGCAATAGTGGCATTCTGTTGGGCCATGACTGCCTCAAACCGCTGATCAGCACGCTCCTGGTGTGCAGTCAGACGCTCAAGTAGCGAAGCTACAGCTGACCCAGATCCACTGGCCTCTGTGTCATGACTGCGAGGGACGTACTCAGGAATCGTGAAGTCCTCGTCATCCGAGTCATCAGAGTCAAACTCGACCCCCGCTGCCTCCTGTGCTGCCATCTGTGCCTCCTCTGCAGCTCCAACCTCTGCAATCGTAGCATCCTGCTCTGCGGCTGTCTCTGGCACTGGTGGCCTGTGGCTCTGCCGGATAGGTGGCACTGCAGTGGCTGACCTGAGGAGCTGGGTAGCGTCGTACCTCGGGAAAGCGCTGGTGGAGTTCTGGTACGTCTCAACTGCTGCAGGAGGAGTGGGCCTGATGCCGTGGTAGACCAAGAAGGTAAGCCAGTGTGCATAGTGCATGTTCCTCTTGGTCTTGAACCCCTCATATATCACATCCTCGATCTCACAGAGTATAAAGTCCCAGAGGTCAAAAGGAATCTTTCGAATAAGGTGAGACAGAACCCACTGCTGAAGACGTGTGAGTGACTCTCTCTGTCCCTCTCTGGGTAAAACAGTCCTCCTGACTATCGACTCAAGGACCCGAGCTGTAGGGGTGAGGTCCTTGGTCATCCTGCTGGATCCCTCACCAAAGTCTCCCCTAAAGATATCTCGGACATCTGCGGCTGAGGGGAGTACACCGGCGTGTGGTCGACGAGGAGGGTCCAGATCAGGAAAGCAGATCTGGTGCAGGCGGACAGGCTGGTACTCTAGCCTGAGAATCCGACGGGCCTCTGCACTGCTGAGCTCTCGCCTCTCACCTAAGTAACTGAAGTGAATAGCTGTATGATCTGGTGCAATCCATACCGTGGCGTAGAACTCTCTGACCCACTCTGGTACGTAGTGGCCAGTCCTGCCAATGAGGTCAAGAAGCCCGGGCTGTGCTGAGAGGTACTCAAGAAACTGGTCGCCGACAACCCTGGCAAAGTCCTGAACTGAAATCTCTCTCATGGCAGTGAAGGGTGCACGAGTGTCGACATAGGCCCTATAGAAATCCTCGTGCAGGGCAGTGTGGAAGTACTCGACTCCATGCTGCCTCTCCCTGGGGAACCACTCGCTCAGAGGGACACATCGTAGACTTTTGATCTTCCTGGTGCCCTGATGTGTAAGGTCCAGATGCCTGACTGCAGGGACTCTAACTGAACGCCCCCCACGGCCCTGAGGTGACACTGAAGGGACTGACTCCTGTCGCTGATGAGGTGTACCTGAAGTAGATCGATCATACTGCCAGCGACGACGAGTAGGGTACCGTCTCGGAACCGACTCCTCTGGCTGCTCTGGCTGTGACTGTGGAGAAACTGATGGTTCCTGAATCACAACTCCTCCACGCCTGCCACCCAGGCGAGCTCTGTCAGCTGCATCTGCCACTGCCTCTGCTGTCTGCGCTTCACTCTCTTCTCTGGTCCTCTTCTTCTTCTTGGTGGCTAGCATCTTTGACTTGCCTTTTACCGTTGCAGGAATGCGAGAAGGACGAGGCGGACTGTCGTCTCCACCATTACCACTGGGACCGACTCTTTTGCAACGAGCCATGTCGAGAGGACGCGAGGCGGTGCGTAGGCGCGGAGCAGTGCTCGGTTGTGGACGAGCGCGGCAAGGTGGTGCACGGGCGTGCGGTGAGAAGGACGACGCGGCGAGCGCGGGCGCGGACGGTCGTGGCAACGACGCAGAGGGCGCGCGGCGGCGTGGTAGAAGGCGCGCAGCAGCGGAGCGGCGGCGCGGCGCGGAGGGGCAGCACGACGCGTAGGGGCAGCGCGAGGCGTGACGGCGCAGCGAGACGCGCGGTGGCGGTGGCGCGCGGCGGCGCGGGGCGAGGCTCGCGGTGGCGCGGTGAGCGGGCGCTGACGGGCGCGAGCGCGACGGCGTGGTGCGGGCGCACGGCTACGGCGTGGCGGCGGAGCTGCGGCGCGGAGGGCGCAAGGGCGGCGCGGCGAGGAGCGGCGCGACGCGCGGCGACGGTGGCGCGGCGAGGAGCGGCGGCGCGGCGCGGACGAGGCGCGCGGTGAGCGGGTGCGCGGCGGCGGCGAGCGGCGGTCGGGCGAGTGTAAAACCCTAGCGAAAGGGGCCCACTGTCGGGTTTAAATCGCCCGTCAATCGAGCACCGGACGCGTCCGGTCCTATGCACCGGACGCTGATTCGGGCACCGGACGCGGTCCAGAGAGCCCCGAAAATTCTCGATTGCACCGGACGCGTCTTGTCTGAGGCACCGGACGCTGAGTGTCGGCGTCCGGTGAGTTGAAAAAATTTTCAACAACTGCTCGAGCACACCGGACGCGTCCTGTCATCTGGCACCGGACGCGGCCTGGTTACTGTGCAGCGTCCGGTCTTTAGATTAAAGGAAACGCTGGCCGCTGAACTGACCGGACGCCGGGGGCAGCGTCCGGTGCATTGGGTTTCAGCGTCCGGTGCTCAAATTTTGCGGATTTTGGGCCCCAAACTTCGCGACGCTTTCTCCCAACTTTGTTCCAACTTAAATAAGATTCAAATAAACACTAGTTGGAGCAAGTATGAGAACCTCACTTGAAACCCTCAATTTTTTATTTATTTTGCCATAGGCTTACCATATACTTAGGTTTTTATGAAAATAGGCAATAAGATTGAGCGAGGAACCAAACGACAAATAACATTCATGCATATGCAATGCGATCAGAATTTGAATCTAGTCGACTTGTCAAGTTTGAACCAAGGGTAAGCTTCTTCACACCTCTAAAGAGGGTTATCTTAACCATGTTAGACAAGCCCTACATGCATAACAAGAATGTAAATATGACATATAATACATATGCAATGCACCCGACAACATATCATCATTTTCTTATGAAATTGCTTGAATCAAGCACATTTAGCTCATTTCTCAACCTGCAAAACGTGGATTCATCAAGAGGTTTTGTAAAGATATCCGCTAATTGATCTTCGGTTCTCACACCTACTAGAGATATATCCTTTTTAGAGACATGATCTCTAAGAAAGTGGTGGCGGATATCTATGTGCTTAGTACGAGAGTGTTGAACCGGATTATTAGCAATTTTAATGGCACTTTCATTGTCGCACAATAGTGTTACTTGACCGAGGTTGACTCCATAGTCACGGAGGGTTTGCTTCATATATAAAATTTGTGCACAACAAGCCCCCGCGGCAATGTATTCCGCCTCTGCGGTGGACAAAGCAACACTATTTTGCTTCTTAGATGACCAAGAGACAAGTGACCTCCCAAGCAAATGGCACCCTCCGGATGTGCTTTTTCTATCAATTTTGCAACCGGCATAATCCGAATCGGAATAGCCAACAAGTTGGAAACTTGCTCCTTTGGGATACCATAGGCCAATGCTTGGGGTTAGCTTAAGATACCTAAGGATTCTTTTTACGGCACTTAAATGAGCTTCCTTAGGATCGGCTTGAAAGCGAGCACACATACATACACTAAACATGATGTCGGGCCTAGATGCGGTAAGGTACAATAAGCTACCGATCATAGAACGGTAAAGAGTTTGATCAACCGAGTTACCTCCCTCATCAAGATCGAGATGCCCATTTGATGCCATGGGTGTGTTGATTGGCTTGCAATCCTTCATATCAAACCTCTTTAGAAGGTCCTTGGTGTATTTCTCTTGAGATATGAAGGTTCCTTCTCTCAATTGCTTGATTTGAAAGCCAAGGAAGAAGGTGAGCTCACCAATCATAGACATCTCAAACTCTTTTGACATCATGTCACCAAATCTCTTGCACTCTTCTTCATTTGT
>CM041638.1:10676783-10688147 GCA_023333625.1 Bothriochloa decipiens
CAGCATTGCACTTTGCCACTTTGTATATCAACAGGACAACTTCCTGAGTGTAACCATATCTAAAATGGCAACAAGACTACAAGTCATGTAAATAGGCACAAACCTCCCCGCTTAGACGTAAGCTGATACCTCAAGGTAACAAAAAAACAAGATGACTGACAACATAGGGCTAAGTAAACAAGATCCCAAGTATTTTACACAACAGATACATGCTAAACGGGCGGTTTGCAGCATCACAACCTATCTAACTAATAGCAGAAATAAATCTGATATTCCCTCCGCTATACTTCATTTTAAGTAGAAACCACATTTTTTGTTTTCTAACAACAGAAAATGGAGACACACAACCATTAAGATCTGTAAATTATGAAAAATTGTGATGACATTGAAACTTAGTTGCTGAGTTGCTTCTTTAGCTTGCAGTTCTCACTCGAGATATAAGAATTCGTCTTCATATTGAAATGTGAAATAGTAATGGTAACACAACAAGAAAGTAAGCACAAGCAGAATCCATTCATTAAACTTGAGAAATGAAGTTACAGAGATAGTACCAGTTTCTTCATACATTGTCAATAAACTACACAAGAGTAGATACTGCTCCAATATTCTGACCAACAACAGATCGACTAGCACAAAAAGTTACTCCTCAATAAGGACCTCAGAGTGAAATGGCTGAGCTGTCGGATAGTCAGACTTGCTGACAGTAACGTGTCCACTGACCAAAGCTTCGTTGAGAAGAAGAATGTCAGCTACTTGTACACCGGGTACATGCAGTGGAGAGACATTGGGAGAAACTAGTAGGATTTTATGTACGGAGGTAGCCTTCCTCAACAAAAAACACACTAACAGCACCTCAAAGCGGCGCCAATTAAAGTTCATTACCTTAACCATTCTAAGGTTGAGTAAGTTATCCTCTGGCAGTTCTACCCTCACATCTTCAACCAAATCCTCCAAGGGCACATCACAGGTAGCAGGGAGCTGCAAAGATTAACCGCAATCATACATAAGCATCTTGATAAACAAGAAGGCATGCAGAATCAATAAAATCTACTAAGCGAAGGAATTCAGAAAGGCATTGAAAATGCTAACCTGCACAAAGAGCCTCTCAAGATTAAGACAGTGACAAGACTTGAGGAGCAGATAAATGTCAGCTAGGTTGTCCATCTTCATTCCGTGCATCAGCAGCTGTAGCTCTTTCAAACCCGGCAATTTGCTCTTCTTATCCCATCGGCACTTTGGTCCATCGCTCAACAAGGAAGATGCAACCTAAAGGGTATGGTTAATGAAAGTAGAGAATATATATATTGCCATTTTGCAACCAAACAATTCATGATACCTTAAGGGTATTGCTGCGGACGGTGAGTACTGTGAGACTGGTTAGATCATTCGGGAGGGTTTCATTCCAACGGTTGGGGTGTATTGGTTCACCAGAGCAGATGTAGAGGTCAGTGAGTGCGGTGCCGCTCGGAAGGTGGTAGGGAAAATTGCCGCTGCAGCGGAAGGAGCGAAGACTCAGGCAGTTCGGGGGCAGGCGGACCCAGGAGCGGCCGCGCACGTCGAGAATGCGGAGGCGGGGGCACAGTGCCAGCACTTTGCTGGAATTCACACTACTGGTGACAGAGTGGAGGCGGATGACCTCGAGCGCATGGAATGGCGGCGTGTCGTCCTTGCAGTAATGGTCGCTTATGGTGATGTTGCGGAGTGAGAGATGCGCGAGGAGGGCGCTCGACAGCGGCAGGTGGTAGATGAACTTCTCGCCGGGCTTGCAGCAACGCAGATCGATCTGGATGTCCTGGACGCGGCACTCGGCGGCATACGCGAGGAGGAGCTTGAGGTGGTTGTTCCTGAACCTCTGGTTGTCGACGAGGAGGGAGAAGCGGTCGAGGCGGCGACGCCGGCCGATCTCCAGCTCGCGGAACACGTCCGTCGGCTTGTCGTTGGGGCGGATGTGGATGTCGAGGCAGGATGTCTGTTCCGACCAGCGGCCCTTCCAAAGGTTGCGCCAGTCCTGCGCGAGCGCCCCGGAGCGGATGGCGTCCTTGAGCGGGAGGCGGGTGAGGATGCGCTGCTGTAGGTCCACCGGCAGGTCCAAGATGCGGACAACCGGAGCCGCCTCCGGCCCCGCCGCCACCTCTTTGAGCTGGCCCCCTTGCTCATCCGCTCCCCGCCGCCTCCTCTTCGCTCTGCCGCCGTCGTTGCCGCCGCCGCCGTCCGATTCGGTAGCCATCGACGGTTGCGACGAGATGCCGAACACCTCCGCTGCCAGGGGATCAGGCGCCTGCTCACCGCCTTCTGGAGGCAGCGCGTTCGAGTCCGAGGCGGAGGTGATGGAAGGCGACGCAGCCGCACGGCCCCTGCGTCGCGGGGTGGATGTGGATCGGGAGGATGGAGTCGCCGGCCTGTTCACGAGATGTGACCAGCTTCTGGAGACCATCCCCAACATCACCGCCGACTTGAGCGGGAGGAAGCCCAGGATGCGCAGCCGCGCCTTCTCCGGCAGCGACGAGATGCGGTCGACCTCCGCCGCCAGGGGATCAGGCGCCTGCTCACCGCCTTCTGGAGGCAGCGCGCTCAGGTCCGGGGCGAATCCGCCGCCGCCGGGGAGTTGGTACGCCATTGACGCTGCTCGCCGCCTCTCCCCCCTTGCCCGCCTCGCCGTTTCGCCCTCCCGCCACTAGTGCGCTTGTCTCTGCTCTCTGCTGCCCTCCTTGGAATTCGATTTTTTTTTTTTTTTTTGATTGCACCTTGGAATTCGATTTGGAAGCAGAGGAGATCTTTTTCGTGGAGAGGGGGCAGAAGCGAAATGGCTAAAAAGGCCAGGCGGTTACTCGCCAAGTGGCCAGCCAGGTGCCAGGCTGGATCATAGCATGGCCAATACGAGGATGAGACTATATGGGCCGGGCCGGTTCTCTCCTGTTGTCTCAAAACATGAACGAATTTTTTTTATTTTTAATTTTTTTAAAAAAATTTACAAATTTAAATTTTTGTTTTGAAATATGACAAAACTAGTCACCTACAGTGGGCGTTTTTTAAAAAACGCCCACTGTGTGGGCGTTCTATGTGACGTGGCACAGAGCCGGCCGCCACCGGTGCCGGATTTTGCGGGCAGCCCTTGGCGCCCAAAAAACACCCACTGCGTGGGCGTTTTTTGGTGGCGAGGGGGCCGCCTGCAAAAGTACGCGCTGTTTTGCGGACGGGCCTCGGAGCAGTCAAAAAACGCCCACTGCGTGGGCGTTTTTTGCGCTTCAGGGGGCCGCCTGCAAAACAGGCGAGGCCGGCCGCGCACTTTTGCAGGCGGCCCCCTCGCCCCCAAAAAACGCCCACACAGTGGGCGTTTTTTGGGGCAACTCTATAAATAGGTAGCCTCCTCTTCAGATTTTCATTATATTCACTAAAATTTTCAGAAAAAAAGAAAGAAGAGAGGAGGGAGGGGAAGGAAGTAACGGCGAAGCCCTGCCAGTTTGAGACCTCGGCTTTTAGGTAAGTTTCTCATACATTACAAGTCTGTTGCTATGCATTAGTAAAATATAATGTGCACTAGAGTTGTTTAGTTTTTAGTTGACTCTGGATAGATCTGTGAGTAGTATGTATATTAGATCTATAAATAATGATGTTAGAGCATTGCAGTTCGTGTTAGAAATAATGATGTTTCTTTTATGATTTAAACAATGGATTGCATGATTTGAAATGTGACGAATATCGTATTTTCTCTGAATAGATATGTCAACCAAAGTGATGTTTCGATTGTTCCATGGTAGTGGCACTGTCAGATATGGCCCGTATGGTATAGATCTGTCTGAATTTGGATCAACACTAAAGGGGATAGATAGGCCAGCGGAAAGAAATTTTCGGTCAGTGTGTAACTGGTTAATGAGGGCATTTCATATCAACCCAGAGGTTACCACAATAAAAGTAAATGTAGTAGTCAACCGTGGCAACGAAGAATGCTTCTGGGAATTGATATCGGTAGATTGCACCGAAACATGAAAATGGTACGTAGAAAATGCATTGCAGCGGGGCTGGAAACCCAGCATTTTCATGGAGGTGCACGATAAAGACAATGCAACCTTGCAAGATGTAGAGGGTACAAGCATGGTTAGGACTGATGCTGAAATAGAAGAGGAAAACGACCGTGCTCAGCAAGGAGAAGAACAGGGACAGGATGTGCGAGAACCAGAAAGAGAAGGAGAAGTCAGTGAGCCGAGAGGCTTGGTAGATGAGGGCGAGAGGATCAACTCCATTGTTCAGGCAATGGAAAACGAAGATGCGGCGAATGAGGAAGCGGAGGGTGATGAATCTTCTGATGAGGAAGGATACAATGTGAATCCGTGGCAATGGTCTAATGAAGACTTCTCTGGACTTGCTATTTCAGAGGGATACCATGTTCCATGGGAGTATAAGGAGAATGAGGTAATCGAGGGAGCGATGTACGTAGAGAAGGAAGAATTGATGGAGGCAGTCAAGCATTGGGCTGTATCACTGCAGAGGGAGTTCTGGGTAGCAAAGTCCACAAAGTGTGTATATGAAGTTAAGTGCATGAGATCCAGCGATGGTTGTCCGTGGAGGGTGCATGCATTCAAGGAAAAGTGGAAGGATTATTGGAAAGTGTCAATAGTCACTGAGCACAACTGTCACTTGGAAGGTGTACAGAAGTACCACAGAAACATGACATCTGCATTTATTACTGCAGAGATGTATTCAGATGTTGTGCATAATCTGGGATACGAGCCAAGGTCAATAATAAGGCATATCGAAGATAAATTCAAATACACCATTTCATATGCTAAGACGTAGATTATCGAGATAAGATTTGGCACATTCAAAGCCTCATATGATAATTTACCATCTCTTCTTCAATGCATAGCCGCCAGAAATCCAGGGACATGTACAGATCTTATAACATACCCAACCATGAAGAATGACCGTGCAGTATTGGTCTTGCAACGAGCTTTCTTTGCACTAGGTGCTTGCATCAGGGCATTTGTGCATTGTCGTCCAGTACTCTGTATTGACGAGATATTTCTGACAGGTAAATACAGAGGTCAGATACTAATAGCAATTGCCGTGGATGGGAACAATCAAGTTCTACCACTGGCATTCGCTTTTGTGGAGAGCGAGAATACCGATAGTTGGTACTGGTTTCTCAAGCAGGTGAAGGTTAGCATTGTTGGTATGAGGCCTGGTGTATGCCTAATTCATGACCATCACGCTGGCCTTCTTCGGGCAATTGAATATCTGAAGAACGGTGATGCAGAGATGGGATATGGTAAATATTGGCCAGATGTTCAAAGTCGGTGGTGTATGCGTCACATGGGTGCTAATTTTTACAAGCAGTTTAAGCATAAGAGCTTGATGGATCTATTCAAGAGGCTGTGCGGATAGAATCAAGAGAAAAAATTCAACGAGCTTTAGAGGAGGTTGGACGAGCTCACAACGAAGCAAATGGAAGAGCACTCAAGCCGATCAGCACCTATTGGTGAGGATGGTCCAGATTCCTTAGGACCGCTGCCCACAGATGGTCTAAACATCAGAAGGAGATCGGCATCTGCTGTGAGAAAATTTTCGCACTGGATAGAGAATGAGCCTAAGGAGAAGTGGTCTTTGCTGCATGATGTCGGCGGAGCGCGGTTTGGCATTATGACAACTAATTTGGCCGAAGTTTACAACCGGGTGATGCGTGGTGTTAGAGACCTTCCCCTGATTGCCATTGTTGAGTTCATCCTGCATGGAACATGCAGATATTTCAGAGACCGGTACCAAGTCGCTGCCCTATCAATGCAAGTGCAAGGTGTTTTCTTCGGACATATGTTGACAAATTATCTGGAGGAAAAACGTAAGAAGGCAAAGGAGCATAGAGTTATAACTCAAGGTACTAGAGAGCACCGATTTGAAATCTTGTGTGCTGATAGGGCCAAGCGTGGAATATATAGAACAAGAGTTGTGCAAGAATGTATACTTAAGGAGGATGGGTATTGCGCATGCACGTGCCACAAGCCAAGACTCTACCACAAACCATGTTCCCATGTTATTGCAGCGAGCTCGGAGTGTGGAATACTTGATCATACTTTTGTATCTCCCTATTTCACAAAGGAAGCCATATTGCATACATGGTCACATGAAATTTATGGTTTTGGCATAGCGGGGAATTTTACAGGTACAGTACCGCAACCTAGCTATATTCCAGACCCAAGTAAGATCAGAGACAAGGCTGGGCGTCAAAAGACAAGACGTATTCGAAATGCCATGGATGAGTCCGAAGCAGGTGGAAGGTACAAACATTGTAGCAAATGCGACAAGCAGGGACATACTTACAAGAAGTGCCCGAAGGACTCAGACATGCCCACAACAGCAGGAGCCCCGCTATCAGGATCCGGATTGGATGGTACCCCGTCAACAGGGGAAGGGACAACTTCTAGGCCCACTAGGCCAAGGCGTGCACGCGTGCCTCGTGGTTTGGTCGTGTAGTGATGTGTAGTAAGCTTGGTTAAGATTATGTAATGTACGGTTTTTGTTTTGTTGTAACTGAAGTGAACAAACTTGTTGTTTAAACCTATCTTGCGGATGTAATGTTCTGTGATGTTCTTAATCTCTGTCTTGTATTTGAATATATTTCAGTTACATGTTGTACGTGCATTCTTTATGTTTCAAATTCGATCATTTCTTGTTGTACCTTAAATTTATTGTTGTATACTTTTTCGTATTTTGTTTGTATGCGTCATATGTGTTAACTGTGATAATGTCATGCAGGGATGGTGGACGACACACCAGAGCTGCTTGATCGAGGGATCGATCTGTACCACCGTTCGTACCGTATTACGGTGCAGAACGCCACTCTGCCCGTACTTCGACCGCGACCGTCCAGACGTCTACTTTCAATGAACCCTCGATTCTGTTTCAGGTATCCGTTGACTCTTTGAGGTCTCCCAATTAAGTACACATGGCTTGTTAATAACATATAATTTTTATGTGCAGGTTACGTGAGGCAGGCCTCCTCCCGTTGTGTCGCCTTGTGGAGGCTCGAGCTGCTGAGGCCGATGAGACGAGGAGGTGAAGTTTTGATAGGTCTCTTCTAGCAGCCCTGGTCGATCGATGGAGGCTGGAGACACACACGTTCCACCTGCCGTGCGGGAAGCTCGCACCGACGCTTCAGGACATTGTGTTCTTGCTTGGCCTTCCCCTCGCTGGCGATGCCGTCGGGCCAGTCGACGGACTTCATGATTGGCGAGACGACATTATGGCCCGCTTCGGCCACGTGTAGTGTCACCCTACACTTCCAGCTATGAGCAGCCTCCCTCCGTACACGGCCATGGGCCCATCGCAGTAGTGGCTCATGCAGTTTACCGTAAGGCCTATTTGAAAAGAATTTTATCAATTTGCAGTTCTACTCAACTTTATTAACTGTATCTTTTTCAGTCCGATCAGCTACACCCAGAGGCTGACGTGTACTCTGTGCGACGGAGTTTGGAGGCCTACTTGTTGTGGCTTTTTGGCTGGGTCATGTTCACCAGCACCGCGGGACATGCCATCGACAAGGTCATGATCCCCTACGCGCGCGCGATCGCTGATGCTGACGAGGGAGCAGTGCCACAGTGGAGCTGGGGATCCGCAGTACTGGCGGCGACGTACAGGGGGCTTTGCGAAGTATGTACCAAGATAGAAACAGGTTCTTTGCTCACTGGTTGCCCCCTCCTACTACAGCTATGGGCAGCTGAACGGTTCACGATTGGTCGACCTGTGGTGGATCACACCGCCTACGAGGACGACCTGTACTTGCAGCATCCGCCCGAGGACTTCCCCACCATGGGTACAGTCTAGTGCCGTCGTCAGGTTCGTGTTCCTAGCTTACGTATATAGTTAATTCGTATCGTACCTTTTAACCTATTGATTGTTATATTTCAGCGACGATGGGCACATGTGCAGGTCACGCGGTCGTACAACGAGTTTATGCTGGAGTTCGACAGGATACAGCTGACCGACGTGATCTGGGAGCCTTACAGCCAGGAGGCTATCCATGCACGAGCTCCCCTTGGGCTGTCCACGTTGTGCACACGTGACCAGGCCTTCTGGCTGACGCTCCAACCGATGGTGTTCGATATATTCGTCGAAATCGCACAGCCCAGGGCGTGTTTTGCACCAGTTCGGTCTCATGCAGCCGTCCCCCGCCCCTACCATCCGTACCGTCCCTGCAGATACTCACAGGTAAGTACTACTAACAACTGACTTTGAAAAATTAATCGCAATAGACATGTCTTACTCAAATTTATGTTCAGGCTGACTCGGAGGGGACAGGTCGGCGGCAACTTATGGGTTCCACGTCTGCAGCCATACGTGGACGACTGGTTGTTTGCCACAGAGGACGTCGTTGAGGAGTACCGCCCCCACACCGAGGACTCGTACATGAACTACCTCCGGTGGTACCAGCCTCGTACCCGCACACGTGTCACCTTCGTTCCTCCGGAGCAGCAGCCACACGTCGCCACCGTGGGTGACGCTTACCCTGCGCACCGTGATCAGGATTACTTCCATGCTGTGAGTACTTGAATCTCTCATATATATCAGTAGTTCATTACGTATATCTTTTATCTAACTTAAAACTCAAATTAGGTCAACGGTGCGCAACTACTTTACACGGAGGTTGACTCCGTGTGCCACTGCTTGCAGGGTGGCTTGGCGTTGACAGTGGACGAGCAGTGCACCTCGTACACGCGGATGCGTACGACGCTTAGATCCGTACTGAGGGCTCTGACTTGTTGGACCTCCGACGCAGCGTCTCGAATTCCTGCACCGGCACCCGCAGCACGTCCTCCTGCACCCCAGACCAGAGGTAACTCCGTGTTCCCCACCTCGTCTACCTATGTTTTTCCAATGTGGATGACTGTGTGACTTACGACGACACCTTTCACAGCGTTCTCTACGCCGTACCTTTGTTCCTCCGGAGCGGGGTCCTCGATGCACGGAGCAGAGGCATCCAGGCACTTCACTCATGCTCCACCCAGCGCGTCGGCCCATGGTGAGGGTTCCTCCGCTCAGGGAGTAGCCTGGGGAGCCTCGTCTTCGCCCCATGGAGTGGGTACCTCCTCTCAGGGAGCAGCCTAGGGAGTCTGCCCTTCGCCCCATGGAGTGGGTACCTCCGCGCAGGGAGCAGCTTCGACGTCGGCCCAGGGAGCCGGCACCTCGTCGCGGACCTACCGACTACCTAATGACCCCCCACTGACTCACCGATCAGCGACGAGGAGGTCGAGATCGGCCCTTCACAGCTTGCAGGAGCACCTCCGCCCTACACGCAGGAGTTATCACAGATGACTCCAGTGCAGCACGTCCGTGCGACTCGAGGTGTTCCACCGGATCGCCACACCTACTCGTCGGGGCACGTGCGACTGAGGAGGCCGAAGAGAGGTAGGGGGCAGGGGCAGGATCAGGCTCGGGGACAGTAGTACCCTGTACGATGTAATTACTGTCTTAATGTATGATACACACTTTCCTTTTGTCAAAATTTACCTTTTGTTATATTTTTCGTTTTCCGTCGGGGCCCTGGTGTATTGTCACGATTCTTTTGAGTACTATATCCAGAAATCCCCGTCGGTTCCTTATTCGTACCCTTTCGAACATAACTAATACATTCCAAAATAACTCGGATTGTAACATCTTTGCCCTTGGCCATGAACCCTAAACCCTAAACCCTAATCCCTAAACCCTAAAAACCCTATACCCTAAACCCTAAACCCTAAACCCTAAACCCTATACCCTATACCCTAAACCCTAAACCCTTACATGCTTGCATTACATCCGTAATAATAGTCCATTGCAGCACAGTTAAAAGTCACGGCAACAGTTCATTACAATAAAATTATACGTTCGCTAGGGCGATGAGCTACTAATCCGAATTCATCTAACAAAATGGCCCTAATAATCTGAAACATAACCGGGAAGCATGTCTTCATCTTCAAAACAACTATCCTCTCCCACAAACTCATTGGTACGGCTACGTTCAGCTGCGTTGGCCTCTTCTTCCTTTTTTTTGTAGTAAGCGGCCTCTAAGTCATCGAGGGCTTGGGTGAACGCTTCATCATACTCCTCTTCTTCCTTTTTTTGTAGTAAGCGGCCTTCAAGTCATCGAGGGCTTGGGTGAACGCTTCATCATACTCCTCGTCCTCGTCGTTCATCGGCATCTCTGCCTCCGCCATCTTCTGCTTCATCTTCGCATCAGCACTCCTCTTTTTGGCCTCCTCCATCTTCTTCCTCGCATGCAAGGATGCTTCCTCTTCTCTCTTCTTTTCATGCATCACAGTCTTTCTTCCACCGAGCAGCACTTGGGGTTTGGACACACAATCGTTGGGCATAGTCAACCTGCACTCGCTTCCGCATCTTAATGTAGTTGTCCACAAGCTGAGTACCAGACCTGAACTTCAGGTCCATTAGTTGCTTTTGCTTCAGTGTATCCATGTATTCCCTGCGGTCTTCAACATGGGCAAAAACCTCCCACTTGCATTTTCTAAGGCTCTGTGATCGAACGGAACAATTTAAAGTCAGCAAATACAAAAAGTTTGGATATCAAGTGAGCAACAAGTGGAACAAAAGGACCTCATCATAATCAACCATATGGCCGCACCAATAGCCTATTCCAAGCTCCGATGGTAGTAGGCCATACTGCGCTTCGACACCACATTTGCACAACACAGGAGGCTTGGGGGTAACCACTTTTCTCTTCTTGTCCACCTTTGGCTCAGGCCATTTGTTCTTTGGACCCCACAGCCACTCCCTGAAGTTACACTTCCGCAACAAGGTATACCCACCCTATAATATAAAATGTTAGTACATGCACAAATACTAAGAAAGCCATGACCGCATACAATTTGCACTTACTCCAGCGGGGTTAGGACACTCGAACTCGTTAGGCCTATCTGAACTTATTACAGAATAATCTCCGCATTTGCAACGAGGCGGAGATTGAAGCTGTCTTAATTGGATTATTTTCTTCTCCTCGTCTGTCATTGGGGGGGATCAGGGGGAGGTGCCACCCACCGCTCGAATTGATAGGGTGGATTATGCTTTCCTTTCCACCATTCGTCAAACTGGAGATACCTTAGGTCAAATTTGTCTGGACCGTCAATCCACTAAAAGAAAAAACACCGCTCATGGGCCTACAAAACATGACTGGTAACGACATTGTTAGAGATGCAAGAGCTGTAATTACTAGCATTGAATAAAGACGCAGTGACAGAGGTGCAATTACTTACATTGAATCCACCGCATGTGTAGTAGCAACGGGCAGCTATGTCCTCAAGGCGAGATTGGCCAATATCAGCCGGTTCTCCACAGTCACAATTTGGGACAGGGACTGCAGGAGGAACAGGAGCATCCTTG
>CM041638.1:10690725-10709089 GCA_023333625.1 Bothriochloa decipiens
TTTTTTTTTTTGACATTCTCTTAAACTTTATTTTGTATGATATTCTGATATTAGTTTTTTATGCAGAGTACTAAGCGCAAGAATAGGCCACCAGAAACACCCATGAATACACCTGCAGGGAAGAAGGCAAGGATCACAACACCGTCTATTGGCAAAAAACCTGGTGAGAAGTGTTATATTCTGTCACAAACTTGTATACCTCATAGTTCTTTTCCATGACACCGGAACCTCACTTTGTAATTTACTTTGCAGTCAACGATGATGCTAAGAAAAGTAACCACGTCCATGTTGCAACTCCTTATCCATCATTGAAGCAGGTGAAGACGGCTCGCTCGATCATTGACAACTCCAAGTCATCCAACGATGATGCTAAGAAAAGTAACCACGTCCACGTTGCAACTCCTTATCCATCATCGAAGCAGGTGAAGACACGGCTCGCTCGATCATTGACAACTTTAAGTCATCCACTGGCTATGCCTGCAAGTCGTGCAGCAAGTAATTTCTTGCCTCTTGTGTCAGAAATTCTTCCAACTAAATGAGGTCATGCATTCTTGGACGTACTTTTTGGTCTTGTTCAGGACTTTCTACTCGTCCGTCGGTCTGGAAACTCATTGCAAGGTGAAGCACAGTGCGCGCAAGTGAAGTAACATTCTTGGACTAGTAGGTTAAGGATCGTTATCAGGCAACTGAATTGTGGTATGGAAAGCGCTGTAACTGTAAAGAAGTGTGTTTCACGCGTTTACTGCTTTACAAGGCAGGATCACAATGTCTGATGCTTATTGGTCTTGTAGAACATGTTAGTGTACTGCTACGCTGCTGTTTTGTCTGCCCTACAGATTTTCTGCCGAATGGCTAATTGAGATTTTCTGAAAGAATGATGCCTGGTTGCACTTGCACCTTGTGTGTTCTAGCTTGTAGTGGGTATTTAGAATTTTAAGATAGAATCACTCGGTTTCTTAAGTAGGGCGTAGTAGGATTTGAAAGAATGAAACGTAAAACTTTTCGATTAATAATTAGTCCAAACTAGCTTTTGAAAGTCGACTGCAGATCGGCATCACCCATTATTTTATTCTAACTACTAATAGGAGGAACCAATTATCGAAAGTTTCTTGTACTTCACATACGGAGTATTGGAGATTAAGAGATCTGATAGATCCATTCAGGTTGTCAGTGATCGCTGCGTTTTTCGGAATCTCTCTGCTGCTCCATTGGTCATTGGCGACGGAAGTCGCAACAGAGGACAAAGTCACACTCATATGGCTACAATGTTCTAACTTGGACTCTTTTTTTCCTCACAAACGCATTATAATTTATAGAATGCTTCTTAAAACTGCACTTCATGAATCATATAAAAACTTTATACACTAAAAATGATAACTATAGCTTATAGGGATACATTACATCAGAAATGGAACAGTTCTTTCAATGACAATACATCTCAAAATGCAACACTTGTTTTGTACACAAGAAAAATTAAACAGACTGTCCAGTACTCCAGTGTAGCCTCAGACGATTCTCGCGCATCAAGTATCAAAAAAACTATATCTCGCGCATCAACTCTGTTCGGCGGTGCTCTGCTCTCATGTTCTTGGCCTTGGCGTTGCTAAACCTTCCTCCTAGCTACCATGCTTGCGTCCTCATTCTTGGCGCGCATTGCGAAGCCGGAGCCTCGCTCTCTGCATGCTTCGCCATAGGTAGGGGTTCGCTCTATTCCGTACCCCCATTCTCCGATCTTTAGAACGTCGCCATGGACAGACATTAACTTCACCGATCATCGGACCGCCGCACTGTAACGATCCTGGGTAACTAGAATTGGATTGGGAGGGAATCGTAGCAAGAATTTGGGTAGAAACAGAAGAACACGACGAGATTCCGTGGGATCGAAGTAATTGGGGCGGTTAGAATGTTCTTCTTCGTTGTCCTGTCTCTTACACCGACGCAGCTTATATCGCTGGCCGTTACACACGCGCAGCGCGGACTCACGCACGCACCCGACGGTGGCAACCGGACTACCACGGCCCAACAACACCACCACTACGGCCCATGGCCCGTAACACTCTCCCCTCCTTGTACCAGCTTGTCCTCGAGCTATCCACCGAGCAGTTAGCCACTGACTGTAAGCAGGTGCATCGGAACAACCTCAGTATCCTCCCAGGTCGCCATGTCTTGAGGTAAAGAGCTCCATTGAATCAAGTACTGTGGCACCATCTTATTGCCACGCTTGACAGTACGTGTTGCTAACAGCTGTTCTGGCCAGTGAATGATGTCAGGATCAGAACAAACTGAGGAGAGATCTTGACTTACTGATATTGCAGGAGGGATTTGCTTCTTGAGCTGGTACGTGCACAACCGGGTGAATCTTGGCGGTCGGGGGAAGATCAAGTTTATATGCCACTTGACCCACCCGCTGAAGCACCTTGAACGGTCCATAGAATCAAAATGCCAATTTCTGATTGGTCCTTGGAGCTATGGATGATTGAATATATGGCTGAAGTTTGAGAAATAACATATCACCAACCTCGAATTGACGTTCGGAGCGATGCTTGTCCACTTGAGATTTCATCCGTTGCTAAGCTCTGGCAAGTTGTTGCTTGACGAGTTCTGACAGCAGTTCACGCTCAGTCAACCATTGCTCAAGATTGGGTACCTGACACAACTTCAGATTGACAATGCCCAACTGTCTTGGGGTGTAACCGTAGAGCACCTCAAATGGAGACCGTCCCAGCGCTGAGTGTCAAGTGGTGTTATACCAAAACTCAGCTACTGAGAGCCATTTGCTCCACTTCCTGGGACAAGAGTGAACTGTGAAACGAAGAAAGCCTTCTAAGCACTGATTGAGACGTTCGGTTTGCCCGTCAGTCTGAGGGTGATAGGAACTGCTCATCATCAGTTTAGAGTCTGACAGTCGAAACAGTTCATTCCACAGAGCACTTGTGAAAATACGATCCCTGTCAGAAATTATTGTCTTCAGCAAGTCGTGGTGCTTATATACCTCAGTCATGAAGATTTCAGCAATTTGAAGCGCAGTGAATGGGTGCTTGATACGTATGAAATGCCCATACTTAGTCAGTTTATCGATGACAACCAGAATTGCATTAAATCCACTGGAGTTTGACAACCCTTCAATGAAGTCCAGACTGACTATTTCCCAAACCTGATTAGGAATTGGTAATGGTTGTAGCAGCCCCGGAGATCTGATTCTCTCAGTCTTGGCTTGCTGGCAAATCTGACATTGTTTGACAAAGTCTTGCACATCTTTCTTCATGTGAGGCCAAGCGAAGAGCTGTTTTATTCTTGTATAAGTAGCACTAATCCCTGAGTGGCCTCCTATTCCACTATCATGCATAGCAATCAGGATATGTCGCTGAGATATAGTGTTGTTCCCAACCCAGACTCTCCCACCTGAGGATCCCATTCTGTAATTGATAGTCAGCATGACTAGTTGGATCTACAACCAACTCCATCAAGATTTGTTTTGTCTGAGCATCGCTGTCATAGCCTTCCTGCAAATTCTTGAGCCAAGCTGGTACACACTCTGATATGGCTATGATATCAACAGGTTGCTCACATCTGGACAATGCATTAGCTGCAGCATTGTTAATCCCCTTCTTGTACTGGATAACATACCGTAGATCCATGAGTTTGACTAAGGCCTTTTGTTGAAGTTTGGTAGACACCCTTTGCTCAGTCAAGTGTTGGAGGCTTTTGTGGTCAGTTCTGATCACAAATGGCTGATGTTGAATGTATGCCCTCCATTTTTCAATTGCCAAAAGGATGGCCATGCACTCTTTTTCATACACTGATAGAGTCTGGTTTTTAGGGCCCAAAGCCTTACTGAGGTAGGCAATTGGGTGTTGATTTTGCATCAGAACAGCCCCAATGCCCAAATCACTTGCATCTGTCTCAATGACAAAGGGTTGAGGAAAAATCAGGCACAGCTAGAACAGGGGGCAGTCATCAGTTGGGTTTTCAATCTGTTGAATGCTATATCAGCCTCAGAAGACCACTTAAATGGAACATTCTTCTTGAGTAACTCAGTCAGTGGTTTGCTGATGAGGCCATAATACCTGATGAATTTCCTGTAATACCCTGCCACCTTAAAAAGCCTCTAAGCTGCATCACATTGGTCAGAGTGGGCCAAACTGACACTGCTTGAATCTTTGAGGGATCAGTGGCCACACCTTTCTCTAAGATCACATGACCAAGATATTCTATTGAATTTGTTGCAAAGGAGCACTTTGGCTTTTTGATAAGGAAGTTATGCTTCTGGAGGATCTCAAAGACTTTGTTCAACAGGGTCACATGTTCAGCCATTGTTCTGGAATAGATAAGGATGTCATCCATGAAGACTAACACTCCTTTTCTCAATAGCTCAGCAAATATTTTATTCATTAAGCTTTGAAATGTGGCAGGGGCATTTGTGAGCCCAAATGGCATCACCAAGAACTCAAATAACCCATTATGTGTTCTAAAGGAAGTTTTGTATTCTTCCCCTGCAGCCATACAAATTTGATGATAACCAGACCTAAAGTCCAGTTTGGTAAACCATTTAGCACCTGTTAGCTCATCCACTACAGGCATTGGGTGCTTATTTTTGATGGTGATAGCATTAAGGTGCCTGTAGTCTATGCAAAAAACGCCAAGTTCCATCCTTCTTTTTAACCAACAGCACAGGAACAAAAGAGCTAGTACTAGGTCTAATAACACCTTGAGCCAGCATTTGTTTCAATTGTTTCTCGATTTTAGTTTTTTGAATTGGAGAGTATCTATATGGTCTCACCTTCACTGGTGGAGCACTAGCAATCAATGGAATCTTGTGATCAGCTGCTCTTGCTGGAGGAAGACTTGTGGGTTCTGCAAACAGATGGTCAAAGTTTACTAACACCGCTCTGATCTCATCAGGAACAGGATTTTCCTTGTCAGTTGAAGCTTGTACTAACTGGACTGAGTGAGGAACCCCAGCTGGGACTGTCATGTGAATGCAATGAGAAACTGCTCCATGCTTCAATAGCCCTCTCAGTTTATGAGCAGTAACTGGCTTACACTCCTCAGGTCTATCCACCACACCTTGCAGCCTAATATGCTTGCCTTCATGACAGAACTAAATTGTCTTAAGTTTATAATCCATGTTCATGGGGCTGAAGTCCTCCAGCCAGTCTTGTCCTAAGATCAAATCATAGCATTTCAATGGAAGGACCTTGGCTTCAGACTCGAAACAATGCCCCTGAACCACCCACTTGAGGTCAGGTACAAACTGATCACATATCATGATGCCTCCATCAGCAGCTTTGAATGTACTGGAGTCACAACTAGAAGTTGGCAGCTGCAACCTGCAAGTGCTGAACCAGCTGTTGACTGATGAATGTGCCAACACTCCCTGAATCAACTAGTACCAGCACCTGATGTCGCCCAACGTGGGCCAACAGCTTCATGGTCTGCCTAGTATTATGCTTGGCATTGGCTGATTATTGTACAACAAAGACTTCTTGAGTGCCTTCAGCCGTATCTCCCTCACTGTCAGAATCATCAGAGTCAGGCACAATGTCCATGGCATCTAATAGTTCTTCGAGGACATGCAGGGAGACATGTGCAGGACATGTATGAGCCAGGCTCCACTTCTCTCCACATTTGAAGCAAAGGCCGTTGCGGCGCCTGAAGGACTTGAGGCTGGCCAGTTTATCTTCGGCTTCGGTCTTGGTTGGTTTGATGAAAATCTTGCCAGCATCAATGTGCTTTGACTTGTCCCTTCTGGTGAAATCCCGCCCAAAGGTTTTGACCGGGGCACTTGCCAGTTCTTATTCTTGAATCAGGGCCAAGGCACTTGCAGTGTCGACGTCTCTCGGGCGATGAAGGCGAATAGCAGCTCGGATGTCGTCCCGCAGTCCCGCGACAAACCTCGTAACGAAGAAGGTGTCATCGAAGGCTGGATTGTACAGGAGGACTCCATGCGCTAGCTTCTCGAATTCCGTTTGGTACTCCATCACTGTACCCGTCTGCTTCAAGCCATCAAGCTGATTCAGTAGGATTTGGTACTGATCCTTGTCAAATTTTGCCAGCACCATGTCCGCCAATTAACTCTACTCCGTGATCCGCCCGCGCCGCTGCGCGGTCTGCAGCGACGCCTTCGCCGCGCCGTCGAAGTTCAACGACGCGAATCGCGTTTGCATGGGGTCCTGCACTGCGTAGATCTCAAAGTAGATCTCGCATTGATCCTGCCACCAACGAGGATTAGAACCATCGAATTTGGGGAATTCCATCTTCGGAAACAGGGGATGGTGATTATGCTCAGCGTGAAACAAATTGGCAGGAGCGGGAGGAGCAGTTTAACGAACCATACCAGGTCCGTTGTACGGCGGAAGCGCTCCGAGGAGGCTTCCACCCGCGCCGGGCCCCATGGGCATGTCGACTCGCAACGGCGACGGAATGGTCGACGCGGCTGCGGCGACGTTGAGGTCGATGCCACCCGCTGGTAGCGTCAGCGGCGGCTGCTGCTGTGGAAGCGGCTGCTGCCACGTCGCTGGATGAGGTGGAGGCACTGATGACATCAGCGGCGGCTGCTGCCACGCCGCCGGTGGAGGTGGAGGCGCGGGCAGAGGCGGACGAAGCTCGAGCTGCGCCAGGCGCGTGGTCGTCTCCTCCAGTCGCGTAGTCGCCTCCTCGGTGCGCGTGAACAGCGTCCCCATGGACACCTCCGCGGTGCTCTGCCACCCTTCAATGGCGGTGAGCTTGTCAAGGGAGGTGGAGACCATCTGCTCGAAACCAGCGAACTGCTTCGCCATCTTCTCCATCGCCGCCTTCAATTCATCTATGGAGGCGGCCATCTCGACTTGGTACTTCGGCGGATTCCTCTTCTTCGGCGCCAAGTCCGATTGAATTTGGGGAAAAAAATTTCCGCCCAAATCTGCAAGGCTCCTGATACCAGATGTAACGATCCTGGGTAACTAGAATTGGATTGGGAGGGAATCGTCGCAAGAATTTGGGTAGAAACAGAAGAACACGGCGAGACTCCGTGGGATCGAAGTAATTGGGGCGGTTCGAATGTTCTTCTTTGTTGTCTTGTCTCTTACACCGACACAGCTTATATCGCTGGCTGTTACACGCGCGCAGCGCGGACTCACGCACGCACCCGACGGTGGCAACCGGACTACCACGGCCCAACAACACCACCACTACGGCCCATGGGCCGTAACACGCACGCTCATGTATCACGCCATGCCGATCTTCTTCGGCCTTCTCAAACACGACGGACGGCACGGTCCCTACCCACACCCTGGGGCAGTGGTAGGCCTGGCGACAGAGGGTGTGCGCCACTTGGTTTCCCTCTCGGTATACATGCTTCACGTCGCATCCTTGGAAACAGCGCAGCAACCCATTGATCTCTTGCACCGCCACGGGGTTCCGCGTCTGCGTGTCCTTGCCACGGAGCAGCTGCACAAGCACGAGGTCGTCCCCCTCGACCACCACCCGACGCAGCCCGAGCCGCCGCGCCAGGCGGAGGCCACAGACCATCGCGCGCGCCTCGACGATGCCGACCGTGGAGTGCTCCGTCGGCTCGGCGAACGCGAGCACGACGCGGCCGGCGCTGTCGCGGATGGCGCCGCCGATGCTGGCACGTCCGGAGCCGTCGTGGTACACGGACCCGTCGAAGTTGATCTTGCACCAGCCGCGCGGCGGCGGCGACCACTGCACCAGCTTCACGCGGCCGGACTGGTACGGACGTGCTGACGGGGAGAGTTGCGGGGTGGCACGGTGCAGATGGTTGGGGATGGGCGTCGGCGTCGCCGGCGCTGCCAGAGAGCACGCCATCCCGTGGTGGTGGTCGATCAGCTACGTATTCGCGCAGCAAGTCTGTGCGCGATTAGATCAGCTACTACACTCGTGCAGCGCAGCCTGGATGTGTACGCGCGGATGAGGGTGCTGTCTCACGACCTGGGGTGAGGTGGCCAGGTTAATATTGGACTGTGGGGTCCGACTTGTGTTCGGTGCTGTAGCGTCCGCCCGTGCAAAGTAACTTGAGACGGGCAGGCGGGCAGCCAAAAAGCGAGGAGGCCGAGTCCGAACAGAACTGCGTGCGTGCACGACTGCACGGTGCAGCCACGCGGCCACCACCCCGCCTCCCCGAGCCGAGCTCCACCGCGGAGCCACCGAATCACTGCTCCAGTGGGGACCATCGGTACAGTCAGAATAGAAATTCAGTTAACGAAGTTTCTAATAATACACTTGAGGGAATCATAATATGAAAAAAGGTAAATAAATAAAGAGATATATTACCATATGCTACCTCTTGTTAAGACCATAAAGGAATACTGATAAAAAAACATAGTGCAAATATATTGTGTCTGCTACGTCTAATAGAATTAAGGCAAAGCTTTTGTTGTCCCTTAAAAAAATATATTATTTCTATTTAACTTGGTGTCGTGAATTATTACTTAGCACTATTCCACTAAATAGGTCCATTTAGTGAAAGATAGAACGGGCAAAATTGTATACAGTGCTTAAGCTACAAGAAAAGTGTCTACTAGATCCATACGTTTCAAAAGATAACGACACACGATAGGTTGCATTATTAACGAACGCACCACCATATACCACGTCTCGTGCCACCGTCTACCAACCCGCTGTGGCAGGGTCTTCCCTCGGCGCCGCGATGGCCATAGTCGCCATCACTTGGGCGTCCTCTATCTACTCTACTCTACTCCAATGGCTTCACCGTTTCCTCCGCCTCGCCATTGTCTCTTCCATCCGTACCGTCGGGGTTGCCTATCTCCCCCATCGACCTTCTTTGTAAGCCCGCTAAACATGGAGAAGAAAAGATAGCGAGAGTGGATGCAGGTCGCACACTCGCGCTTAGCACAAACTGCCGTCATTTAGACTTTTTCAGACGCTTCATAAAACAACAAATCGCACTCGTGGCCTTTTTAAGCCTGCCGAAGATGGAGAGAAAAAGAGGGCGAGTGTGGACGCAGATCACACATTCGCTCTAAAGCGTGAACTGTCGTATGTTAGAGTTTATGTATCGCAAACGCCTCGTAAAACAGCAAATATAAAGATGTTGATAATCTTCTATAATTTCTTCGAAAATCCTGTGAACTGATCAAACATGTCTGAATAAGGAAATTTTGAGGCCAAAGGTATCAAACCCGACTCCAAAACCATCCCACGGTAGCACCCGAAAAAAGCACCCAAGCTCCGTCGGTCGCACCTTCACCACCGCACGGCCGCCCCACTGGACCATCCACCGTGACACTCCCGACCACCCACGCCGGCGCCGCGGCAGCCCATAGCGGCCGCCACCGCCACCGCCACCGCCTGTCGGACCCCTCGCCATCCCGCGCCGCATGGCCGCCTCGTTCTTCAACCACTCCTCGTCCTCCTACCCGGCGCCGCCTCCCCCGCCGGGCACCTCCCCGTACGGCGCGTACCGCCATGCCTACCCGCCGGCGCCGGCGCCGGCGCCACCGGCCGCTTACGGCGCCTACTACGACCGCGCGGAGCAGGCCCTCCCGGCGCGGGACGAGCTCCGCACCCTCTTCATCGCCGGCCTCCCCGCCGACGCCAAGCCGCGCGAAGTCTACAACCTCTTCCGCGATTTCCCTGGATACGTCTCCTCCCACCTCCGCACCGGCAAATCCAACCAGGTTTTCTGTTTCTCCTCCCCCTTACCCCAACCCACGCTAGGGCTTGCACTTGTGGCACGGAGCCCTTCTGTTTGCTGCTCTTTTTTTACTTAGCCTAACCGACTTGTTTTTTTTAATCGTTGCAGGCGTATGCGTTTGCTGTGTTTGCAGATCAACAGTCTGCACTAACTGCCTTGAGTGCCACAAATGTAAGTGCTGCATTACTGCATACGACATTTGCTGAACAATAGCTATACTGAACGCAGCTAAACTGTTGATCCTACACCCATACAGTTTTCCTTTTCCATTCACCTTGCTTCTGAAGTGATTGCTTTTGCGTCACAAGTTCTGGATGCTAGTAATGTGTTACAGTAAGTTACCAGCAGCGTTATTGAGTCTTTTGTTGCTGCAGGGAATGGTATTTGATCTTGAGAAGAATTGCTCTCTTCATGTAGATCTCGCAAAATCCAATTCCAGATCGAAGCGCTTGAGATCAGGTAGACAGTTACCCTTCAGCTCTGTAACATCATCTTTCCTTAATATGTTCCTTCTGTACTATGTGGTTCTTTATTGACATTGACCCATTTCTGTTGTCATTCAGATGATACTTCACCTTATTCTCCTGAAAGAAGAACTAGGAAACCAAGGGGGTTTCCTGATTCAGGTACCATTCAAGTAGCTTTTCGGGCAGCATGCCATGAAAGAAAACCACCTGTATTTTCACACCACGACGATGTTAGTGCGTACAGCTTTTGGCAGCTCCACTACAATCACTTAAACAATATATAAGCTGTTCCAGATCCACAGTTCTTCTCCCTCCTAGCAGTCACAATTGATTTCTAACTTTCAGGGGAATTAGTTTATGTTGAGTTCCTATAATATATATTCCGCTATTTTCTTTGCTATAAATGTGTTATCAGTGACTTCATATCCTCAACGAAGTGCCTCTTTACTCACATAGCTGAAAACTCTTACAAAGCACTCACCTTGCACATCTTTGGCACACTTTGCGCCCTATCAGGTGCTGGAAGCAATATTTACATATCTGGAATGGGTAATTCTTCACACAGCTTGAGTGGTTATCCTTCTGCACAAAGGTTATGGCACACTACTCAAGCACAGTTTATCATGTGATTTTGATGGAGGGACCCAGCTTAAGCTACCCTCTAGCTCATACTAGAATGTAGATCATCAATCTAGATTGAAGCGATGCTTTTAGGAAATTATAATTGACATTGTTCCATCTTGCAGTTACACAAGCCTTGAGTCTAGTACTTCTCTCAGCAAGGTAAGTCATGGTCTCACACCAAGTCCTTGATATGCATATGTAGGACATGCTTTATTGTTTTGAAATTAAACTTTGAAGAAATGAAATGGGTGGGTGGGGTGGGGGGGAGAGGGTCACTCTCTACTCTCCATCAGTAGTCCCAATGCAGTTAATTTGAGATTTTGATATAGAAGTTTTTTTGGTGTTATTCATCCTTGATGCTTTTGTATAAAGAACTATATGCCTTTTTAACAGATAATTCTGGTATTTAAGATGGAAGATGTAAACACTTGCCACAAATCTTGCTACCTTCTACCAAGTTGCATCATTATATGAATGGTGGACACATTTGATTGGTTCCAGTCACAACACATGACATATTTTTCAGAAAAAAATGGAAGAAAAGTTGTTCTTGCCAGTAATATATTTTGATCGTATGTTGAAATGATGATGAATGTAACCTTTGTTGCTTTGATGAATCAAACTGAACTTGTTCAATGGAACTCTGAATAAAGATCCATGTCTCTACAAACAAGAACTGCAAAGCTTAGGATTTAAGACACAAAAATGTTTTGATACTGTTAGCTTTTAGTTTATTTTCTCCTGTTTTTGGATGAATCGCTTTATTTGAAGAGATGCAGGACTTATGTTGTATTTGTCTCATGCATGTGCCTTCAGGACCCATCCACATTTGCCCCTCAAAATAATCCTCCATGTCCTACTCTCTTTGTTGCGAACCTTGGTCCAGCTTGTTCAAAGCAAGAGCTGATGGATGTTTTCTCAAGGTATTTCCAATATGCACTTCATGAGATGAGTTACCATCAGATGGACTTTTTTATTTGGTTTGACACATATTTTTGTGATTAGTTGTGCGGGATTTGTGAAGCTCAAGATGCAAAACAAGCTTGGAGCTCCAGTTGCATTTGTTGATTTCAAGGTATACGTGGAGGAAAACACCATTCTTCCTGTGCACCTAATTTCCATTTTAATTTATTTTCTTTGAATGAATGATTTGAACTATCATTGCCTATTCTTAATGTCCAGCCACTATGTTGGACTTAAGGGTGAAAACAGCCAACATAAATACCGTTCCATTTCATCCTGATTTTTACATTAGACCTGCTCAAATTTGTATTGACGGTCGACCATTTCTGATTTTTCTGCTTTTGATAAGTCCGAAAACGGGACGAAAATGATATGGCTGCTACCGTTTTCACTTCCATTTTTTTTGCCAGGATATCCCGCTTTTGTCCGCATAGCATATCCCATTTTAGGAAGTGCAATTATGCAGCGAGTCATATATATGCTATGCCACATCATAGTAGCCTTATCATCTTATGGTCTTGCACTCTTATACTCTTTTCATCTTATGATTTATGAACCTTACGGTATGAATTTGAATTTTTATGTGTTGGCAGCGTTGCCATGCCAGGTCGGTAGATAAGTTTGTAACGTTTCCTGGTTCTATGTTTCCGTTTTTCTGTCTGTATCCTGATCATTATCGACACGTTCCTGTTTGAATTGATCCGTTTTCGATTTCCTGGGAACCCCATTTCTGGCTTTCCTGATTTCAATTTCGTTTCCGTATTAAAATGTAGAAGTGAACACGATAGGGTTTATCCTGACCGGTCTCATTCGTTTTCATCCCTGGTTGGACTAATAATGGGCTTTTTGTTAGGTGGCTTTAATATACACCTTTCAATTAGTGTGAAATACAAAAGGTTTAATTAGAGTTGACACAAGAATTGCACACTTGATTTCATGAGTAGGCAGATATGGGAAAAGCAATTTCCTAAAAATAAGCCAAGAAGACATCTTAAACCTTCAGAGTATCTAATCATATTCCTTCCTAACAATTGAATCCTGCAGTGATTCTCTGTTTAATTTGTTTTGGAATCCAAGAAATTGGACCAGAATTGCAGTCATGCCGTCGTTTTGGTATTTGCTCTAGTGAAGCAGGTTATGGAAGGACAACAAGTAATTGCTGCATCGTTGTATATAGTTAATTCGAATTATCTCAGTTTGGCATGTTGAATAATTAAGATGAACTCAATCAATTAAGGTTGGGTTATTTTTTCTTTCTTTGAATGATACATGCTTTCAGGTTTGATCTTATACTGTATAAGTGTACATGAATCTCATTGGCTTGCTGCATACACAGTTGCCAATACAATGCCCCATTTAGTATTAATCTACTATGTACAGAGTTTTGAATACAAAGCTGTTGTGATGTGATGCCATTAAATAGTGGGAAGGAACCTTAAAATAACTGAAACTAGATCTATGTACTTGCAAATTGCAATACAATACTGCTTTTCTGTAGTCATTTTTAAATTACTCAAAAAATTACACAACTGAACTACCGTTATCTATCTATGTGTTTGAAATTCTTTCCAAACTTCAAAGTAAACCCTAAACCTAAGTCCTCATGTCTGCAGGATGCAATCAGTTCAACTGAAGCCATAAATCGTCTCCAAGGAGTTATCCTGTACTCATCACCTGGCGAGGGAATGCGTTTAGAGTATCCTAATTAAGAAACTCCTATACTATTATACTTTGCTGCAATTTTATCTTAGGGTTTATTTGATTTCAAATTATATCTGAAATATCTAGTCTGAGATTAGTTCATGTCTGTTCAGTCTTGTCTCAATTTTGGAGATTGGCATTGCAAGTTGCACATTATTACCTTCAACAATCATTTTGAAAGTAACTATCATGTCAGATTAAACTAGCTTGAAACTCTGAATAGTGATGAAGCGCACTATATCTTTTAACAGGAACCATGCATGATGGCAATTGCAATACTTTCCATTCATCTTTCTATACTTTCAATCTAGTTCCTTAACATGTTTTAGATATGCAAAATCACGGATGGGCCTTCGGAAGCGTGATAAGCACTAAAGCACCTAAGTGCAGCTGAAAGACGAGACAGCAATTGTTTTCCATTCAGCAAAAGCAGCAGCTGAGCATGCTCAATGATGTTTGATGCTCACAACTTGTCCTGACACCTGAGTTCAATGACATCATGCAGCAAATGTTTTGCTCATGAATTAGGCTATGAGGTCCTTCAGATGCGTGACACTATGTAACTGGGTTTGGTTGTATCATTTATGTACACCTTTTTGTTTATTTCCTTCTCTGGATCTTCCCTCCTAGTCCTCTTCAGATTTTAAGCTTGGATTGCCCCCTATTTACAGTTGAATTATTATTAGAAATCTGTTGTACAGTACCTGTCGATGGATGACGAGGTAATAATGGTATAATAGTGCGGGTCGATGAGGGTACTGTGAATAGTGTCTGCTGTTCGCATATCGTGTCTCACGTGGAAACAGATATTAGAAGGTGGATTTGGTGTTCGTTATGCCACGAGTGTACTATTTATTTTCTCGTGCTAAATACTTGTGCGATTGTGCAGTTTGTCGCTGAAGGTACTCATAAGAGCTCAAAGATTGTACCATATTCTTGAGTTCTTGACCGCAATCTTCACTCTATTATGATGGGCTAAATACAGGTTTGATCAAATATATTCTTTTATAGGAAATTCTGTAAACGGCAATAAAGTTCAGCATACATGGAACCTAAAGGCATGCCACCTGTCGTATATCCTGCATCACCATGAATACCCTGAAAATGCACTAGTAAAGAAAAAAAATGCAAGAGATTAGCTTTGCAGGTGTCTTACTTTCTGCATGAAAGTACTGTATATATGTAGTGATGGTTCTGCTGAACTGAAGCAGCTCTTTTGTTTCTCTATCTGAACAATGATTGTTCGCGCCTTCTGTTAACAGAAAAGGTTTATGGTTGCTGAAAAGGTGCACACTGTACTAAAGACCGCTGGGAGTGCTTGCTTTGATAATCCACGGATAATTGCATATCATTTCTATGAAAATATCCTCTGCATTCCTGCCATACCAAATACTTATCTGAGAGAGACTGTTTATTGGACATGACAGGATAAGGCGATTATCTCAATTCACTGTCAAATTCAGCTGCAGTCACCAACCGACCCCTTTTGCTGTTGGCTGTTGCAACAGAACGCCTAGGCAACCTGAACTTCTTGTACCTCTAGCGAGTGGTTGGGCTTGCCGCCCTTTTGTTTTAGAACAACGCACTGGATTATCTATCCCTCAGTGATTGCCTTGCCTTGTCCCCACTTAACTGCAAAGCCATCACGCCCTCCAAGAAAGAGAGATCAAAATACCAGAACCAAAGTGGAGAGACAAGTACAATACCTTTTGGTTCTCGTCAGATTTGATACACTAATTCAGGTGCTGTTCAAAGACCGCTACTACTACGACAGATTTGCTGCTTGGATCTCCGGTATTTAGTACGATGTTTGGTTTTCAATGGAGAGTTCAGATGCACCTTTCTGAAGCACTAGTGCAGTCAGACCCCCAACAGCTCTCGTTAATTGCACTAATAGCAATGTGACAGTGCTCTGTCAGGAAATCTGAAGCCGGTTTTATGGTACATTGAAATGGTATCTGCCTTGCGTTATGTCACACTGTTTGCTAGCCTATTGTTAAAAGTGACAGCTGATGTTGTTTGTTTTTCCTGTCCATGTTTTGAGTTCAGAGGGGTTACCTGCCTAGCTGACATTTTTATGTTTGGAATACAAGGTCAAAATATACATTGTCCGCCCAATGCGGCAGTCACATAAACACATTGGAGGAGCTGACTTGTTTGAATCTAATTGTATTTTGCCTAAGAACCAATTGCCACTTTGTTCTTTTTTATTTTAAGCGTGAGCATTTGTCAAGTGTACGGCTCTCAGAGGTTTTGGCCCTCTGATTCCAGTTGGATCGCTAAGCTTTCCAGCCTCACATATCCATATCCATTCTCTGAACCTCCAAAGTCCAAACTCACTTTTTTTAAAGAAAAAAAAAGGCCCTTCAAACTGCATGAAACATGAAAAGAACAGTGAGCTGCATACTGCTACTAGCATTACACTAATGATAGTCCATCACAAACCTTTCAGCAAGATTCGGATCCAGGGAGCAAAGAGCAACCACACAGCTTCTATGAGCTAGCACTGCAGATCTGAAAAGAAGGCGAGACTTTGCTTTCGACGATTCCATTACCTGTTGACACCATTATCGAATCGACCTAATATTTTAATTGTCTGGTGGAGGAGTAGCATCAGACAAGCAGCAGCCCTCCTTTTCACCTCGCAAGGGGAGGGAGCATGCCAAACATTCTTGGGAAGCCACCTAGCTGAATACTAAAGTTTATGGGCGTCAATTTTAAGAGACCAAGACAGCCTGCTTGCTTCCATCTTTCTTCAGATGCACTGAACATCTCTTGATCTTAATGCTTGAAATATATCTACTCCATTGTGTCAGTGAAATGCATTTATTTAGTTATTTATTTACATAGGGACTTTGGGTGACGACAGTACAATGATTCTGTAGGATATTATACACCGGGTGCTGTACTTTTGCTGGATGCAACATCAATGCATTGTTTAGCAGCAAGACAAAATTCTTTCAGGCGCTAATCGCCGAGCTAATTGTACTTAGTATAAGGTTAGCTTACAGTTGCATCATTCTGGGTCGCACAATAAACTAATGCCAGTTGGTTCAGAAATGCTAGGGAAAGTGTGTGGGCAGGCAAATGCTTCAGGTTCAGGACAGCAGCACGGGCAGCCGCATATCAAATGGCCAACTCGTCACGTCGTCAGTGGGTTGGAGGCGTCAGTGAAACGGCGATGCAGTCCAGCGCAGCGTCTTCAGACATGGACGGACGGGCGTCTGACGGATGGGAAGGTTGGCTCACACACACGTGTCAGGCCCGTGACTTAAATTCCAAGCGTATTCTGATAACATCTCCCCATCTAACTCATTTATGGATGAAGATATCATATCCAATCTCTCTCTTTTTTGGTGTGTCAAAACAACATTTCGTGGCGCCAAACTTTGGTAGTATATCGCATATCTCGTGACCTTTCTTGGTGACTTTGCTACATCTTAGGTGAAGAAAGCAAACAAACATCTACTTATGCTATGCGTTGGTTCATGGCTTCTCAAGTCTCAACCCATGCTGACTTTTGAAGGAGGGAGAAAGTGTGAGTTCTGAAACTGATTGTGCTCCTTCGACGAGTTGCTCCCGTGTCCATTTCTTCAGCTGATTTCTGCAAAATGTACTACCTCCAACGGTCCATCCAATCGACTGCGCTCCTCGAGCTGCAGCGTGCAGCCGTGCAGCATGACCATTCTACTAGCCGTTCCCATCCCATGCCAAGCCGGGACTGACATTTGCAGGGGAGAAAAAGGTTGGAGGTGCCGGGCCCGGGCTGGGGCTGGTTTCGGCCTCGGCCTCGGGACTCTCGATTTTAGCATTTGACGTTACGTAAAAGGAAGATTTTTTGTCACATTAAAATACCGACACAGTATTAAATATAAATAAAATTAAAATTTAATTACACAGTTTGTTTATATTTTACGAGACGAACATTTTAAATCTAATTAGTCAAAGTTTAAATAATTATTACTAAATACAAATAAAATATTACATGAATTCTGCTACAGGAATTCTGGCCTCTAATCAAGTAACCACCTTCGTTTCATTTCATCATGCTGTTTTCCCGTGCAAACGGGTACTGGGATTGTGAGGTAAGGCCAGGACCAGAAGAGAAAGCGATGGCTTTGGTGCCCCCAACGTTTCGTCCGTTCAAAGGAGCGTTGACGGCCTAACAACGTGTGTGTTTTCTCCACGAGGACAAAGCTCGTGCCTTACGTTGACGCAACCAGATTGGTGACTACTGTTGAATCATTAGTAACAGAAGATAATCATCATTTGTTCTAAACACATTATACATACTCCTAGCACATTGAAACCAGTCACACGAAATTCTCCAAACCAATTCCACGGCAATAGGTCAAACGCATGTCTCCATTTGGACCAAACCAAACTCCTGGAGAGCTTGAGATTAGCTGCGGTGGCATACTGGCATTACTCCCTAAATTTCAGTCAACGCAAACATTTTCTACACGCAATTATCTTGGAGCAACCTTGCCAAATCCTCCATGCCATGCCAATTGCCAGAGCCCCCCAACCCCCGGAGAGGCGGTCACGAAAACGAAGAGCGCCACCCACCGAAAATCCCGGAGGGACTGAACCTGAACGGAACTCCCCTTTCACCCTTGTCATCCAGGACGCGGATTCAGTAAGTCATGCCGTAACTGGCGCACCCTCATCCACCGTTCAACGGAGATCCAGCGGCTCACAAGCAATCAAGCATAGAATATGAGTATTTTATTTTGGCAAGGACACACGGACACAGAAAAGACTCCAACAGAGTACAGACTACAGAGTATTGACGGTGCTCCTCCGCGCTGGTTCATGGGCCGCCGCGCCGCGTTCACACACCGCCGCAATGTCCCCGGCGGGGCTTGCCTGTGCAGGCCCTGCGCTCTCGTGTGGGTTGCACAATTCTGCCTAAAACACCGCTGTCGTCTCCCCGGCGGCAGCAGGCACGGCC
>CM041638.1:10735158-10746902 GCA_023333625.1 Bothriochloa decipiens
TATGTCTATATAGCTACCCTCCCTAGGGTTAGCCCAATAATGGAAATCATTCACTCTAACAGTATTAACCTTCTTTAGATAGGACAGACTACATGACTTGAACACAGGGGGATTGTGAATTATTACCTTGGTTAAACTTCCGTGCAAACCAACCATCCACACCATCAAGGACAAAGCTAGCATGTTGGCAAAGATGTTAGAACAACATACATAAATCATTGGCAAACACAAGTAGTCTGCACATATAAGACACTCACCTGAAGAAGTACAGGACAGCAAAGAGAGCCTTATTGGAATAGCAAACCGCAAATGCAATGAAATTTATGATGATCCTAAAATACCCTGTGTGATGACAATTCCTGGAATTTTAGTCACATATGCTTCTGCTTTTCATCCATGCTAAAAGCAGCTGTAAATAAACATATTGCCTTGTTGGTTAAACTATATATCATCTACCAAATTTATCATTTCTTTTATATAGCTACTGTTGGGCAGCAAAATGGTACAACAACAACAACAACATAGTCTTTTGTCCCAAGCAAGTTGGGGTAGGCTAGAGATGAAACCCAAAAGAGACCAGGAAACAAAGGACACATAGAGGGTACAAGAAAAAAGGATTACGGTTCAGGCACGTTAATTGCTAGTCTCCAAGCGCTCCTATCCATAGCTAAATCCTTAGGGATATTTCACTTCTTAAGGTCTCTCTTAACCGACTCGTTCCAAGTCAGTTTAGGTCGACCTCTACCGTTCTTTACATTATCGACCCGCTTTAGAACCCCATTACGCACCGGCGCCTCAGGTGGCCTCCGTTGGACATGGCCAAACCATCTCAACCGGTGTTGAATCAATTTCTCCTCAATTGGTGCTACCCCAACCCTATCCCAAATATCGTCGTTCAGGACTCTATCCCTCCTTGTGTGCCCACAACACCATCGCAACATACGCATCAATAAAAACATACGCATCAGAACTAGAATGAAGTACAAAATCAATGACAGAAAATAGGCAATGTTCAGTTGCACAAGTCATTACTCACTAGTGCAATTATCCAGACCTTGAGATATAAGTAACGGAAGAAATATAAATATTACAAGATAGGTTTTGGAACAGCAAAATAGAATGTCAACAGATAACAATCCAGAGGCGTACCGATAATGTTAGGGATGTAAAGATAAACTGATGGCATTTTGCCAGATGATAATTGTGCCACAGAAGATCAGGAGTAACCAAGAGCTTGAAGACCAGCAGTTCTGCCCTTAAATTGGTAGCCGCAGTAAACTTAATGGAATTCCTGTCAGATAAGTATATCATTTATATATTGATCCAAAAATAAAGTTTTACAAGGAAATCATAGTACGAGTCACTACTATAACCCTTGTACCTTCTACAAACAAAAAATTCCTATTTTCATGTTCCAAGGAAATATCAACACACTCACTAGTTTTCAAAAAAGGAAATGAAACCAAGCATTTATTTATTTATCTGCACATAGCAGTACAGTGTACAGATGATCATGGTGGCTCCAGGTCACTAATCTGAGGAATCACAGCATACAAGTTCTGAACAGATGACATGGAAATTTGAATCTGAAGAGCCAGGTCTCTTCTGGCAAAATATCTGAATTGTGGCAAGTAAAGCTTGAACTAGGCATGATTAAAGTATTTTGTTCTTTGCTAGTATAAATATAAAAGCATCCAATATCATATTTAAGCCCCTAATATGAGTTGATTAACATGTAAGGGCCAGGGGCCGAGCCAATATAACACGCACACCCGATAACTTTTGCCAAAAAAAAAAAAAAAACCTAGTTGCTGCAGCGTGCTTCCTCGAGCGGATCTGGCGCCCCTGGACCCGCGAATCTGGCGCCCTGTTCCCTGGACCCGTTGCTGCAGCGGCGGAGGAGGTGGCGTACGGCGAAGACAGCACGAGGATGGCCGTGTCCAGCTCGCCCACACCACCCGGGATCGATGAAGACGGCAAGGACAGCTCAGCGATTGCCCTGGCCAGCTCGCCCACGCCGCCGGGGACCGGTGCGCCGGATCCACTTCGCCCTGACCAACACCGGCGGCTGGAGCGGCTGGAACGGCGGAGAAAGGGCGAGGATGGCGGAGAAAGTGCGGCGGGGAAGGAGCGGCTTGAGCGGCGGAGGAAGAAGACCAGGAAGAAACGACCCACGTGAGACCAAGGAATAAAGGAAAATAAATAAAAAAAATATAATATGACAAGTGGGACCCATTTACTGAGGAAAACTATTGAGCTTCTGCTGCACCATCTTTCCCCAATAGCTAAAAAGGTAGTATTGGGTTCTCCCATTGCTAAAATATTGGAGAAGGTATTTAGAAATATTCTTAGTAGACACACTATATAGATTGTTTGCCAGACTGTCTCGAGTGTTCTTTCCCCACGCTACAGTAGATTGCGGGCGACTCGAAGGCGACTTCGTTCGGGTGCCGGATTCGCCGATTTCCTCTCGCCGTCGATGTCTTCACGGCGCCGATGTGCAGGGAGATGCGGATCCGGCGGCCAATGCCTATTTAGGTTAGTTTTTGTTGGTTTAGGGTTGGATTTCATCCCAGCGAGGAAATCGTTGGTTGTCTTTTGCTTTGTTCCGAGCTTCTCTAGCATCGGCTTCGTCAGTGGTGTTCTGGAGGTGTGCGATATGCATGTGGAGCTTGTTGATGGTGTCATATGCAGGGATTTGGAAACCGATGATGATTTCCTTGTTGTCTTTCTATGCGTTGGTTTTTGAATCTTCTGTGAACCTATTTGTGCTGTCAACTTCCACACGGTTTGCGTCACCACCAGCATCATCACCTATGACTTGGTAGTTGCTGCTTGGAGGAGCCTCGGTGGCTGTACCGGTGGTGGCGATGGCAAGTTGTTCGCCGGTGTTTTGATCCACCTTCTCGTCTTTTCGAGTTGGTGTACTTTGACCCTTCTTGTGGGTTTGCTTTTCGTCGTCTAGGGTTGGCCGGTGAGGCGACCGGTGTCAAATTCCAGCGATGATAAAGAGACGGCATGTTGCCGTTGGCTGGAGCGTTCACTGGATCAAAAGCACACTTTGTGTGTGTTACCGATGGGCCTTTTAAAATTTCAAGACTCTTCGTCGAATCGGGTATTGGTCGTAAGCTTCATCCTAGGTTGTCTTCATTGCGGGAGATGGGGAAGGTCCGGGTTGCGGCAATCTTGGTCGACGACGGCGAAGCCCACTGGGTACTCCTTCAAAAGAATTACATGTAATCTTTCTTGTGTTCAGGGGTGCCCTTTAGGAGGGCTGGATGTAAATGTATTGTTATCCTATTAATGAAATCCAACCCTTTTTTTAAAAAAAAATAGTAGACACACTACATGATGCACCTTATGGTTAGATCAGACCACACTACATGCTTGGGGTGGACAGATAGCCATTCAGGCATATCTGGAGTGGCAAGTATACCTCCATGTAGTGATCCCCAATGGCTAGAGATGTTCTTGAATTTATTTTCCTTTCAAGAGACGCCTGGAACGATCTCCATGTTGTGATCTCTGTGATCACCATGCCGTTGTCCAATGTCCGCAGGCCCGTGCACTCCACTTTGCAATTAGGCAACATTGGACAATGCCAGACGAGAGGAACAGTTCTCATACACAGGCGCACATAAACTACCAAAATCTGGTTTCTCCTTATTCTAGTTCTAATGTCAAAGATCCAGCAAACTAGTTAAACATTTCTGCCTTTCTAAAACAAATCTAGCTCCAAAACGTTTTTACGGGAATTTGGAACCTGCCAAATGCACCCTACGATCCATTCATTTCAAAAGAGCTTATGAGGCTTATCCTCATTCTTTTCCATAGGTTTGTATTGGAAACTTGTGCAACCAATATTAGGCTCTAGGTAATGAATTATTCTATATGATTATGCTCACTATGTGCCATCAGTACAGTTACAACTTACAAGGCAAAACTATCACTGAAAATGAAAAGAAAAAACAAGGAAGCAACAAGTTACAAGCCCGCATGTCAAACATACGGTCACAAAAGCAACGGAGGCGGGAACTCATGCTTTTACAGAGGTATAAACCTCACGGAAAGGGGGAGAGGTTATAGGACGATTTCACTAATCTAATGTGATCCGCCGGATCTTGCAAACCAGATGTGCAGTAGGAAGGTCGAGCTGGCTTCCACCATCTGATTTGATCAGATCACGGACCTGGTCCCTCGGGGTGGAGATACAGGCATGGAAGGTAGACAGGAACGGAGGGATCGGCATCGAGAGCGCAGAGAGGACATTGTTTAGGTACTCGATATCGGCAGCAAGCTGCTGTGAACCTCGGTCGGTGATGTAGTGGATTCCTCGGAGTTGCTCCATGAACAAAGCAGTAGCACCCTCGGCGACCTGGTTGGTACATGGAAGCAGAGATGATAATCAATACCGAATGTTCCAACATCAACAGAGATGGTGCTACGAACTATGATTAAAAGATGGGAAGAATCAAAATAGCCTTCTATTCTATTGTCTCTTCCTACATATAATGTGCAAATGTAAGAGTGGTGACCTTTCGCACTTTACAGGTCATAAGCAGAAAGATTTCACGTTTATTACCTTAAAAATCCACTCAGTGGCAAAGAACTGGGCCTCGTCATTGCCAGCTTCATTGCCTGAGATACCTTCTGCCAGTGGCTCCAGCTGCTGCGGTAAAGTGAGAAGATACTCCCCAACATTGGTCACATATGCTTGTGGGTAGGCACTGAAGCTTGGAAGAGGAAGACCACCCTGTTCCTCCATGGATGACCAGATTGGAAGGCGCGCGACCTCACTGAGACGTTGCCGAACCTTAGATATGAGCACATCATAGACAAGTTCATTTACTGTGTCTGAGAAGGCTGCAACTCTTTGTGATGTGAGAGGAAGAGCATGGAACCTTGGATCTTTTGACTGTAACAAATAAATAAATAAATAATGTTAGTAACATGAGGGCAACTAAATTTTAGTTGGGTGGGAAAGTTGCAGGTTATGAGTAGGTTCTATGAACAGATCCCTAGCTAGTGATGTGGAGCACAAGAGGCAAGTTAAAATTTATTAGATCTCATTTTCCTGAGAAACTAGATGTTCAAGATGTATCACAAAATGTACTCCTTATGTGTCTACACTGACTACTCAAACAAGGGAATATAGAAAAAAAAACAAATGTAAAATTTGTCTAGACTGCATAATTTTCATCCAACACAACTAAAATGTATTTTGTAAAAATAAAGACACATGGTGACTCAGCCCAACTAGAAATGATGCAATCTGGACTGTGGATCAAAGATCAGATAGCTCAGGACTTGGTTCTATGGAAAAATGAGAAAGATTCATTTATCAAGTTCTATCAGGTGATGATTGACTGCAGATCATGTATCGCTATGCAAGTTTCAATCAATATTCCAATATACAGATACAACGAGAGACACAAGTGATGACTCATGTGTTGTACGTTGTAACAGTGAATTCAAAAATTTAAAACAACAAAACCTACCTGTTCTAGTACAGTTAAGAGCTTCTTAGACTTGTCTGGCAGATCACTTAGGCGAATAGCTGTAATATCTAGTGCAGCCCTCCCAGCAAGAGGCAAGTCTGCATTCTCATCAGCAGCAGCTACAGGTGATTTATCCAGGCTTGAGCCAAAGCCAGAAACAGAAAAGTTTGTTCCAATCCTGGCAAGTGTAGCTCGTAAAGAAGCTTCAAAGACTGAAGTTCTGCTAGTTAGGCAATCAGCAACTGTAAGAATCTGCAAAGCACCTTGGACAATAGACCATTCTTCCTCTTCAGAAACATCCACCAAACGTTGTACTTCCTTTTTCTCTAAACCTGCATCTTTCTTCAAGGCATCACTATCCAGTCCACAGACTATCCTCAGGGACTTCAATGTTTCTTGGAGATTAAATATGTACTGCAGCATGACGTCATCAAGAGCCAGTACCAGTTCATCTGCCTCTGAGCCACCAGTCAGACTAATGCATCTCTCGACGGCTGCCTCAAGAAGTACTATCATTTGTGGGATGGATTCCTCCATTCTGCGGACAGTTTCACTCAGCTCTATACCCTGTGCACCAACACCACGAGGGACGGCCCCACGGATGTCTATGCCTGCTATCTCAGCAGAGAGTATAGCACGCTCCATCTGCCCATACCTACATGACACCCAATAAAAAGGCATGAAGCACCGATCAATTATTATCATACATCAGTTGCATCAAAGAAATCTCATAAATGCAGTTGGTAACAAGATGCAAAACAATGTTTTACTTGGTGCATGTGTTTGCATTGACCAACTGATTTAAGTTTTTACCTTGTTTTGAAGGTTTCATATGGGGAATAAATAGCTTTCAAAGTATTCAGCACAACTGCAAGATCTGATTCTGAAAATAAGTGCTGAATGTTCCTGCCAAAAGTGCCAGTCATATTGTGCAGTTCAATTAGTGCTTGAAGATGCTTATTCTGCAACTTGGTACTTTTTGGCAAGTCACCTGATAGAACATCCAATATACCTGGTACAGAGAAGAAAAACACAATTCACTGTTAGCAAAAACAAGCAAGATTAAGCAACCAAACTAATAGCTTGTTCAAGCAAAAAAAATCTATGTGATAAAACCATGGGATAGATGTAGGTCAAGATGAAATTAATGAACAGTTTATGCATTACCTTTGGCAACAGATCTGGTTTCAGGAACAACATCCCCAGTTGCTATATTTACACGAGAGACAAAGCTTGAATTCAACTCACTCATGGTCTCAGTAAGTACTTTTGGTACTAGTGATTTGTATTCTTCGGGGAACGCAGTCAAGCACCTGTAAGCTTCAACATTTCCATTTTAGAGCATCCACAGGCTAAATTGCAGTTCTGATAGGGAAAAATAGTGCTAACAGCAAAGGAGGAGGAGATCACCATGAACATACCACTTCCACTCTTGTTCAAGGTAAAGAAGTGTCTCATCATAGAAATTAGGCAGCCAGCTAGAGAATGAGAGGCCACTAATGCTTTCGCCACCGAGCTTCTCCATCTCTACCCTACTGGACCTTTGCTTTAGGTCAAAATCTTCCCAGAGTTTCTTTAGAGGCTTAACATGGATCTTAGTGTATTGCACCTCAAGCGACTTGAACCTATCGATACGTATCAGAATACCACGAAGGTCTTGCACAGCATCAACCTTTCAAGAAAGAAACAGGTTCTGAGCAAAATAGAGATGCTTCATGTGACAAATACAAACTACTGTTTTGTGGGGGATATACCTTGCGATTAGAAAGTGCATCTACTAAATGAGGCTGCACCATTTCATCTAGCCTCTCTTCCAATACTTCAAGTTGTTTTCTAACATTTGCAAACTCGGCAACCTGAAAGAAAGAAAAAACTTCTTATACAAAATGAACAGGTCGCTTATGCAGCTCATAGTTTTTTGCAGGAACTATGTCACCTCTCCAACTGCTGACAAGCAATGTCTCATAGTTGCCAGGGTTTCTGCAGCTTTTGGAAGATTGCCACTAGAAAACACATCCTCAACACTCTGGCTCAACTGAGCTAACCCAGCAGCATCCTGCCATTCCATCAAACAAACTCTTAAAAATAATAAACAAGAATTCACCACATGAATAAAACAATATTGCAGTGGTGTGTCATGTAACTCTAGATAGACCTTACCTGCAATGTTGTGTATGCGGCTTCCATGCGCTGTTTCACAGTATCAATTCGCGCTAGTGCAGCTATCGATTCTGCAGATGAGCCCTCAGCCTGGTTGGAAATAGAACCGTGAATAGTTTGTTAGTTGCCGGCTTGTCGTCTTGGAAAAAATGTAGCTCGAACCGAATTACAGTATAACAAGATGGAGTGAGCTTGAGCAGCGGGATAGGCCACAACCCCCCGAGAGATTAGTTTAGTGTACAAGAAAGGTTCTCTCATGGTCACACCACTGAAGGGCAAGATTTTATTTTCCTTGCATCTTGTCCTGGAATTTTATCATCTGAAGTACGTAAACAATACTAGAACTCCATGGCTCTTTACTTTTTTTGGCAAGCAAAATAGAGTTTTATGCAGATCGCCTCTGAATCTGAATTACTCTTAATTTTAACTCTTACATTAGGCTAAAAGGCTCAAGTTTGTAAGTACATAAAATGGCAATATCCGAAATTAGTCTACATGGCAACTAATGCAACTATGTCAGATTGTAGCTTAGTTTTACAAACCCCGCTACGCAAAATCAGGCAATGAAACCAGAACACAAACTGATCAAACTAAATAACTCAGTAGTGAATTTTGTACTGCTTGAACGCTACAATTGTACTCATGTCGTATCCACGGCGAAGCCCACAGATAAAAAACGACTTGACTAGACACGGAATGTGAGATCCAGATCCATCTGAACTATATGTGCGAAGAAACTACGCGAGAGCTCCAAGCAATCCATCTCGATTTCGCGTAATGAAACGCATGGGAGTGCGAGTGAGATCCAGATCCAATAAGGCCTAAGGCCACAGGAACGGAGGCGCGTACCAGGGAGAGGGACTGGAGGACGGAGGCGAGGTGGGAGCGCAGGGCGACGGCGTCGTCGCGGAGGCGCAGCGCGTCGCGGCACGCCAGCGGGACGCGGCGGAGGGCGTCGCCGCTGTCCCTCTCGAGCGCGGCCGCGGCGTCGTCGGCGGCCGAACGCAGGCGCTCCTCGGCGTCGGCGAGGAAGCGGTCGAGAGGCTCCGACGGGTGCCGCGTGTCCAGCGCCGCGTTGATCCACCGCTTCGGGTCGAAGCCCTCGGCCCCGAACTCCGACGCGTCCACCACCACCATTTCCGATGCACGCCGGGAGACCGCGCGGGCTCCCTTCACTGTCTCTCTCGGCTCGTCGGATGTCTGCAGGGGACGAAGGCGTGGAGCTGTTATGTGAAGGGCTTTTGTACGTTTTGAGTTTGGAAGTGTGTTTTGGGGAAAACCTTTTTTCGTTCCCAGTAAGATTTAGTCCTAAAAAATAAAATGCTGACGTGGAAGGAACTATCCGGTAGCGTTCATCGGTACTGTATAGGAGAATTTAGTAGCGTTCATCAGTATAGGAGAATTATACTTAGGAGAATTATACTTAGAATTCATTAGGAGTGCCACGTAAACAAAATGCTGACATGGAAGGGGTCCTTTTTATTCATTAGGAGTTTGGAGGAGTGTTTTGGGGAAAACTTTTTTCGTTCCCAATGGGATTTAGTCCTAAACAAAATGTTTTTTTAGGGGAGTCCTAAACAAAATGTTGACGTGGAAGAAACTATCTAGTAGCGTTCATCAGTACTCCGTATAGGAGAATTACAGAATTCATTAGGAGTGCCACTTAGACAAAATGCTGACATGGAACTATGGAAGGGGTCTTTTTTTTTAATCCTGGAACACATAACAAAATTTCGAGCTATTTTGCAGCTCACAATAAAGGCTCTCGTCAGCAGAGAACACTACCAGATAGAGTGAATCTAGTTTCACAGGCATCAGCATTAGATACAAAAGTTGTATGCTCAGTACATACAAGACAAAATGACGCCGAGGGCCTACGAAGCGGAACATCTAGCAAGTCTTAGCCTAAACCACAGTTGCCCGGCACACTAACATGCAAAAGAGCATACAATACAACTGAACACCATTCAATGACGTTAGTAATTTAGTCCTTACTAGTTTCTTCATCAGAACGGCCAGATTCAGCCTCTGCAAGTCAGTGGGTACTACCCCCAGCGAGGAAGGGATCAGGAAGAGCAGCAGGATCCAACTCATAGAAGCCACAGAGCGTGCCACCCTTCTCTTTTGTCAGTTGGAAAGAGGGTATCCGGTGAGAAAACCGCAAGTCATCTTTTGTTGGCACCTCCAGGATACTCCTCTCATTGTCTGGCCTGAATACAGTTCTGTAGCCATCAACCTGAGTCAGAAACAAGACTTTCGTGCTAGCTTCAGCGCGCGCAGTTATCACACCAATGGCATATTCACAGGCATCCTTGCTGGAAGGAACCCAGCCAGGCGACCAATTGCAGTAGATCGCCCAAATCTCCCCTATTTGTGGGTGAATTTCAAAGTCTCGCTTCGAACGCGTTTCTACTATATGAGAGAATGCGCCATTTGTGCCATATTTGATACTCCAGTAACGGATTTTAAATGTCCCACAGCTCACAGGTACGTCATGCTCTAACCACAGATTCTCCTGTTCTGATCGAGGGCATGCCTCCAGCCAAGTCAGGTGCACTACAAACGGATGTGTATCAACTTTAGAAACCCAGCCATAGTATTTTGGAAGTTTATCAAAATCACTGTAAAGAGCCCATATCTGGCCTCGTTCAAACTTAGCATTCGACCGGCCTTCTTCAAAGTTGTAGAATACTGTTTTTGGATATGTCAAAATAGTTGGGGAGCAGCAGCCTTGCAGAGCAGAAGAACCAGGCATGCAAGAATCAAGAGTAACTGGTGGAAATGCTATGTCCAAGTTGTTAGGAAGAGATACGGTATCTAGTTCAAGAAACCCACTAGGGACACCAACCTTCTCATCTCCTGTTCTGAAAAATGGGATACTGTGGGAAAACCGAAGTAGATCACTTGATGGTATAACAAATGATGATTTATCCTTTGCTTGTGCAAATAGACTCAGAAAACTTTCAACCCTGACCAAGGGGATAACAGTAACACCAGCTTCCATTGTAAAGTTCGAAAGGACCTCCACCACTTCATACTCATAGGATCTATGATTGTCTGCATCTGAGATCCACTGGATACTCCAGCCCTTATAAATAGCCCATACCTCACCCTTACTTGGATGTATTACATAAGAACCCCTTGTTCTGCCTTTAGCCCATGAAACAATGTGAGAAAACATGAGGGGATGTTGTGACTCTTGTGTGTTTCCTAACTTAAAGTTCCCACAAGCCACAGGAAGTTCATTATAAGTCCAATTGTCCTCATCATCATTCACTGCATAGTGATCCAGCCAAGTGAACTTAACTGTGAAATTGGTAGTATCAATATGTCTAATCCTAGCATAATATCTTGGCATGGCATCAAAGTCATCATAAAGTGCCCATATCTGATTAACTGCAAACAGTTTGGCATCCCTACACTTACTGAAGTCAAAAAATTCGGACTCAGGGTACATGCAGCTCCCAGCATTGCAACGCTTCCCAGCAGGTGTATCACAAGTCCTTTTATTGCCTTCATTGACAGTACAACTTTTATCTTGATTACCTGCTTTGTTGTAGACATGAGTTCCATTAATTTGTCCATTAGCATGGGCAACATTATCAATAAAACTTTTATCTTGATTATCTGCTTTGCTGTAGACATGAGATTCATTAATTTGTCCATTAGCGTGGGCAGCATTATCAGCAAACACTTCATTAGAACTGCAGGAAGCATTTGAGGACCAATCTTTAAGTGTCCGACTCTTTTTCTTTGGAGAGTCAAGGGTGTCATTGGCATCAACATATGCCTTTCTCCTAAAACATCTATCTGGAGTAGGGATTCCTGCAGCACCTGGCACTGCTGATGTATCCACCCCACTATTTAGGTTTTTCCCATCACCAAAATATGGTACAGTGGTGTCAGTTTGCATCCTTCCATCTGCCCTATCATTTCCATTTGGTGCAGATGCTTTAGAAGGATTTGTTGCAGAAAATTCAACTCCTTTCCGACTTGTCTCTGTATGATCAACCATACCTTCACCACCTGGTTTCGAACTCCTCTTCATTTGTTCATCACATTGTGCTGCATTCATCACAGGACTTG
>CM041638.1:10747002-10769763 GCA_023333625.1 Bothriochloa decipiens
AATTACTTTGACTATCGAGATTGATTTAGCACACTTGCCAAAATTGAACACAGTTACTTCTTTCATGACATTTTTTCTCTCAAAAAGACAGGAGAGATACATATCTTTATATTATAAAGAGAGAGAGAGAGAGATGGCATCTATTGCCAAATGATATATTATATTGCTTTTCTCATATATTTTCATTAATAGTAAACCACTTTCAAGCACAAAACTAATAGGACCGCTTTTGTATCACATAAACTTTATATCGTTTGACAATAGTTGGCTAAAATCTACTAGTTTGATCAGGGCACCTTAGCAAAAACAACAGAAGGGGTATTGAGTACTATGCTGATGAAAGTTATGTTCTGTTGGGAAACAATCCGAATGCATGTCCAAGACGATATAAAGAATGGAAATCAGAGGAAAACTGCATCAAGAATCAAACATCAAGTCGCTCTGGATTACCGGGATTAACCCCAAATGGGACAGGCGCTTCCCAAGACTATGTCCACTGCTGCTATTTGCTTGGGCAAGGAGGCTACCAATGGTCACACCTCGGACAGGCACTTCCTCCTCACTCTCTTGAGTACTGCTGCTGATGCTTGAGCTAGAGCTTTTACTAGCACAGTCCTGCTGTCCAGACATGCTATCTCTAAATGAACATTGACAATATCTCAGACCAACAATAGGCTTGAGAGAAACCAAGTAGCATCTTAGTTTAATAGTCAAGTAATATCATATGCATTCACATGATGGCAGGAAATGCTAGGGGGAAAAGGCTCAAAGCAACTAGAAGCAACCAACAAGCTTTTTTTCCCAGCATTACACTCCAAAACATAACACTGTTCGGATGATTGGAACTAGGAAGCATAATGCCTGATGGGATTTCTACTTATTATCATATTACTTCATGAGACCTTACATTTCCATGGATAATCTTGATGGGTTTTATCTGGAGATTATGTTCCAATTCCAACAAGAAGCAAACAATACAGCAGTACAGCAAAATGAGGGTCCCCCGACTCACTGATTAGCATGCATAATTCCTGTGTCCAAAAGTTAAATACACACATTTCCAGTTCCCGATGCCTCTAACACTTCATTTTTACAGGATCGAAGAAATATTCCAGGGATGTTTATCACGGTAATCGAACTGACCGACCAACCAATAAAGAAACAAGAAACAAAATGGACAGCTTCAAATAAGCTATGTTTCCCTCGTGCTACCAGTCCAGTATATATCCAAGAGCCCAAGTATAAATTCACCCAACAACCTCACTCGTCTAAATAACTAGTATTGCCAGAATTTAATTAACAAGTCGACAATCGGATCTTGGATCAATCGATACAAAAAGGGGGGAAGATGTTCTTCTTTATAGAAGCCAGTTACAGCGAAAACCAAACAATCACTCTACCAGGCGATCTTAACTCTTCAGTAGAAACCCTTCAGAAGCAAGTTCAAGAAGGGAGCTATTAATCGCGACGAAATCTACCATGAACAGTAATCAGGTGAATAAGACACCCAAGAAACAGTCAAGAAGCAGGACCTCACTAGCCGGAGCCAAGCTACTCATGGCGCCGAATCGCGATCGCCAGAGACCCCAGCTGCGAGTCGGATGAACTGATCGAACTGAGGAGGGGAACTTGAACTTACTAGCTTGCCGGATCCAGGCCGTGGTGCGCGCGAGAAGCGGCGCTCGAGTTGCGCAGGCAGCTCACTCTCCCGGTGGGGCGCCAGAACGAAGCACCTTTCTCTTTCCCTTTTGCTGTCGGGCTCAGTTCCTGCGAAAAATGGTAGGCACGCCCTTAAGTCGTCCACATTTTCGGAAACACCCACGAGAGTTTCGATATCATATATATGCCGATCTAGTAGAGTTCCCAACTTCTCCGTAATTTAAAAAGAAAGGTATCAAAACAATAATACAGTCATCCAGCTCAAGTCAAAAAATACTTGCAATGTCGTTGTCGAGTACACGGTCTCAATATCAAGGCCCTAGAGCCAAAGTTTATATGAAAAAAGAATATAGCAAACCATTAATACAAAAACTTGAGCTTCAGTAAACAAGTTCCACCATAAAAATGATCAAAAGTAACATTAACACAATCAGTCCACGTTAACTCAAAAGCTTAAATTCAAGTAAACAAATTCCACTATAAAAAATAATCAGAAGGCAAGTCCTTGACTTTGGCATTTTGCGACTTCTCGCAAGGAGCCTTGCTAAACAAACATCTAAAAAAAACAACTCCCTGAAAGGACTTTAGAGGAGTTGAATCTGCTTTTTATGGAGGAACCAGAGATAAAAAAAAATGACTTCTCTTAATTTTCCTCACAAAATAATACAAATTATTATAAAATTGACACCAGAGAAGTTTTTGCCAAGCATTTTTCAAATCAGCTCTACCTCCGTTAGAGAAGTTGTTCCACATAAGTGATGGACTTAGATCCCTTTTAGGAGGAGACGAAGCCCTACCAAATGAAGACTTAGTTTATGTATGATATGTTTTGTTTTTAAGAGAAAGTTAGATGAGTTTATCAATCAATATATATAGCTTTATCAAAATATATAGCACAATTTAGCTTATCATATCTAGAATATAGCTTATCCTATCTTGCGGCATGCTTCTGCTTTAACATACTCACCGGATATATATGTGCATCTATTCATAAGAGATTCAGAAAAAAAAATAGAGCCATCACATGAAAAATATGTACTAAGAAAATTTACAAGAAAGAAACTTAGCTAGATGGATGCTAAATCTGAAGTATTGGTAAATTTGTCAACCAATTAAAAGCCAACCAAGCTATAAATTTAAAGTATTGGTAAATATGTCATAGATTTAGCAGGCTAAATGTGAAGTATTGGTAATTTTTTGGTAATATAATAAACCAAGTAGAAGCTAAAAACTTGGTTTACCTAGGTTTTGGCACAAATTTTATTATCTATTGATAGCGAGGGCGCCATATGGTTTCAACCTTCCAAGCATGTCTCAAGAAGTCAAGATAGCTCGACCGGGGACTCGGATAGAGCGCGTGGACCGATCTGCAACAACAAACATTCTCGAGGACTAGAGAGAGTGGGCAACAACCAAGAAGATCCTAGCTAGTGGGCAACAACCAAGAAGATCCTTTTGTGCGACCCAATCTGACGCGATTTCTGTGGGTCGACCACCAAAACCCAAAGCAGCCGCAGCAATAAGAAATGGAGAATGGAGCACGACCGAGTGGTGTGGCTGCTTCTGGGAACACCAGCACGCAGAACACTCGAAGCGTCTGAAGAATGACTGGATTTTCTAACCCACCGTGCTTATCGCCCCAGATTTTTCACTGCACTACCCTACCGACCACTTTACCTGCCTGCGTGCCTGCTGTGTGAGCATTTCCCACTGCTAGCTCACCGATCAGCGCCACGCCGTCCGTTTGTTCTTTAGCAAAATTGGATACGGACACAGATTTGTCAGTTTTTTTCTGAGCCTGTCCGGCAACAGCAAGCAGCAAGCAGCTAGCGACGGCGACGCGGTCCTTCCTGCTCGTCGGAAAGGAGGCAATACAATAACACAGCGTTTTATCCCAAGTAAGATAGAATAAGCCAGAGATAAAACTTAAAAGAGATCAGGAAATAAAGTACACGTAGAGGATATAAGAAAAAAGGATTACAGTTCAGGCACGTTAATTGCTAGTCTCCAAGCGCTCCTATCTATAGCTAAATCTTTAGAGATACTCCACTCCTTAAGGTCTCTCTTAACCGACTCGTTCCAAGTCAGTTTTGGTCGACCTCTACCGTTCTTTACATTATCGATCCGCTTTACAACTCCACTACGCATCGATGTCTCAGATGACCTCCGTTGGACATGACCAAACCATCTCAACCGGTGTTGAATCAATTTCTCCTCAATTGATGCCACCCCAACCCTATCCCGAATATCGTCGTTCCGGACTCTATCCCTCCTTGTGTGCCCACAACACCTGAAAGGATCAAGATGCCCAAGAGGGGGGGTGAATTGGGCTAATTCTAAAAATTCTTGCGGAATTAAAACCTATTGGCCCATTTCACCCTATGTGCCTATGTGTGTTTCTAAGGATTCTACTGAGAAAAGTTTTGCACCCTAGTTCCAATCCTAATCTAGCATGGCAATTCTAAGAATGTAAATTGCGGAAATGTAAATGCTAGAAAGTAAATGCGGAAAGTAAAGGGGCAAGGAACACGGCGATGTTTTCCTGAGGTATCGGAGAGTCGCCACTCTCCACTAGTCCTCGTTGGAGCACCCGCGCAAGGGTATAGCTCCCCCTTGATCCGCGCAAGGACCAAGTGCTCTCTCCGGGCTGATTCTTTGACACTCCGTCGTGGTGAATCGCCGGAACCGCTCACAACTCAAGTTGGGCCATCCACAAGCTCCGCCGGATGATCACCAAACTCCCAATCACCACCAAGCCGTCTAGGTGATGGCGATCACCAAGAGTAATAAGCACAAGCTCTCACTTGACCTCGCAAAGCCTAATGAGACGATGGATGCACACTTCTACTCTTGAATCACTAATGAGTGCTAATCAATGGATTCTCAAATCACTAGCACCTCACTAGGGCTCTTGCTCTCTTTTGACACTAAAGAGGTTGTTCAGCTGAAGAGAATAGGCAAGACTTCTGGTATGGAGGGGTAGGAGATGTATTTATAGCCCCACGGGCCAAAACCAACCGTTACCTTCCAAACCACGATTTTCGGGGTCACCGGACGCGTCCGGTCCCCAGCACCGGACGCGTCCGGTCTGTTCAATCTTTCAAATACCCGAACGAACTCAGCTAGCCGTTACGTACCCACCGAACGCGTCCGGTGAGTTACACCGGACGCGTCCGGTGTTTCAGTCTGAAAACATAGCTTCTGGACAGCGTCTGGTGTAGCACCGGACGCGTCCGGGCCGGCGTCCGGTCCGTTATCATTTTCGACGTTGCACCAGACGCGTCTGGTGCTTACCACCGGACTCACTGTCCCAGCGTCCGGTGCGTTCAAACACTCTGCTGCACACGCAAATGAATAGACCGGACGCGTCCGGTCCTATTCGGTCCAGCGTCCGGTGCAGCTAAAACAACCGTTCCACTTCGAATTCGACGATCTTTGTGAACGGCTTTAACTCCAACGTACCTTAGGGCATTTTTGTAGTTACCTAGTGCTAAGTTTCACAAGTGTGCATCACACCTAAACCATTAGACTTATCCAGGTCAAGCTACCCGTTTGCACCCTCCTTAATAGTACGGCCAAAGAAAAAACAAAGTCCTAACGACTAATCCGACGTCACCCAACATGGACGATCGGAACTAACCATTCTTGACCTTGTCGTTCATCCTTTGAAAACCGAAACGATTTCCATCGTCAAGGGAGCATGAAACCTGTATTGCCCACGGTATCCATCACCATAACCTAACTTACCAATGTTTCTACAAAACACACGTTAGTTATGGTAAATATTGTCATCAATCATCGAAACCACATTAAGGGGCCTAGATGCTTTCAACACCATCGCAACATACGCATCTCTGCTACACTCAATTGTTGGATATGTCTTTTTTTGTAGGTCAACATTCAGCACCGTATAGTATCGCCGGACGAATCGCTGTCCTATAAAACTTACCTTTTAACTTCTGAGGCACCCTTTTGTCACAGAGGACGTTTGAAGCTTAACGCCATTTCAACCAACCGGCTGAGATTCTATGCCTAACATCTTCATCGATGTCGCCATCCTTTTGTAGCATCGATCCTAAATACCGAAAAGTATCCTTTTTGGCCATCACTTGCCCGTCGAGACTAACGTCTCCCTCCTCATTTTTAGTCGCGCTGAAGTCGCACCTCATGTGCTCGGTCTTTGTCCTACTAAGTCTAAACCCTTTCGACTCTAACGTGTGCCTCCATAGTTCTAACTTCCTATTAACCCCTACCCTTGTCTCGTTAACTAGCACCACATCATCAGCAAAGAGCACCAAGGGATATCACCTTGTATGTCCCTTGTGACCTCATCCATCACCAAAGCAAATAAATAAGGGCTCAATGCTGACCCTTGATGTAGTCCTATTTTAATTAGAAAGTCACTGGTATCACCATCATATGTTCGGACACACATCACCACATCCCCGTACATATCCTTGATGAGGGTGATGTATTTAGTTGGGACTTTATACTTTTCCAAGGTCCACCACATGACATTTCTCGGTACTTTATCATATGCCTTCTCGAGGTCAATAAAGACCATGTGCAAGTCCTTCTTCTGCTCCCTATATTCTCCATCAACTGTCGTAATAAGAAAATCGCCTCCATGGTCGACCTACCAGGCATAAACCCAAATTGATTTTGGGTCACACTTGTCACTCTTCTTAGGCGATGCTCGATAACCCTCTCCCAGAGCTTCATCGTATGGCTCATCAACTTAATCCCACTGTAATTAGTACAACTTTAAACATCTCTCTTGTTCTTAAAGATTGGTACTAATATACTTCTCCTTCATTCTTCAGGCATCTTATTTGATCGAAAAATAAGGTTAAAAAGCTTAGTTAACTATACTATCGCTCTGGCACCTAGGCATCTTCACACTTCAATGGAGATACCATCAGGGCCCATCTCCTTACCTTCCTTCATCCTCTTCAAAGCCTCCTCGATCTCTGCCTCCTGAATTCTCCTCACGAAGCGTCTGTTGGTATCGTCATATGAGTCATCCAACTTCAAGGTAGGACCCTCATCATTCTCCCTATTAAACAACTTGTCAAAGTACTCTCTCTATCTGTCATTGATCTCCTCATCCCTCACCAAAAGTCAATCTGTCCCATCCTTGATGCATTTGATTTGGTTGATGTCCCTCGTCTTCCTCTCACGGATCCTAGCCATCCTATAAATGTCTTTCTCCCCTTCCTTCGTGTCTAGCCGCTGGTAAAGGTCATCATACGCCTAACCTTTTGCTACACTCATCGCTCGTTTTGCAGCCCTCTTCGCTATTTTATAGCCCTCATTGTTGGCCGTACTCTTTTCATGGTGGAGGCGCTTGAACCACTCCTTCTTCTCCCTAATAGCCCTTTGCACCTCGTCATTCCACCACCACGTGTCTTTGGCTTCCCGTTTACCTCCCCTACTCACTCCAAACACATCTGAAGCCACCTTCCGAACACATATCGTCATCTTTAGCCATATGTTATTTGCATCTTCTCCTTCTTCCCATGGCCCTCGCCTAGCACCCTCTCCTTAAATGTTTGCGCTGCTTCCCCTCTAAGCTTCCACCATTTTGTTCCCGCAATCTTGGCCCGATTGTCCGGTGGACACGTACTCGAAAGTGAAAATCCGTCACCACAAGCTTGTGTTGAGGGACAACACACTCCCCAGGTAACACCTTACAATCTAAGCAAGCACGTCTATCCTCCTCCTTGCAAGGATAAAGTCGATCTGGCTCAGGTGTTATCCACTACGAAAGGTCACTAGATGGGATTTTCTCTTCTTAAAGACAGTGTTCGCTATCAACAAATCGTAGGCCAACGCGAAGTTTAAAACATCCTCCTCCTCTTGATTTCTACTATCATACCCGAAACCCCCATGCACCCGCTCGGAACCTACATTAGTCGCACCTACATGGCCATTGAGGTCTCCTCCTATGAAGAGTTTCTTGCTGATAGGCACGGTACTAACCATGCTATCGAGTTCTTTCCAAAATTGCCTCTTGGTGCTCTCACAAAGACCTACCTGTGGGGCATAGGCACTGATCACATTCAGAGTCGAGTCTCCAACTACCAACCGGACTAGGATAATCCGGTCGCCTTTTCTCCGCACATCAACCACTTCATCCTTAAGGCTCCTATCGATCAAAATGCCTACACCATTCCTACCCGAAGTTTTCCCCGTGTACCAAAGTTTGTAGCCAGTATCCTCCACCTCCTTCGCCTTCTGGCCCTTCCATTTAGTCTCCTGTACGCATAGAATATTTACACGCCTCCTAATTATTGTATCGACTAGCTCTCTTAACCTATCCGTTAGAGACCCTACATTCCAGCTACATAGAAGAATCCTAGTTGGCTCGGCTAGCTTCCTTACCCTTCGCACCCGTCGAGGGAAGTGCGAAGAGCCTTGCTCATTTATCACTACACCCGGACGCAGATGTAGCGCGTCACAAAGGTTGCGACGACCCGACCCTTGCTTATTTATCATTGTACCCGGATCACGATACGACGCGCCACTAAGGGGATGACGACCCGGCCCTTGCCCATTTAACACTACATCCGGGTTCCGATGTAACGCGTCGCTAAGAGGGTTACGCCTCAATGAATCTCTCGTGGGTTTCATATCCATGAGGATGACTGATTTTGAAATGTTAGTTAACCGAACCTGACACATCCTTCTCCTTTACCCGGGTTTAGGACCGGCTATATTGAAACGACTTAAAAAAGTCTTCCAATCAACATAGGCGGAGTTTGAGAAAGGAAGCGGTGATAACGCAAAAGGCTTGTGAATCGTGATGGTAACAGGCAGGGCCAACCGGCCAAGTGCAAGTGCCGGCGGCGGCGGCAAGCAAGCGGGCGGGGCGGGGGTGGCTAAGTAAAGCACTGCCTTCCCGAGTATACTGTATACAGGCAAGGTGACAATGTGTAGTAGCTAGGCAGTCAGCATCGAGGAAAGGTTAAAATACGTCACGTTGTAAGTCCGATCCTCAAGCGAAGCGAGTGCAGCAATGAACTTGTGTGGGCTGCGACCGACACACACCGTATTATGCAAACACTGTGCAAGGTAGTATATGCTTCCGTCCCGTCCCGTCCCGTCCGTCCCCACCTACTCACCCACCCAAAAAAAAAAGGTTTTGGAGAAGTCACCTTTATAAAATTAATCAAGTTTATTTATAGAAAAAATCAATATTTATATCTTCAATTTAGTTTACTAAGAGAGTATATCATATTTAGGTTTTGGTATCATAAATGTTAGCATTTTTTATATAAATTTAGTCAAACATTAAATTATTTGACGTTATCCCTCAAATTCAAATTACAAGTCATTCTAACTTATTTTTGGAAAGCATCTTAAGTTTAATCAAAATTATAATGAGAACTATAAAAATTTATGACATTAAATAGATATACTATAAGAATATAATTAATGGAAACCTAATGACACTTATTTGATAAATATTATTATTTTATTATATAAATTTAATCATACTTGTGATGTTTTGACTCTCCGAGAAAACTAAAATAATTTATAATTTTGGATGAAAGAAGTACGCGTCATTGTTCACGAGATATGCAAATTTAGAAGGAGAGAACAAATCTATAACATACTACAGATATCGCTTGAGCTCTACTATCTTATGAGTTTATTTGTATGTTATCACAATGAGGTCTATGATGCATTTGGGCATAGCTTTGGTCTTCATATTTGTGCCTCCAGTTCTCCATCTTGTATGAGCTATGCCCTCCCTATTGCATCCTCTATCGACACACTTTTTCTAGTTGCTCTACACAAGAGCCTTATCCTCTCGTAAAAATCCGCCGCCACCACACCGTTCTCATGGGCACGCTCTCCCTCGACCCTCCCTTATGTGTCCTCACAGTAAAGCAACCTTTCTTTGTTGGACCCTAGACTCGAACCTAGGGTATGCCTAACAAAATATCTTGCAGTCAATACTTGTATAATCTAAAATATAATTCAAACTTAGCAGATGCCAAGTACACAAGCAAGCACTAGTCCAGAGGAGATATAGTATAGAGCCTAAAACACTTAAGAATGTTAGACTTTTAATTTGGACTTTTTAATTCTAACTAGAAATAATAATTTTGACTAAAATATAGAGTAGTCCTTAGACTACCTTAAATAGTTAAATCAGGCTAGATCCGTCCATGTGTTCTCACGAGCTGTAGAGTCCACCCTACTACGAGGAGATGAGAGGACTCGATCTTGTACCCAAAGCTCGTCCTTCTAGCCCAAACCTTGCCCTCGCAATCCCTCTGCTTGGATCTTAATTTCCCTGACAGATGGTGGGGGAAAGGCTATGTAAGGAGGCAGTAACAACGACAGTGGTGGCTGAGGATGGAAGATGTGCAGAGAAAAGAAGAAAAAAGAAAACCTAGAAATATATTCTACGTAAGTACTCTCACCGGTTTCTCAACCGTTGTTCTTATTTCTTAAGAAGTCAAACATACTCAAAGTTAACTAGATATATAAAATAATGTTAATATTTGTGATACGCAATTACTATCGCATGAATCCTTCAAAGACTAGTCTAAGGCAGTCTCGGTTGAGATTTTGTGTCCTTCTTTCTAACATCCATTGGTGTTGGAAATGGTGTGCACAAGTTTTATTCCCATAAAACTCATTTCAAACCATGAAACTCTAATCATTTCTCTCTTTATTGAAACTATGAAAGTCTTATTGGGTCTGTCCTAGAGACTCCAATTTGGACTATCGAGATGAAAATTCATGTTGTACGCGATTACATGGATTGTGTGATCGTCTCTACTATATCAACAAGATCTCGAAATCCTAAGGGAGGGCTCCTCTCTTCTATGGAGGAACCAAGAAGTCATAATTTCCGTTTCGGAGGAGCGACCGCTGCAACGTACTCCCTCTGTTCCACAAATAAAAGTACATCTGGCTCATAGGCACCGAGATTAAGATAGGTGGTAAATTACACTTTTGCCCCTATAAAGTCATCTGACAGTGGATATGCATGGGGGCATCAGACAAGTCCATGTTGCTGGCGCGCGGCATGCATTGCCAACGAGTGAACCAAGCAGAAGTCACCGGTAGCTTCGAGGCTCCATTGATTTTTTTACGGCTGCTCATGCTGCTCCATTTATTTTTTTATTTTCTTTTTTTAAAGGACGGCTCTAGTGCAAACGGTAGAGCTTTACCGTCTGTGACCAAGAGATCTAGGGTTTAAGCCTAAGGTTCTGCACATTTGTACATAGATGACTGCTGGCTATTTTTTCTTTCCTAGACCCCGCAATGCGGGAGCCTAGGGCACTAGGTATGTTTTTTTTTCTACAATAATAATTGGACTATCTACACCTGCATGTGATGTCACATTAGGGGGTAGTATCGGAAAAATTCTCATATATGACCAGTAGTATGAGAAAATTTTTGAATTATAGATATTTTATGAAACGGAGGGAATAAAAGAAAGTCGGCAGTGTCGTGGTCAACCGGCACAAGCACAGCATCGAAGACCTGGCCTTCATCATCACAAGTCATCACCCAACACGGCAGTTCAGTGGTGAGTCCACGCCCTCCACGCCATCCCGCGGCGCACCGGCCGGCGGAGGCGTGCGGCTCGCCGGCCCGTGCCGCGTGCGCCGGCGGCAGCGTGCGCCACTCAGCAGCACTCGTACGTCGTCGTCATCATCATCAGAGTCGGTACTCGACACGTTCCAGCCCAGCCACGCACGCAGCGCCCGTTCCCGAGGCACCGTCCACCGGGCCCACCCGGCAGCCTCTCAACGGGCCCGCGCCACACACGCGAGCGAAAACGAACCGCCCCGAAACATCCACGGTCCACCCCACATCACGCAACCGCAGCGGCCCATTTCCCATTTTTTCCCCAATCATCCCGGCGCTCTCTCACTTCAGCAGCTCAAGCTCAGGAGCCTCCCAAACCAACCAACCAACTCGAGCCCTCGACGACTCGCTCTCCTCGCCCGAGAGAAGCACACGCAGGCAAAACCCTAGCCCGCCCACTCCGGTGCGCCAGCCACCGGCCGATGGTTTCGATGAGCACGACGCCGAAGCCGCTCGACACCGCCGCAGTCAGCGCTTCCGCCGCCGCCGTCGCCGGCGGGGACGAGGGTGGAGGCGGAGGAGGAGGCGGCGGCGGGAAGAAGCAGGTGCGCGGGGCGGCAGCGGCGGTGATGGCGCCGCCGCCGATGGCGGTCCCGGTCCCGGCCGCGGCGCCCGCGGTGGCGGGGAAGGAGGTGCGGAAGGTCAGGAAGCCGTACACCATCACCAAGTCGCGGGAGAGCTGGACGGAGCCCGAGCACGATAAGTTCCTCGAGGCCCTGCAGCTGTGAGTGCCCCCCCGACCCCCGATCCCCCCCTCTGTCGTCGATTTGTGGATAGGTGATGGCGTCTCTATCATCATTCTATGAGAATGGTAGCGGTTGCTTGCTCCGTTGCGTAGTTGGATTTGTCGCCTGCCTTGGCTCCTGCAAATACTTTAAATTCTGCTGCACGTCTCCTGCAAATGCTAAATTGGGCTCGTTTAGGGGCTGCTTCTGTATGGGGGCGATCGGTTCTTTGTTGGTTTTGTCTGTTGGGTCCAGTTTGACGGAGAAGGTTTCTGTCGAACCTGTTAGATATAGATATCACAGTGGTCATTGTTGGGGGCACCTATGTTCATCTTCCGGGGGTACCTGAATCTTGGCCTTTGATCGGTTTATCATGGCATGTGGTGGTGCAATTTTTTCTTGTGAGTAGTGATGTTGTATTTAGCTCAATACACGGTGATTATTTTAACAACCTAGCCAAGAGGATGCACTTTTAGACTACACTTAGATGTTACAATGAGACATTTGGGTGTTGCATGATCCCAGTTTTCATTGGAACCTTTTAAAGGGTTCCCATACACGTTTAAGGATATCCTCCCCTTGCAAAATGTTTTTCTTGTCCTCTAGACAGGCTACGCAAGGTTAGATAAATGAACCAAACATATCCAGTGTGTTTGAGTATCTATAGCCTTTCCCTGTGATTGTTTATAAGTTTAAAAATTGTTAAGTGATGCTAATGTGAAAATTTGAATGATTTAATGGCATTTCTCATATTCATTTTTTTTTGTTTCTTTGTTGTAGTTTTGATCGTGATTGGAAGAAAATTGAAGCATATGTTGGTTCGAAGACTGTTATACAGGTATCCATACCCACCCCAAGCCCTAAACAATATTTCTCAAAGTGCTTGTGATCAATCTTTAGCTACAGGCATTCAGTAATAATTATTTTGTAATCAATCTATTTTTTATAATGTCCTCAATCTATAAAAAATGTTCCTTTGACAGATAAGGAGCCATGCTCAGAAGTACTTCTTGAAGGTTCAGAAGAATGGTACGGGCGAGCATCTGCCCCCACCCAGGCCAAAACGAAAGGCAGCTCATCCATATCCACAGAAGGCATCGAAAAATGGTTTGTATTATTCAGCTATTTGGCATGGTTTTTTTTCTAGTTGATGAGTGATGACTGGATTTATTTAGACCCTGCAGTTTCTCAAGCTACTTTATCACAACAACAACCACCTACCCAGAAGGAGCAAGGTTCTGTCATGCCTATGGATACTGCTACTGTTAGAGACACAAATGCAAATGTTGCAGTGCCTTCCAGGGACAATACTCTTGCTCAACCTTTTAGTGCTGGTCATGTTCAAGGTCTGTGTAGTCATTGTGACCTACATACAAAAATAAATGACTTGTGGAGACAATTATAACTTTTCCCATATTGGTGGTGCAGGTGCCGTTGCAACAAATAACTATTCAAGTAGCATAGAGAGTCCATCTGGTACTTGGCCATCTTCTGAAGCAGTTGAGCAAGAAAATGTGGTTCCACCACTCCGTGGTAAGCACTCCCTTCTGCAGCATGCACTCTGCAAATCTACCTTGCCATTGTTCTGTGCGTCGCCTAGGTGTTTGGTCTTGGAAAAATAGAAACATTTGTCAACTGCAGTTTCCAATCTCATGTCACATTAAATTACATTATCATGTGCACTTAGGTACCTTAGGTGCTTAGAAGAATACAAACATTTTGCCAACTGTGTTTTCCTTCATCGTGTCAGATTAAATTAGTTACTGCCCTAAAGAGTGAATTCTCCTTTGGTCAGTTGAAATTAAGTTTGTCAAATTAGCAGGCTTTGATATCTTCACATACAAACCATTTCTGTACTAAGGTCATGCACTCATGCTATAATGCTAAATTTTGGTTTGTATTCTGACTCTTTGCCATCACTATCGGATTTGGAGAAGATACCATTTTTTTATGTGTAAGGAGTACCTGGGATCTGAGTTGCTGTTTACCCGTTTGTATATATATTAAAGCTATTAAGAACATAGCCGTTTCAAGCATAATCTTGTCCAATTGCATCATCTCAAATATATTGGAGCGACTAAAGAAACATTTTCAGTTTAATAATCTCAAGCCCCTTGAGGGCTGGAGGTGCTTAGGCTTGTCCTTTTAGCCATGCCAGCCAAAGATAAAAAAATATATATTATTCTTACTCTCTTATATCTTCCACTGAGATTCTTTGATTCCAACATAAACCTATCTAGTTACACATCATCAATTCATCATATCTGTGAAGTAGATTTCTTAGTGTGAATGTGTTTTTTCCTTCACTGCAAATGTATCTTACTTTTGCTTCTCCATGGTCACACACGCAGCCATGCCAGATTTTGCCCGAGTATACAGCTTCCTAGGAAGCATATTTGATCCTGATACAAGTGGGCATTTGCAGAGGTTAAAAGCGATGGATCCAATTGATATGGAAACGGTACATCTTCTATATGCATGCTCTAATTTTTAGTTCTTTTCATGCATTTCACAAGCATCTTGCCTTTCTTTATTTGTAATGTGTCCCATTTCAAAAACTTCTATAATTTCTAGCTTCTGCTGCTATCTTGGCTAGTCCTGGCTCTTATTAGATATAGCTGGGGCCTCATACACTAGGAACATTCTTGAGTTTTAGATATAGTTTCTAGATATTCTGAACCTAGCAGTGTTCACTAAAATTCTAAAAATCATTAACTCCATAAATAATGCCAGAAAGCTGTTCATTAAGTTTCACCAAAATTCTGCTTAGGTCTTGCTATCCTTGAAATTAGAACTGCCGGGTCCTTTTATTTTAGCTCCAAAGGTCAGAAAAATTATAGTTCTCAATGTCTTCATCTCTGGTTGTTTTTATGCACAAGAACATTCAAGTATTTCTCCCTGTGGTAAAAAACACTTGGCTTTTGGGGCTTTGGGCACACCATGGTCTCTAATGTACCTATGATCACATTTTTATTACTAGAATATATTAGAAGATGAAGGACGGTCCTGGTGCAAGCGGTAGAGCTTTACCGCCTGTGACCAAGAGGTCCAGGGTTCAAGCCCCAGCCTCTGCACATTTGTGCAGGGATGGCTGCTGGCTATTTTCCCTTCCCCAGACCCCGCAGTGCGGGAGCCTACGGCACTGGGTACGCCCTTTAGAATATATTAGAAGATAAAACATATGAGATTATGGAATTGCTTTTCAAGGAAAAATCACAGATTATTTTTCATGTTTCAACTAAATAAATTATTTATAACCAGTGTCAAAAAGTCTGTCCATATCGTGACAAAGAATTCGGTAGTTGTGATCAAAGGAAGTATGTTATTTAACTTTGAATTCCATTTAGTGCCGTCTTCTATTTTTCCCATTCAAGATTGAGAACTTTTGGAGTCTTCAATGTCCTTAGGATTTTTTATATTTGGCTAATTTAATGTGAGTTGTGATTTGATATTGATCATTGGTCTGTTGATTGGCATACACAGGTACTGCTACTTATGAGAAATCTTTCCACGAACCTTAGGAGTCCTGACTTTGAGAAACATGTAAGTTATTTGGTTTCTTCTCTGATCTGCTCCTCTCTGGGAACTTTTGCAGCTTTTAGTCACGTATAAGCATGCTATGAATGATATTCCCATTTTGTGGTATTACTACCATTATGTTCGCATGATTTTGCCCAGTGGAGTTATGCTGGCTGATTCAATGTTTCAAAAATGGGTCACAAAGCCCACTCAGGCAGACTTAGCTTGGTGCCACCCTATGTCTGCCCAATGCCCATTGCCTAGTGCTTTGTAAAACTTCAGTGACGATATTGATCTTGCGATTGGTAGTTTTAATACCTTGTAACTCCACGAGATTCCATCATGCGCTTCATAACAATTATGGACATGACATGGCCTTCTTAATTAGTGTAGTTAAGAGGACAGATAATTTTAACATTTCTGGAAAAAGTAAGTTTACCTGTAAAATTTCCAATCACTAATACTTCTCTGTATAAGAAATAACCTCAAAATGCATGATTATATTGATAATGACATTTTTTAATTTTTGTGTTTTATACATGACACTTTGTTATAGTACTTGAATTGTTCTTCACTTATACTGCTTTTTTCCAAAATGATGACTGATTTACACTCTGATTGCAGCGGAGGTTGCTATCATCTTATAGCTATGGTGGTGGAGACCATGTTAAATCTGAAAGCATGGAAAATCATGGATCTCCTCAAAGTGGCCATCTTCAATTCCTGTAAACCTCCTGCCACTTTCCCTGTTCATTTGTGGTTATGACCTGATGTAGTGCCATCCTGACTAACCCAATTTGCAATTGCCAGGGTAACAAGTGAATGAGAGCACACTGCCATTTTGCGGTCGAAGCTTGGTTGTTTCCATGAGACATACTTGTGTGCTCTCAGCAATGGAGTTGTGGATGGCTGGTCTGGCAGTTTATGAATGCTAGACCTATCGTGGCAGTTACATCTGTATAGCTTCCAATAATGGTCTGACCTAGGCTAGTTTTGCTTTTCAAGTTCATGTAGTTAGCCAGTTTTGTGTGCTCAAGCAATTCTTTTCCTGTGTGAGGCCTAGATCTTTATGTTTTTGTTATACATACTTGTGCACTCGTGTATGTAAATATGTGGAATCTTGTAATGCTTGAAGTACTTAGTCTTTGGTTAAGACAAAGCATATATACATGCGCAATAATCAGGAGATCACCATGGTCGACTAAATAATGAGAAGTTTTTTTAGTTCTGGACCTGTCTAAAACTGCCGTCTACTAAGGTTATGTACATGGATATCCGTATGTTTGTTGATTAATGGTGGTATATGCTACTAATTGGTCAGTTCCGTACTTGGGGTTCCTTTGATGCGTATACTTCGACTATAAGTGAACTCGTGTTCGGTTTGTACAGTTTGATGTGGACTGGGATTCTGTGCGCATTTAGCAGTGTTTCACGTATGTCTTTGGCGCGCCCTATTGGATTTGTTGCTGGCATTGGGTTTGCACTTGTGAAATTTAAACGAGGAATCTAGAGTTCTGACGTCAATTAAGCTATCTGTTGAGAGCACTTGTGAAATATAATGGAGCACTTTTGATCTATTGCCATATATTTATTTGTTGATATAGGAATGAGTTGGAGGTGCTTTAATCTCGTGTTGATAATAGGCACAAGGAACCAAATCAGATTAATAAGTAGGCATAAGAAAGAAGAGACGACAGTAGCCCGTGCGCAGCAACCAACTCAACAAATCCAAGCCTTTGGCTCCTCTGTAGAGTTTTAAATCTAAAATCATCAATCAATTGAGTAAAAAGGAGTTAAATTAGCATATGGTATAGTAACGTTTCATGATACCTGACAACCTGGTCACTTTTTTGTTTATTATAATAAAACGTTCAACAAATCCAAGCCTTTGGCTCCTCTGTAGAGTTTTAAATCTAAAAACATAACCAATTGAGCAAAAAGGAGTTAAATTAGCATATGGTGTAGTAACGTTTCATGGTACCTGACAACCTGGTCACTTTTTTGTTTATAAAACGTTCGTTCTGTTGCCTCAATTTGCCTTTTTTTTCTTGAAAGGATATAATCACGCTCGTTCAATTGCCTAACTTTGTTGCTGGACACGGGTGCTCGTAGGTTAAGTTTGCATAACTTTCGAAACGAACAAGAATCGGATATACAGTGCCTAATTAAAGAACTTACATCTATTTTCCGAGGTATTCCAGCAATCTACAGAATTTTAGTAGGAAACATGGTTCTCTTCGGCAGGCCAGGAAATAATAAGTTTGCAAAAGAAAAAGGGTTCTTCGACACAAGATGGCTTCCAATAGTTTGAGCGTACGCTAAAACTACGTTTTTGTCATCTTCGACACAAGATGACAAAAGAAAAAGGGTTCTCTTCGGCAGGTCATCAGACCTCAGACATCACCATACGCTAAAACACTTGCAGTATTTCTGCCCAAGATGGCTTCCAAAGATTTTTTGGTATACGAACGTAACGAATCCAACAAATGCACATATAATAACACAGAGTAAATTTCATACGGGTAGGCAATATAAGAGACAAGGCACACCAAGTTAACTTGCTGCGGCACCTCAGCATAAGCTTGCAGGACTCGACATCATATTAGAAACACGGCACGGAAACACACCCACGACAACTAAACGGAGCACACCACCTAGAGGACCACCTGGATGAGCGAAACTTCACTGACCACCACGGAGGCGCAGCACCAGGTGAAGCGTGGACTCCTTCTGGATATTGTAGTCTGCAGGCGTGCGGCCATCCTCCAGCTGCTTACCAGCAAAGATCAGGCGCTGCTGGTCTGGTGGGATGCCCTCCTTGTCCTGGATCTTCGCCTTCACATTGTCAATGGTGTCAGATGACTCGACCTCCAGCGTGATGGTCTTCCCAGTCAGGGTTTTCAAGAAGATTTGCATACCACCACGGAGACGGAGCACCAAGTGGAGGGTGGACTCTTTCTGGATGTTGTAGTCGGCAAGGGTGCGGCCATCCTCTAGTTGCTTTCCAGCAAAGATGAGGCGTTGCTGGTCTGGTGGGATGCCCTCCTTGTCTTGAACCTTTCGCCTTCACGTTATCAATTGTGTCAGAAGACTCAACTTCAAGCGTGATGGTCTTGCCAGTCAAGAGTTTTCACAAAGATTTGCATGCCTCCCCTCAGCCTGAGCATGAGGTGAAGGGTGGACTCTTTCTGAATGTTGTAGTCTGCCAAGGTGCGACCATCCTCAAGCTGCTTCCCCGCGAAGATGAGGCGTTGCTGGTCTGGTGGAATGCCCTCCTTGTCTTGAATCTTTGCCTTCACATTGTCGATCGTGTCCGAGGACTCAACCTCTAGTGTGATGGTCTTCCCAGTGAGGGTCTTGACAAAGATCTGCATGCCACCCCTGAGCCTGAGCACGAGGTGGAGGGTAGACTCCTTCTGGATGTTATAATCAGCGAGTGTCCGCCCATCCTCAAGTTGCTTGCCAGCAAAGATCAGGCGCTGCTGATCCAGCGGGATTCACTCCTTGTCCTGGATCTTTGCCTTGACGTTGTCAATTGTATCCGAGGACTCAACCTCGAGGGTGATGGTTTTGCCAGTAAGGGTCTTCACAAAGATCTGCATCTGCATAGACAAAAATCACATGGTAAGACACCATAAAGCACAGGCACAGGAAAGCATGTAGCAGAAAAGAAGGATGCAAAACTCAAGAACTATGAACTGTAAAGAATCATACATCTAAAGCAAGTGAACCATGGATTCAAACTGACATACATCCATCCTGATTAGGTAGATGCATAGCAATTGCACTATGCTAATTTGGCAATACAATTCATCATCATACAAAAAACAGCAAACATAAACAATATTCATCAATAGTATAATCAAGGGGTCAGAATTAAACATGAAATAAGCTAGCGGTACTAGGAACATATTCTTCTGACTAAGGTGATCAGAAAAGGATCAATCTAAGGTAAAATAGGCCAGGAAGAAGTTAGGCAACATTTAAGCATCTTAATCCTGAGCATACCCTAATCAAACAATTGAATTGAAGCCAGACCATGAAACCATACAGGATTGTGTTTGAGGTCGCATGATTGCTTCTTAATTTTTATATCGATAAAAACAATTGGACCATTAAACAGAAACCTAAAGTGATTCTATGACCTTGTTATTTAGATGATAAACATGATTCTATGAACATTAACCTTGTTAATTTAGATGATACACAAATCAATATATCCAACTGAAACATAATTCTATAATATCTCTCTGGGATTAAGTTCGAGACAGCATGACGGGAATGGTTTTAACACAAAAAATTTGATAATTGACTAAACAACCTTTTGAATTGAACCCTAACTCTATGAAGTCTACAGGATTTCGTTTCAGAACAGAAATAGCACGGCCTGTATTGAGGGCAACAACCAGACTCAGCACAAAGCAATTCGAAGTAACCACTAGGTCAACAAAGAACCCTAGATACTTTATATACTGAAATAAAAACGGAGCCGATCGGATGAGCGGAGATAACTGGATCAAGTTTGATCCGATCCGATCAATAAAAACGAAGCCGATAGGATGAGCGGAGATAACTGTATCAAGTTCGATCAGATCCGATAAACCTAGAACCCTAAGGGAACACGCCATAGAATACATGAACAATCTACACGAATTTCCGCACGAAAGGCGAAATCGAGGACCGGCCATACACGCATATAGACAGATCGAGAGAGGAGGGGCAGGAAACAAATCGAGGGAACGCGTACCTTGACCAGCGGATCGGGTCCGGAGAGCCTTGCTTCGTTCGTCGATGGTGCGAAGAACTCGCGATTCCGATCGCGGGAGGAGACTGATGGGTAGGGGAAATCGGGGGCCAGGGGCTGGAGCTTTTATCGTCCGTGGGCAACGGAGGGTTACGTCACGGCTCACGGCAACGCGCGGCGCGCGCACGAGAGAGGCCGTGGCGGGTCCGGCGGAGTTCCGCGTTCGGCCCCACCAGCAGCCTCTGGAAGACGCGCTCTTGGTCCTCTAGTCGTGAGGGGCTTTTGAGCCACGTTGTCTAAAGAAGCTCACACAGCCCAACTTAGAAAATCACACACTGAAACCCAGCGGCAAAAGGCCCAGATTAGCACAACAGCCAAAAGACCAGCGGCGGATTCGCGGCGTTCCGGGCGTGCGCGCTCGCGGAGAAACGGCCGTACCCAAAGTTGCACAGCTCCTTTTTTTGTGTTGTGGCCCCGCACTCTTTTCTGTTCCACTCCCATTCCACAACCTCCGCAGCCACCGGAGGATCCCTCGTCCTCGCCGCCGCCGCCGCCACCGCCGCCGCTGCACCAAAAAGACGTCGGAGGTCGGGGGTGTCGACCACGAGGTGCAGGGAAGGGAGTAGCTCGGGGCTCGGAGTCGCGGCACGTGAGTGCACGGAAGAAGACTGGAGGCCGACGAGCTCTCGACCTCATGTCCGGCGGCGCCGCAGGTCTCGTAACCAACCCTATCCCCCAGTCCGTCTTCCGCTGTTACCCCCTACCCCGCCGCCGCCAGTAGCAATTTGTCTTCCAGTGCGGGCGCTCGAGCGCGCAAATCAAGCTCCAGCCGACGCGGCCTTCGCCTTTCGCAAATCGAGCTCCCGCGCAGTGACTGGCTCGCGGCGCGTCGCTTCCCCGGCGCTTAATTTTCTCCGCCTCCGCACCTGAAGCGGTCGCGCTGCTTTGAGAGCGGTTACGTTATGCCCCAAAGCCGCACTTATGTTAGCGCCTGAGCGTGCTGAAGCATGCTTGTTTGGAACGCAGAATGTCGTATGAATTTCATATGAATCAGTTCAATTTCACAGGAAAAATGCAGGAATTGGAATCTTTTCGCGCAATCCAATAACTCTTTTTGGAATCCTGCCTGGACAGGGAAATGATTTAGAAAAGGGAAAAAAAAACTCATCGAGTCTGTTTATCATGGGATATTAATATATTCCCTTTTCTAAAAAAGTCTGTTTATCATGGAATTGCAATATGTAAAATTCTAGTACCATTTTACCCTGATTTCTGATTGTCTTGTTTCTCAGGCTGCTTCATCAGGAAGAATCTCCGCATGCGCATGGTCTGCACTAGCCACCTACACAGTGATCTCTGCTTCTAACCGGACCACGCCATAAGCTCTATCTGCATCGGTGAGAATTGAATGGAATCAAGGTGTTCATATACTTTTTGTATCGTTTAAGAAAGGGCCTGGACTGTGTGGGTAACATATTGTGTTTCAGCAATTGATGTTGGGAACCAATTTGGTAATCAGTACAATGTGTGACAGAGAAGAGGCCTTGAGGGCCAGGGAAATTGCTGTTAAGAAGTTGGAAAACAGAGACTTTGCTGGTGCTAAAAGGATTGCCCTTAAAGCACAGAGGATCTGTCCAGAGGTCGAGAACATACATGAGCTATTAGCTGTCTGTGAAGTACAGTTAGCAGCAGAAGCAAAGGTAAATGGGATATTGGACTATTATGGAATCCTCCAAGTAGAAGGGACAGCTGATGAGATGACCATAAGGAAGCGGTTTTGTAAGCTTGTTCTCTTACTTGACCCTGATAAAAGCAGTTATGCTGGTGCAGATTCTGCTTTGAAGTTTGTTGCAGAAGCATATTTAACATTGGCTGATCAAACAAAACGACATGTATATGATGTCAAATGGAGGGTTGCTTTCAAAATTGCACCAAAGCAGGCCACACAACCAACACAGGCTGCAGAACCAACTCATGCTACACAACTGAAACAGGCTGCAAAACCAACACAGGCTGCAGAACCAACTCATGCTACACAACCGAAACAGGCTGCAAAACCAAAGCAGGCTGCACAACCTAATCTGGCCAAGGAATCAGAACGGGCCGCACAGCCAAAGCAAGGTACACAACCAATGAAGACTACAGAGCCGATTAACAAAAACGATGCAAATAGAACTAACACAGCAAGATATGGACCATCAGATTCATCACTCACTGATGGGTGTACATTTTGGACCGTATGCATCAACTGTAAAACAAAATATAAGTACCATGGCAACATACTCAATCTTCAGATCCGTTGTCGGAATTGCAGGCAAAAATTCTTTGCATACCCGATAAGTACAGAGGATGTGACTACTGTATTCTCATCAAAAGCAGCAAATAGTGATGCACAACAGGGCTGTCCCACTCAACAAAGCTGTTCTACAAATCTCTCTTCTAGAGAGAACAGAGAGACAAGTCCTGTGATGAATGCAGCACAATGTGATGAACAAATGA
>CM041638.1:10794763-10921600 GCA_023333625.1 Bothriochloa decipiens
GGAGATCGCACTGCGAATGTCGTGGGCCGCGGCAGGGGGAGGGGGAGTTGGAGGGAGGAAGGCGGTGAGAATTGGGAAGGGTGTGAAGGAGAAGGCTGGGCTTGCTGCAAATGCCTTCTGGAGGGAGAAGGGATATGTCGATTGGTGGATGAGGCTGGAGCCTCGGATGAGAGCAAGGATCATTGGGGCATTCTTTGGGAAAGGTGCAATTGCCCTGGTAATATGCTTTCTATGCTGCATTTTGGTATAAATATAACAATTATGGATTTCAAATACTATGGGGTTGCATTTCACAGTTGTATGCCTTATTTGCATAAGTGAACTCCAGATTCCAGAGTCATATCTGTAATTTTGTAAAAAAAAATTACAATGATTTTAATTCAAGTGAGATGGTTTGGGATAAGATGTTCCTTTTTTATTATTACATGAACATTGCCAACCTGTGATTTAGTTAAGGTGTGCATGAGCCAAGTAACTATGGTTTGTGTTTATTAGGTATGGTGTATCCCATGCTGATACATTTTGGGGTAGCTATTTTATTGTAAGAAATGTGTGGAAAGGCCATTGATGGTGATGGAAGGATGGACAAAGTGAGAGAAATAACATGGCAATCTTATTTCTAAAATCAGTTTAGGGAAAACAAACCATATTTCTTAATCTTGTAATATGCCCTTGTGTAGGAAATAGAAACAAATTGCATTTCTTGTATTGACGCTAATTTATGCAAATTGTAGGTGCACCTTTCCTTAATTCTTTAAATAAAAAAAAGAGCAAGGCAATCTAGTAGGTTTTAAAGAAACTTCTTGGAGAAGTATGTGAAATATGAAAACACAATCTAACTGAAGTTTCAGCATAGTCATAAATCAATTAATGAATCCAGAATAACTGTTATGTAGCAGAGTTAGTGCTATCATGCATTTTTAACAAGTTATAGAAAACTGAATATCAGATTACAAAGGGGCCCTGTTTCTGGCATTTGGTCCAATGAATATATTTCTGAGGCATAGTGGGTTAAATGTTTGACTAGTATTTGTAAGAGTGCTTTTATATAATAGTCACTAAAGCATGTTTATTGCAAGTAGTTTACTTTGTGATCTGTATGATTCTGGAAATTATCCTCTATTTACATGTGTCAAAGTTAGCGCCATCATTTTGACGCTGTTGCTGCTTAACAAACAATCAGCTCTTTGTCATCCCACACAGGCATTTTTTGTCACCCTGGTTAGGAGAGAATTGCTAAACTTTTGCATGCAGTTGTCCTGAGCATGTTTCTACACCTCGAGCCCATACTAATATGCTAATAGCTCAAGCTTGCAGGCAAATGAGATGGTTGAAGGATCAGATAGTGCCTCAAGGGATAATTTCTGCTTCTGCTTAGGTGAACCAGGATCATTTGTGGCAGACAAATCTTGTGAATGTACACAGCAGTCTTTATTCAGAAAGAATCGTGCTTCTTCCATTGATGTTGCAAACATTCTGTCTTGTAGCAAGAAGCCTGTATTTGCTAAAGAGTTGAAAAGACTGAAACTAGTCAAGGAGATAGTCTGTTTGAAGAGCAACATTACTTGCTGTGCTGGTGATGCAATCTTTTTCAATTCATTAGTGTTGGCTGCTACTACTGCTGGTGAGGTACTTATGAAATTACAAGGGCTCCTCATGGTAGTGTCAACAGAAAGTATAAATCTTGAACTTATTGGGGATGGAGCTCCGAAAAGGAAAGATGTTGAAAAGACCAGTGGAGGTTCTCGGAAAGGAAAGAAGAAGTCTAACACCTTGAAAAAGCTAACAGTATCTGCTAAGCCATCCAAGGTATAGTTGATTTCTTGTTCAGCTTGCTTTAGTATTGCCATAGGCTTAGGAATTTATGCTTCACTGAGTATATTAAGTTATCTATAGTTAATTGTTAACCTAAGGTCTTCTTTCCAGGATAATGGATGCAGTAGTTCAGATAGTCACAATTGTAGGCCTTTACCAAACCATTGTGATCCATCTGTTGAAGGCACTGCTGCTGGACCTCCATCTGAAAAAACTCCTAACAAGGAAATTGTACCAACAATGAAGGTTGTAAGCATTATTTTGGCCAATATATTTTTTTGGTTGTTCATTTATTCATTGACTTATGAGGGAGTTCTCGATATTTTAGGAGCAAACTGTCGTGTTGGATGGTTGCAAAAATCAATCAAACAAAAAGAAGAACAAACGCAAAGGGAAAACAAAACTATCAAATCTGATGAGGCCTGAGAGCCCAAGATCTACCAAATTGAAAACAGTTGTTCCCCATAGTGCTGCAGAGGCCTCGCATGAAGCTGCTGAAGAGGCTGGTGTCTCACCTCATCACCCATCTTATGTCCATCCTTCCAAGAAAGAGATCTCTGGAGCAGTTAGCTGTTCTGACTCTTCCCTTTTATCTAATGGAACAAAGGTAATAGCCACCAGTAAGGGCATAAAACTTGAAGATACATGGTATTCTCGTAGAGTTTACTCATCAATTGCTACAGAACTTTCTCAGAGTGCTCATGATGATGCCTTCAATGTGGCTGAGCAGGCCTCATCATACATTAGTCAAAGTGAATCCTTGGTTCAGTCATCCTCATGTTTACCTTCCAGAAGCAATGATGTCTCTTCCACATATCTGGGTGGAAGTTCAGTTGATCCCTTGGTAAGATCTGCACAGGAAAAAACTAAATGTGATGAGAAACATGTGGATAATAAATCTGAAGTGACAAAAGACAAAATTTTACCTTCTGTTATTCCTACTGACGTGCTTCAAAGTGCTATAAGTGAAAATGGTGGAGTTATGAAAAATAGTGGCGGTGAATATTATGTATACAATAGGAACCTACTGGGAGGAACGTCATATGAATGGCCTAGTGTAACACCATCTCATTTTGTATCTCCTCAAATGCAACAGCGTCCAGCTGCAGAAGACAGGTTGCATCTTGATGTTGGTTACAAATGGCCAACTCAATTTAACCAACCCTTTCTTCCTGCCAACCATCAGGTGAGGAATCCGCCAATTGATGCTGGACGCAATCAAATGTTACCTTCTCTAGCAGTGCCGCTAAGTTTTGACTGGCCTCCTGTTTTTAGAGGGTATGGTAAAAATACTTCTGTAAGCTATGATCCATTGTATACCCCACAGATGCAATCTTCTGCTTGGTCAGGGTTCCCTGCTCAGCTAGTGCAAAGAGGGGGTATTTGCAGTGACCGTGATGTTGCGGATGATACTGAAAGTTACTGGTTTTCTGAAGAAGAATCAGATAGTCGTGCACATTCTGGAAGAGATATTAATCAATACTTCGGTGGAGGTGTGATGTACTGGAGTCCTGCGGAACATGCAGGAACTGGTTTTTCTAGGCCACCATCTCTTAGTTCAGATGATAGTGCCTGGGCTTGGCATGAGGCTGATGTTATACGAGTTGTTGATGATGTGGCTAATGGTATTCCATCTGCATACCCAAATGGCGTATCATCACCACCCTCAACTCCATCCTGTCCTCAAAACGAATCTTTGGATCCAGCTGCTCACTCGATAACAGGGAATGACATCAATAATGAAGCTCTGACCTCTTCATCTTCCGTGCAAGATAGTCCTGAAGATAAAATAACTTCAGTTGCAAAGGCTGTGTCTTGTGGCAGTGAAGTAGTTAAGGCAGATACGTTGCCATATGCCATGCTCCGGCCGATAGTTGTCCCTAATATATCACGAAGGTCATCAAGATCTGACATTAAGGGCGGTCATGATCACAGGAGCCCATGCGTACCATCAACAAGAAGGGACATACCTATCCTAAGAAGACCTCCATCACCAGTAGTACTTAGTGTTCCTCGTGTACCTAGGCCACCACCTCCTTCACCTGCTGGAGAGTCAAGAAAACGAGGATTCCCTATCGTTAGATCTGGCAGCTCAAGTCCTCGACATTGGGGGATGCAAGGTTTATTTTCTGAAGACAAAATTTTCCATAGGGCTCAGTTTTGCTTGGATGGTCCTGAAGTTGTATGGCCTTCATGGGGTAACAAGGGCACTTCTTCTGGTACATTGGTGCAAACAATTGAGGATACTGTTTTGCAGGACCACCTTGTTAAGATTTCACAGCTCTCTCGTGATCAACATGTAAGGATGTAGCTTCAAATCTTCCCGGAATAATGATTATTTGTTCAACTTTTCTGTCTTTCTAAAATATACTTTTGCAGCCAGATGTGGCATTGCCTGTACAGCCACTAGATATGCTAAATGGTTCGTGTCACAAGGCATCCCTCTCTTTGATGCACAATGCTCTACATGAAGAAATAGATCAATTCTGTAAGCAGGTATCACCCCATTTCTTCTAGGTTTGCCATCACTATTCATCTTTATGTGCTATGTGATCCTTCTATTCTCTGATGTCTAATTGCAAGGCGTGCCTTTATTTGTGTCAGTAGAAGTTCCCTTTTCCTAAGGACATGTTGATTCCATTTTTAATATTGCAAGGTTGCTGCTGGTAATCTGGTGAGGAGGCCCTATATAAACTGGGCTGTCAAAAGAGTCACACGATGCTTGCAAGTTCTGTGGCCTCGCTCCCGTACAAATCTATTTGGCTCAAATGCCACTGGTTTGGCTCTTCCAACTAGTGATGTTGATCTTGTGGTTTCTCTTCCTCCTGTCCGAAACCTGGTGAGTTGCATGACTGATAACATTGTGTAACAAGTTAGTTCAAGTGCATCTTTTCTCCATAATTATTGTGGATACTAAGTTTATTGTTGCTTTCAGGAACCTATTAAAGAAGCTGGAATTTTGGAAGGCCGTAATGGCATCAAGGAAACATGTCTACAGGTAATCCGTTTGGCTTACATGTGGATGTTTGTATAAGAGTAAGGACACATGATGGATGTGCTTGCATGTTCTGAGGACAAAATTTTCCTTTTTTTTTTATACGTGGACAATCTTTTTTCCTTTCAGCATGCAGCAAGGTGTCTTACAAACCAGGACTGGGTTAGAAGCGATTCCCTTAAAACAGTTGAAAACACAGCTGTAAGTGACTTTCTTTTGCTAGTTCATTAGCTATTCTATTTTCCTCATGCTTATATTATTTGCAGATACCTGTGATCATGCTTGTAGCGGATGTACCTTGTGACACAAATATGTCCAATGAGTATTCTTCAGTACTGGATGGCTCACAAGAATATTCAGTTAACATGCTTGGAGAACAAGGGAGTCCTCCCCGGTCTGACACCTCTAGTTCAGAAGGCAGCAACATGCTGGTGTGCTCAAAATTGAATAAGGACGATGGTGATATTGTGCAGTCAATTCGTCTTGATATAAGTTTCGAATCGCCATCCCACACAGGACTGCAGACTACTGAGTTGGTAAATCAGAAATCTATTGTCTATCTGAATATTTTCTTGAAAATAAGTTACTCTCCATAATGTTACTTGTAAGTTTAGCCTTCATACAAATGTTTGTTTACACCTGTTGCATGTCATGCTTGTAGCTGATACTGTCTTTCATTCTAGTAGAAATTAACTTATAGCAAACATTTGAATAGTTTGGAGGGATACACAATTAGTTATAAGCATTACATGAATCATCTAACATAAGCAGATGCATAATGTAACATGGATTGGAGTATCAGTTGAATATATCTAAGTACCATCTTATTTTGACATTCTCTGTGCTATATGCAATGTTGCCATTTCTGGTATTCTAAACAAATGGCTCCTTTATCTTTTACTCTAGTTCCTATGCGATATTGCACTTTAGTTCAATAGTTTTTGCTGAAAAACATGATGCTAATTTAAATTGTATTTGCAGTTCACATATATTTTATAAATGAACAATGCCACCATGAAAATGATACATAAAGTTATCTATGTGTTTTCACAAGTGGAGTACTCTTTCAAAGTTGTGAACAATGTGCATACATGCATGTTGCCTCAAAACATCATAATGATGACATAAGAAACACTATAAGAATCATGTTACTTTTAGAGTGATATCTGCTTTCCAATATTGCTGTGAGGAGTCATCTGTTTCAGGTTTTATGTTGTTAGCAGTATGAATGATCAGCCAGCCTGCTGCTTGGTATGGTAGCTTTCTGAGTAGATAATGGATGCACCACACACATTGTTGCTAATGATATATGGCTTACCAACATGCACAAGAATTTGGCAAGATGGAACTACTAAGCAGTATGTAGGATTTCCCAGCCTATTTGCCCACCTTAATATTGTTAATTCTACAGGTACGCGAGTTAGCCCAGCAATTTCCTGCGGTTGTACCTCTTGCTTTGATTCTCAAGAAGTTTTTGGCTGACCGGAGTTTGGACCACCCCTATTCAGGTGGTCTAAGCTCTTACTGTTTGGTATGTAACTTTTCCAGATAGCCCTTCATTTGCTTCATTGACAATTTATGCTTTACAATGTGTTTGCATTGGACAACTTTCTTATGCATAAGTGAGGCCATAAGCTTATGCAGACTTGAGTATTCTATCAGGTCTCAATAAGTATCAGAATTAGAAGTTAGTAATGTAAACATGTTTAAGGGCTATAAAAAGAGAATTATGAGTTAATGATGATTAAACACCTTTTTAAGGGCCTGTTTGCTAGAGCTTCCCCTGATTCTCTATGGGAAGTGATTCTCAGAGAGAAGTGATTCTATGGCAAAAAGTGATTCTCTATGTTTCATTAGGATAGACCTTGTTTAGCTCCCAGCCTCCTATTTCATTGAGAGAATCACTTCATGGATTCAGCCTAGAAGGTTCTATGGGAGTTTTACTAAACTGTTTAGTAGGTTAATCACGGTTATATATTTTTTACCATGGGTTTATCGATGGTTGGGTTAATTTATAACTCTGGATCGAGCCTTTACTAGAGATGATTTTCTACTTGTAAAGGTATTAAAGTTTCTATTGCCTAACAGTGAAACACAAGCAGAGCACAATGCAGTGAACTTCTATTTGCATATAGCATGTGATCTTTGGATACTTCACTTCAAACTTGTTATCCTATATTAATTTCCATGTTAGCATATTATGTTGATTGATGGCATATTACCTGATCCAGTTTCTCTCTGGTTTCATATTTGATATTTTCAGAGGAATTGTGAAAAATAAAGCTTCAATTTTAATATTATCTGTAGGTGCTGTTAATTGTTCGTTTTCTCCAGCATGAGCATCATCTTGGTCGGCCTATTAACCAAGTAAGTTGCGAATCATGAACACCATATTTGAGTTTATCACTCTTATGGTCTATTTTTTTTTGGTATCCTTGTAATCATTTCCATACTGTTTGTAATTTGGCAGAATCTGGGCAGCCTTTTGATGGATTTCTTGTACTTTTTTGGGTAAGAAAATACTCCTGAACACTGTTTTTAATAATGACATGGGGCCAAACATTTGCATCAGTGTGCCTGAAGTCCCGAATGTCAATAGAGCCTTCTGTTCCTCCTCTTTTGGAACAGCTACTGTTGCGTATGTTATGTATAATTCGTAATCTTAATGCCAGGAACATATTTGATCCACGCCATATGCGCATTTCCATCCAAGGAAGTGGAATTTATTTGAATCGAGAAAGAGGGCACAGGTAATAAAATTTCACGTTACTATTTTATGTTGTTTACCCTGACACCTGCTATGTAACTTTTAATTGTGAGAATATGCTTGATTTTGCAGCATTGACCCCATTCACATAGATGATCCACTTTGCCCTGCTAATAATGTGGGCAGGAACTGTTTCCGCATTCACCAATGTATTAAGGTTATTATTTATAATGCTCCTGTTTTGTTCAGACACATAAATATATATGGGTAACAGATTGCAGTTTTAAGAACTTACACACTTTATGATGTATATGACAGGCATTTGCTGATGCGTTTGCTGTTCTTGAGAATGAGCTACTGCAGTTCAGTTCAGAATGTAGCATGCCTGCATCAACATTCAATATACTAAAGAAAATAATCCCAAGTATTGATTCTGATGAGCTATAGCTATAAGAGGCAGGATTCCAACAATACATTTGATGCCAGGGTGGAATGGCCTGTGCTGCATTCTAGACACTCGATGGCTATGCAGCTGCTCAGAAGGTAAGCATATATTAACACTTCGTTTCAATCTGAATTCTTACTACACCTTCACCGTCTATATATTTTGACATTAACCAATAACCATGTTACAGCCTCAGTCTGGCAAGTTTGATACCTCTGGGATAGAACAAAAAGTTGACCTGCAAGATGGCAATATTCAAATGCGAGCGCATGTGTCTGTGTCCATGTAATGGCACATGATGCCCTTGCTCCCTGATCGAGCATCTTGATGTTCATATCTCTAACTGAGGTGAATTGGCTTACTCAACAGCATGATGGTGAATTGGCTTACTGAAGAGCAAGGTGGTGCTGCACACAGGCTATGGACATGGATGTCTGTTCTTCCACCTTTCTGAATAAGCCCATTCATGGTAAGTGCATATCTCGCTTACTTTAGTTCTGTTTGACAACTTCAGTTGTGAAACCTCGCCTGCTAAGGTTCCTTGGTGGTGACAAACTAATTTGAAGCAGAAGTGAATCAATCGGAACATATTCTAAGCAGCACTGGAGATTTGCTCATGTACCGATTCTTCAAGGTTCTAGGATCATTTGGGGTGATGAAAATTGTGAAATTCGTATGGAGGGGGTACTGTTATGGAGAGGCTGGTCTTAGAGCTAAAGCGGTCAAGAACTTATGATCACCTCAGGAAACGAGGGTGGATATGAAGAGAACAGAGTAGCAGCATCAACCATCAGGCCCTGTTCGCTTATTCCCATGGGGTTGGGAGGGGATTAGAAAGGATTTTGACTTGCTAGGGATTTAAACCACCTCAATCCTCTTGGTATAATGGCCTAGCGACCCCTTTCGCTGAGATCTTCCTGGCGAGGATTGGGAGCCACGAGCCAGATATCGGAAATGTTTGCTTTGGACAGCATAAACCGGCGAGTACAGCCGATGAGGATGATAATCGCACTACTCTCTATTGTCATATTATTGCTTTGCATTCTTGCAGCGACATGTCTCGTCCTTTTGCAATACGAAATGTGAGCAATTGCTCATTGTCGTTTTGCTGTTTTGCAACAATTTTGCAGGATTAGCAATAACTGAAAAATGGTATAGAATTGTACCGTGAAATCCAATCAAACATTGTAGTAAAACAATGTATAGAATTGCTACTACCATTATGAGATAGTGAAGGCATAATTAAGTTTTTCAGGCTCCATTTCCAATCATATATTTGGAAAAGACATGTAAAAACGATAGTTATATGCAGGAAAATAGAAAAAAAATACATTACTGCAGTAAGAATCGTGGCGTGTGCTTTCTCGTGCCAGCGATGTTGCTCTGCGGCTTTGCTTGATCATTAATCCATATCCATGTGGGTCTCGATGGGTGGGAAGGGATCATTGGCATCTGATTTGGTTCTTAACACACCTAGCACAAAAATCACTGGAAGGACACAATAGTTCCCTGACTTAGAACAAGTACATTATGCCGTCCCATAGATGTTCTCATGTAGTGTAACATATTTATAAGAAAATTAACTGCCAACTAATATAATAGGTTGTCTTTTAAGTTATCTTATAATAATTCAATTATTATCCTTAATTTATCAAATCAACGTAGAAATTTTATGAATTGTATGACAATATTAAATTATATAATGACGAAATACTTGTCTCATAGTTATAAACTTTTTCTCATATATAAGAGCAACCGCAATGTATATTACCAACCAATCCATATAAATGGGCCCTTGTGTTAGTGAACAAAGTATTGCATTCTCCACAATGTGCAGTCCATATAAGTGGGGTCCATGTGAAGTAAAAAAACCATCCCGTACCCAACTTCTACGCTCCATCTCGGGCTGAGTCCCGACGCTCTTCTTCTCCCTTCCATCTCTAGCCCATAGCAGTATGGTATCTACGGATCAGTCCCACAATGTTTCAGCTACCTGATGTCAAATATTTTATTCTCTATGGACTGATTTCTGATAATATTATGGCTGCTCTAGATGGTTATTTCACAAAACTAGCGTCTCTTTCTCTCACCTTCCCCTTTCCTGCACTTCGAAAAAAGTCATACTCCCCTTATTACTGAATAAATATATTTCTAGAGTTGTTTTAAGTCAAACATTTTTAACTTTGATCATTTCTTTAAAAAATATTAAGGATGTTGATACTCCGTACGTAGCAATGCATCTACTCCAAAATTATCACTATTTGCTAATTTCTTTAGGTGTTTTTTGAGAAAATCGTTAGGTTAACACAGCTTAAAAAAACCACAGCTAATTATTAGCTGTGTGGACAGTGGATTCAAACGGTCTAATTTACAGCATTTCGTAAAAACCTTCGAAATCAACGTTGTAAAATAAAACCTCCGCTACCGCGATTCCTTTTGCGCTCCCCTCCCCATGGAGTCCGACGGCGACACGTCGCCACCTCCGCCTACGCCGGCGCCACTGCGTGCCTGCGGCGCGGGCCACCCGGCATCGCACTCGCTGCCGACCACGGCGGGCGGCCGTGTCTGCCTCTCCTGCGCCGCGGCGCTGCTCTCCTCCGCGGGCGCCGCCTCCACGCCGTCCCACCACGTCGCGCACGCGCTCGCCAACCTCTCCCTGGCGCTCGCCGACCCGGCTTTCCTCAGGCCGCTCCGCGCCGCGCACCCGCGCCTCCTCGCGGCGCCGCTCGCCGAGGCGATCGAGGGCGCCGCCGACCGCCGCGATGCCGCGCTCGCCGCGCAGGCGTGCGACGTCGCGGCCGACCTCGCCGCCGTCGTGGGCTCCCCCGCTGATTCAGAGCTCGTCGCCCGCCTCGCCCGCGTCCTCTCCGCCGGCTCACTCGTCAAGCACCTCCATACGGTAAGTGCGCGGCCCCCGGTCACTCACAAGTCACAATTTCGTGCAATGCTGTTTGTCTCATTCTATTCTATGCTGAGTAGGTTGGCTGCAAATTATATGTAGTGGAGAGGACAGGTGGATGACTACTTGTCCATTGAATAAGGTGAACGATAATTCGAGCTGGTAGTTATAGATAGCAAATTGGGATCTGACATTGAAATGCTGCATTCCAAATGTCCCACTCAAAACTGTGTAACCACCCAAATGTCCCACTCAAAACTCACTGTCATCTCTTGTCTCCAAGAGAATCAGATAACTCGTTACAAAATTATGTAACCATCTAAATGTCCCACTCAAAACTCAATTCTAACATCATAAGGCCATCCAAAGGAAAAAAAAAAAAAGTCATTGTCATTGCCTCTAGCATTTGATAGACTTGGATAATGTGCTACTTATTGGCGTAATCCCGCTGTTATTGTGCTCTTTAGTGTAGCCAGTGTGTTCCTCTGAATATGTATATAACCTGCAAAAAAGTTTTGTAAATGCTGCATTCCTACATTAAGGCCCCATTTGGAACATGGGATCTTTTTCTTTCTGATTCCTGTGTGTTTTTCTTTAAAATTGAACTGATTCCTATGAAATTCCTGTACGATTCACGCTATACAAATGGGCCCTAACAAGAGGGACCCGGTTCTAACAAGTGCTTACCTGCATATGGATACACATGATGGCATTTCGGGGTTGCTCATAATAGGTTTACTGCACTTTACCTTTTGATATGTTGCTGATTTTTCTATTTTCTTTTATGGCCTCAGACATCTTTTCAGCTCAACACAATGGAAATGTACACATTCACATGTATACACCTGATTATGAAATATGATCAAACGGTTTTGTATCTAATTTTTTGAATAGTCTAAGTTTTAGTCTGGATTATAGAAGTTGCAAACTAAATATGGAATAATACCTTATTTGGTTATACAACTAAATATTCTAGCAGTAGTTGTATCCTTGACACACCAGTAGACCATTTGAACTAAACATAGTACTGGTGGCAGGATATGCAGTGCAGCATCATTCTAATTGATTAGTGTGACTCCTGGAGATGTGTTCAAAGGTTGCCCTAGATGTATGACCTACAATTAGGTTTCGATGTATGGTTGGTGGTTGATCTGCTTCCTTCCCATTTTGTCCTAAGTGACCTGTAGTGCTTTTATCTCATCACTCATCAGTCGTCGCTTGAGTGACATAGACTGGATCCATTAAAGATGTGAGGCACAGTGGTTCTTCTCTTATAACTTCTATTGAATTGATTTACCTTCTGATGTCTGTATCTTTCTTTTATGTCAGTGCAGCTACACTGTTTGGGGCTTTTGCTAAACTCTACCAAAGATGCTGCAGCATATATAGGGGACAAACGTTCTCTGTTCTTAAATCTTGTTAATGATCTCCGACTTCCAAGGTGAAGACAACTGAATTCTGATGATTATTTCTTGCCTACCAAACACCTTATCTGGCAGCATATTTAACTTTCTCTATGCAGTGATGAAATTCGTGGAGAGATACTCTTCGTTCTATACAAACTCGCTATACTAAATGCCACCCCATGGGACAGTATATGTGAAATTGGAGATCTGGAACTTCTGGCAATTGGTAGAAGCTTGCTTCAGCTCTGTCTTGAAGTCCTACTCAAAACTCAAAATGATGCTGTTCGCTTGAACTGTGTTGGTTAGTATTTCTTCTTTTTGTACAACCTGAATAATGGTGTTTTAACAATACTTTATTTTGTTGAAGATACTGATGTTTGAACTTTCATGCAATCTAACAAACATTCTGCCCATTAATTTTTGTCACAATTTATGCATAAATTTACAGTTCTTTGTGACTAATTAATCTGCTCTTAATGAAAACACTCTAGATATATAAGCCACAGTTAAAGAAGTTGTTTGGAAAGACAACCTGACATCTATTGATGAATGCATCATTTGTGATGTTATACAAAAAGCATGATGAGGACAATGAACTTCTGGATCCAGCTTTAATATTTCATTGTTACTTTAGTCTAAAAGTTGGCTGAGGAAAAATATTAACGATGTTCACTGAGTACCTTTGAATTGTTTGCGGTTATAAAATTTATTTCCAAATCATTTGCAACTAACAAATTTTGGATTTGGTTTTTAAACAACTCATCAATGTTGAAAATTTCCACAATAGGTCATTCTCCACTTGTTAGTGATGTTCCTTTCTTTTTGTGCTACTGCAGCATTGCTTCTTACTTTAGCAAAGAAGGAACCCTTTGACCATTTGCTGATTAGCAACCAGACTTCTAACAACTGCATAGAAGCAGATTCCATGCAGACAGATTATATGTCCCTAAATGCTTCTCTTGTTCTATTCGCTGAGGCTGTCAAAGGATCTCTGCTATCTACTAACATAGAAGTTCAGACAGGGACATTGGATTTAATCTTTCATTTTCTGTCATCTGATGCAAATATTTGTTCTCTACTTCAAACTTTGATCGATGAAAATGTTGCCGATTACATATTCGAGGTTATCAGGTTATCAGGTAAGAAGTTCACCTTTTTGTAGTCATGAACTACATTCTGAAATCTTTTATGCATTATTATGATCAAGAAGGTTTACAAAGTTGCACTCCTGTTATACATCTTCAGGAAATAATGATCTACTTGTCATTTCCTCTATTCGAGTACTATTACTTTTTGCAAGGCTAGAGGAAAAATTCAAAGAAAAGCTTGCCATTGGATTTTCCACTCTTCTTCCTGTTCTTCACTATGTTGCAGAGATACCATTTCACCCAGTCCAGTCACATGTTTTACGACTTGTTTGGATTTGCATGGTCAATTGTTCCGGTATCCTCTCACTGCCCCAAGAAGAACAGATAGCCTGTACTTTGACTGCGATCTTGAGAAGAAATGTCAATGGTGAACTTGACATGAGTTCTGAAACTTTTATTCTGGTTTGCTCAATATTAATAGAGATTCTGAAGTCACCTCATGCTCATGATATTGAGAAACTACCATCCTTTATTGAAGAAGCATCAAAATATGCGATATCTTCAACACTGTCGCATGAGTATGATTCTATGATCCTCATTCCTCATTCTCTTCTTCTTCTGAAAGAAGCACTTATATTCTGCCTTGAAGGTAGCAAATACAACATTGCTAGCACGAAGGATCTTGAGGATAGCATCATGGGAACTTGTGGAACGATTTTACTGCAGTGGCTTGAAAGTGCTGTGGTTGACGGTAATGATGAAGAAACATTGGCAGAGATCCTTCAGATTTTCCAAATTATTTTGTCAAGGGCATCTGACAAAAAACCGTTAAAGTTTGCTGAATTGCTAGCATCGTCATCATGGTTTAGCTTGTCATTTGGATTCATGGGCTTATTTCCTACTGATCATGTAAAATCAGCAGTATATTTGGTCACTAGTTCGATTGTTGACAAGGTTTTGGGATGTAATTATGGGGAAACAATTCGAGATGCACACATTTATCTGCCATCAGACCCTACAGAAATGATGTATTTACTTGGGCAATGTAGCACAGAGGACTTCAACTTGGCATCATGCCAATGTGCTATTCTTTCTATATTGTATGCCTGTTCATTCTACAATGAAAGGTACTCATCTGATGCTATTTTTAAATCACCATTAACAGCTTATTAGAAAAACATGTTAATATGACGATTGTTTTAACTATTCAGGCTCTGTGCTAACAACCAGATTCTGGCTTCTGTTGAGCAATACATCCTCCTCAATGGTGGGAACTTCCCATATGAAATTAATGGTTCCATTATGCTTACGCTTCTGGTCCATCTTTATGCCTTTGTCAGAGGCACTTCCTATAGCTGCAGCATTCCACATAGTCCAGAAGCTGAGAATACACTATTCCACTTAATCATACATAAGGACTGGGATTTGCTTGTGATCCGAGTCCATTCGGTAGCAATAAAATGGCTCTTTCAGAAGCAAGAAATTATGGAACCACTCGCCTTCCAGATGCTAAAGTTTTGTAAAACTTTCTGTGAAGATGAAACTGTCATGCTCTCAAACAGCAGTCAGTTGGTGGACATACAAATGATTGCCGAGCTTGTACTTTCTGGAGAAACCACCATGTCATCTTTGCTGGTGTCATTGCTAGACCAGATGGTAAAGGAGGGTACAGAAGATGAGGTATTTTCAGTTGTCTATGTTATCGCTGAAATCCTCATGATCTCTCCATGTTCTTCCGATCAGTTTATATCATATGGTATTGTCGGTTCATTCCATGGCATGTATTGCTTACCATACTCTTCAAGGAGCAGAACAGTTTGTTCCTATTTGATCTTTAACATCTTACGTTCAGCAAATGCATCAACAATAGGCCAGGAAAATGAATGGCTTCCCCTTGCTCTAAAGGTACTCTTATTCTGTCTATTTGAGTCGAACCTTGTAAGTTACATTCAAGTAATATTATTATTATTTTTTTTTTGAAAACATGTCAGGAGCTCTGCCTCTCAATTAAGATAGAAATAAGAGGTTATGTACAGAATGGGCGAAGGCCTAACAGGCCCAAAGGGCGCACACAAAGCACACTTTCTCCACAAAGGGAGCAGTGAATACGCTAATTAAAATTGTTATTGAACACCCTCCCATGTAGTTCGATGTCTTCTTTGGCTCTGGAGGCCACCTGCTTTACGTCCATGGGGCTGTTCTGGAAAATCTTCCTATTTCTTTCCTTCCAAATGTTCCAAAATGTGTAGATTACCACCCCGTTGAAGTGTCGTTGCCTTTGCCTTGGGATTTTGGCAGCCGCTTGTTCCCACCAAACACCAATTTAAGTTGGCTGGGTCTGTGGGTGTATGATGTTGGCATCATAATGCTCCCAGGCTAAGATGAGGCTCCGAATTTCTTTAGCAAGAGGACACAACAAACACCCGACCGCTTGGAAGTGGACCCCTGATGGTGTATACTCCTCCCGATCGGCATACCGCATCCAATTCTAAGGGAGTTTCAAACAATTCCGGATGGAGCTAATTTGGAGAGCACACTCGGAGAACAAATGCAAGCTCTTCACTTGGATTCTCATACAGAATAAAATCCTGACAGCAGAAAACTTACAGCTAAGGAATTGGCCACACCAGGAGCATTGTGTCATGTGTGACAGTCCTTTAGAGTCCGGTCTCCATTAGTAATATTATTATTCGCTGGCTATTAGTAGCTTCATGGGATGCTTATTTGGCTAAACTTGTGGATATAGCAAAGTAGGTTGGCGTCTGGGTGTCAGTCACTTGTTTCAGTTCTAACAGGCGCGGAGCATTAGAGTGGTGTGTGTAGTGTGTGGGTGTTTCAGTGTTTCTGCTTGTTACTTCGTGTTGTCCCATTTTTCTTCTTAAAATAATGATACACAGCTCTCTTGCGTGTTCAAGAAATAAATAAATAAACTCCAGTGCAGTAAATATTGCCTTTGTTTGGATTACTTGGCAAAAAGAATGCATTTTTTTCGAAAACGCAGGAGAGCTGCGCACCATTATATTAAGAAGATGAAAAAGAGGGACAAGTGCCCATACAACACCCAAAAAAACTCAAGGAACCTACATGTACATACACAAACACCTACACACACACACACACAGCTGCTGCCCAATGAACACTCGCGCCTGCGAAAGAAACTACAAACGACCAAAAATGTCACAGAGACAAGGTGCTAACCACCCGGAGCAATGGCAGCTAGGAGGGATAAACCTCTCGCCCCTGCCAATGACCATGCCTTTCCCTCATCTTCAGCTACAGCCAGTGCACTTGCAATATTTGGGGATGCGCCATCAAAAACGCACTTATTGCGGTGTCTCCATAGAGTCCAGGCTCCCAGCACAATGAGGGAATTCATTCCTTTCTTCAACATGTCTCCAACAGTACTGCTCACCATCTCCCACCACAAATGGAAAGAAGTTTCTGTGGGCTGCGGGGCAAAGGTTTGGAGCCCAAACCTTGAGAAGAGCCGGTACCAGAACTCTCTTGCAAATACACACAGGACCAAGATGTGATTAATAGTCTCCGCATCCTGGTCACACAAAGGGCATCGCTCAGGATGAGGGAGCCCATGGCGTGCAAGGCGATCCGCTGTCCAGCAGCGATTGTGAGCGACCAACCAAAGAAAGAAACGACATTAGGGTGGTGCCCAAGTTTTCCAAATTCTTTCCCAAGGCCCAAAAGATGTAGAACCCAGGAAAAGACTCCTGTATGCCGACTTGGCCGAATATTGCCCATCAGGAGAGAGTCGCCAAATATGTCTATCTTCAACCTTTGGCTGTAAAATGAAAACAGATAAGATGTCCCAGAGGTGAAGGAATTCGATTATTACTCCCACAGTGCTAGCCGTGGCGACTTGAATGTCAGAAATCCAAGTCTGGTTGGTGAGAGCGTCCTGGATAGTTCGCCGCTTGAGTCTTCTTTTGGGAATGGTGGCAAAAAGGTGAGGCGCAAGATCTGCGATGCATTGGCCATGGAGCCATCGATCCGTCCAGAAAAGAGTAGTTGATCCATCCCTAACTTCAGAGTAAACTGCTACTGCAAAGAAGGCCGATATTTGTTCAGGCACGTGGATTGGAAGACTAGCCCAGGGGCGATGAGGTTCTGTTTTTTGTAACCAGACCCATCTCGTACGTAGTGCCCAGCCAAGCAATTTGAGGTCAGAAATTCCTAGACCACCAAGTTCTTCAGGGCGGCACGCCTTGCCCCAAGCAACCAGGCAGTGTCCACCTTTTGCGTCTTTGCGGCCTCTCCAAAGAAAACCACGCCGAATTTTATCCACTGCTTTGATAGCCCAGGGTGGAAATTCAAAAGCCATAACCAAATATATGAGCATACCAGTTAGCACAAACTGAACTTGAATCTTTCTTCCGACCTTGGTCATCAAATCTGCTTTCCATCCAGGAAGCTGATCAGCAATACGATCAATAATGGGCTGGATTTGTTCTTTGGTGAGCTTCTTCAAGGAGAGAGGCAGTCCCAAATATTTGCATGGGAAGTCAGTAATTGCACAAGGTAGTAGGCTTTGTACAGCAGCAAGTTCTGTACCGCCGCATCTGATGGGCAACACATTACTCTTCTGTAAATTCGTTTTGAGCCTCGTTGCTTCCCTGAAAAGATTGAGAATATCCAGAGTTACATCAACGTCACCCGCTTCAGGTCGGAGGAACATAACCACATCATCCGCATAAAAGGAAACTCGGTGCTGTAAGTTACGTCTAGACAGTGGCAGCAGCAAGCCTTCAGTTTCTACCTTCAAAATCATGTGACCCAACACATCCATAACCAAAATAAATAACATCGGAGAGAAGGGCGGCCCTGGTGCAAGCGGTAGAGTTTTACCGCCTGTGACCAAGAGGTCCAGGGTTCAAGCCCCAGCCTCTACACATTTGTGTAGGGATGACTGCTGGCTATTTTCCCTTCCTCAGACCCCGCAGTGCGGGAGCCTACGGCACTGGGTACGCCCTTTTTAGAGGGGGTCACCTTGTCGTAGCCCTCTCCGATGTGAAATATGATCACCAGGAGTACCATTTAATAAGACCTGAGTCGATGAAGAGGATAACAACCCACTGATTATATCCCTCCAAACTTGTCCAAAACCAAGCTGCTGCAAGATCTCAAGTAGGAATGGCCAAGACACCGAGTCAAAAGCCTTTGAAATGTCCAATTTAAGCAGGATTCTGGGCTGTTTCTGTTGATGGAGAAACCTCGCTGTTTGCTGTACTAACATAAAGTTATCCTGTATAAAACGTCCCTTAATGAATGCGCTTTGATTGGGGGAGACAATTTGGTGCAGCTTGGGGGGCCAGACGATTAGCAAGCATCTTTGTGACTAGTTTGGCACAGCTATGGACCAAACTTATGGGCCTGAAATCCTTAGGTTGTTCAGCACCTTCCTTTTTGGGAAGGAGGGTGATATATGCTGAATTGAGAGTTCCAAAATTTACCATCTTCCTGCTCCAGACTGCTAAAATAGCCATCATGATATCATCTTTTATAATAGGCCAGCAAGACTTGTAGAAGCGACCTGTGTAACCATCTGGACCTGGGGCCTTATCTGAAGGTAATTGTTGAATAGTCCTCCAAACCTCATCTTCAGTTAAGGGAAGCTCAAGATCAGATAAGTCATGTGTAGGAATTCCTAACTCAGACAGATTGATAGCGCGCTCCCGATCTGTACATGTTCCTAGCAGGTTTTCATAAAAGTCATCGATGGCTGCAGCCTTGTCCTCATGGCTGGTTCAAATCCGTTCCCTGCAATGATTTTACCAATAAAATTCTTCCTTTTTCGATGGCGGGCATGCATATGAAAGAGCCTTGTGTTAGCATCGCCATCTTTGAGCCAACTGATCCTTGAGCGTAAACGAGCCATTGTGCGCTTGAGAGATGCGAGGGCCAAGCTGTGCTTCTTCAGATTATTCTTAAGCCAAGATTCTTCCTGAGAAAGCTGGCGACTATCTTGAGCAATCTCGAATTGATGAATAATTTCCCTTGCCAAGGCAAGCTGAAAACTAATCTGGCCAATCATTTTGTCACTCCAACTCTGTAGGCCCTTGGTAACAGCTTTGAATTTCTTGTCCAGAGATAGAAAAGGGCACGGACCAGCAGGGACTGACGTCCAGGCCGAAGAGACAACATCCTGGAAACCGTCGAGTTTTGGCCAGAAAGATTCAAAATGAAATCTGGGTCGACCCGGCTTATTGTCTTGGAGGCCAAGCAGGAGAGGACAGTGATCAGAATCATCTGAAGCCATACTTTGAAGCAAATAGTTAGAAAATTTCTCCTCCCAGTCAACTGAACACAACACCCTGTCCAATCTCACCAAGGTAGGAGAGTCCTGCTGGTTTGACCAAGTGTATTTGCGACCATGTAAGGGTATTTCCTTGAGAGCCAAATCATTTATGAACCTTCTGAACCGACCCATCATTGCCCTGTTATAATTAGCATTGTTCTTGTCCTCATCTTTGTAAATAAGATTGAAATCCCCAGCCACCATCTATGGCCCCGGACATGCTGTACGGATATCCCGTAACTCCTGCAAAAACTGAATTTTGTCCTCGTTTCCTTGGGGTCCATATACACAAGTCATCCACCATGGCTACCCATTTTCGGGAGAAAACTGAACTGTTACACTATGATTGTCAACCCGTCGAGTTGCTGAAACACCAATGTGTCATCTCCAGGAGACCAAAATCCCACCACTGGCACCAACAGAGGGGGCAGCAATGAAGTCTGAGAAATCCGAGCCTAGTGCAGAGAGCAAAATTCTGCGAGACATATTAGTGACCTTGGTTTCTTGGATACACACAATGTCCGACCGAGATGAATCCACAATAGACCGTACAGAGTCTTGCCTAGAAGTATAGTTTAAACCTCTAACATTCCAAATTAAAATCTTTGTAGGATCCATTTAAACAACAGGTTCTAAAGGCGACCATTCCCACAATCAGATGGCTAATCCAACAGCTCACCATCATCCCGTTGGCCAAAATCATCAGGCAAGGACCAATTGAATAGAGCAGCCAACGCCTGAACATGAGAATCAGACAAGGGGTGTGCAAACAGCTTCGCATAGTCATCTTGAGCTTGTTGGCTGATGCCTTCGCTTTCGTCAAGGATGTCCAGAGCACGCATAGCCTTCTTCTTCGTCCTTCTGCCCAAATCATCTGGGAGGAATTCCACCTTAGCCCCAGTGATACGACGACTACGACGTGGTGTGGCGTCAGATAGCTGATACTTGCGTCTTCTCTTGTTGATGACCGGCATTGGGAGCAGTCCTCCGTACGCCGGGCGAGCCTGCCGAGGAAGGCGGCTCTAGCCTCGAAAGGTGAGAGAGTCCTGTCCGGGGGTGGAGTCACCAAGGGGACTACGACGCCTGGGGCAGGGGTGTGCTGCACAGGGCCGTCCACCCTGGCAAGGGAGTCGGAGGGGGCCGGAGACACAAGCCGATGCTCATCCAAGGGAAGCAGGCCAGCAGCCGAAGACGCGCCCAATGAGGATGGAGCTGCAGAGGGTCCCTCAGCCACCGACGGAGTCATCGAGGAGACTACCACGCCAGCAGCCGAGAGAGGAACATCATTCGCCGGAGTGGGGTCCCCAGCTGCTGGGCCATCCTGTAGTGGGGGCGCAGGAGGTGCCCCTGCCGCCGTCTGAAGCCTCGCCGCCAAGGGAGAAGCGGCGGCCACCAGACTCTAGCACCTCCGCAGGCGTCGGCGGAGCCGTCAACGCGAGTACACTTGGAGAGGCCTTACAGATGTGCCCTGTCGTGGAGGTGGGGTCGCTAGAAGCTTGAACTTTGGGATAATGGAGGAGGGGGGCGAGCTTGGCGAGGCCGGAAAAGGAGCCCCATCCGTGGCTGCGCCGATAGGCAAGCTCTCGAAAGAGATGAGCTCCATCAACCGACCGGGGGAGTTCCAGGCCGTAGCCTCACCGAAGCCCACACCACTTGTTGTACCAGCAGCAGAGGACATTCGAAGATCACAATCCAGCCCAGAAGAGAAAGGTAAATCCTTCACTGGTTCACACACCATGGGCCCAAGAGTGACCATGGGCTCAGGGTACAGAGGAGGCCCAACAACATTGGCCACATTATTCCAGAAGCAGGCAGCTGCCCCAACATCTACTTCAAAGCGCATTAAAGTAGGGGAGGCCACCGAGGGGATTAACTCATCTGATCGAGGCCGCACAGCAACGGTCGAGGCGTCCTCATTACCAGCACGAACTGCAGCCGCCGCCGCCTCGATCAGTTGCGCCACAGGAGCCGCCGCCTGCTCGGCCTGTTGTGCCACAGCAGTCGCCGCCTGCTCGGTCTGCTGCACCACGTCAGCCAACGCTCCCTCGGCCTGCTGCGCCACAGCAGCCGCCGCCTCCTCGACCTGCTGCGCCACAGCAGCCGCCGCCTCCATGGGGACGTGCGAAGTATGTCGACCTTCCTGCTCTGGCAACGAGCGCGCGGTAAAGGCTTCTGCGGGCTCGGCCCCCTCGGCTCCAGCGCCGGAAGAGGGGAAGAAGGCTGGTCCTGTGATGCACCAAGGAGAGCAACCGAGATCTTGATGGGGTAGGTTAGCGTCCGCACTCCCGAATTCGGGCAGTCCGCCATGGGGGGCTCAACGATCTCCAACGTCATTTCAGAAGGAAACAGCGCGGGATCGGAGCACCACGCCCTCAGCATGAACACATCCTGAGCTGCATTACTCGGGTGTACCCCAACAATCCAACAGACATCATCAAGAAGAAGATCAGCAGTTGTCAAATCCCAGGCATGAGTAGGGATTCCAGTAATCTCCACTTCCACCGCAATTGGCAGAAGAGCCGCCGATGACTGTAGGAAACGTGTCCATCGCATGACGTGTAGCCGAGCAGAGGTGGTGATGATAGGCCGTCCTCCATTGTAGACGCGATCCCTGAGCTCTTCAGTAGGCAAGATCAAGAGGTAGCTCGACAGCCCCCAGGGAAGTGGGGTAAGCCGCGTTTCCTCGATCTCAAACCTATGGGCAACAGTGGTGCGGATGAACTCCGCCGCACCATCCATTGAACCCCCGATCATGGTGAAAACCAGTGCACAGCTCAGGGCATCCTCCCGCCGAGACAGACGCTCAGAACGATCTAGGATCCGCTTTGGTTTACTTGACGAAGTCGTAGCGGCGACAGCCTCGTTGTCGACGTTCGGGACCAAGATGGCTCCTTCGTCCTCTCCCGAAGCATCGTTAGCCTTGGCCGCGCCCCTCTTACGCGCCCGGCGGTGTCGCTTGCGTCCTTGCCCCTGGCCACCAACGGGGGGCGCCGTGGGAGGCGAGGTAGTAGGCCTCATCGACGCCGACTCCTTGACGATCTTTGGCCACCAGACCAGCAGCTCCCTCGGCTGCGACCGGGCAGGATACACGGAGAGCCGCCGAGACAGGCAGGAAGCAAAGCGATGGCCCAGAGCCCTACATGAGAAGCACCTTGGGCGAGAATAGTAGGACGCCGCCCTATGGCCAGAGGCGAAACAGTTGAAGCATCGACCACGTAGATCACTTGGGATAGGCCGACGAGGAGGGAGCTCCCGCCGGCGGCGCTCTTGGCGGGAACGGCGGCTCTCCTTGGTCACCCAGCCCTCGCGGTCCGGCCCAGGCGCCACCAAAGGTCACACGGTCGCAGGATGATGCGCGGCGGCGCGCGCGGACGAGTTGGAGAGGGGGTAGCCGCAGCCGGAGCTTTACGAGCAGCCCCCGAGGACGCCACCGGGAGGAGCCGCCCCGGACGCCGCCCAGGAGGACGTCCTTGAACGAGGGCACGGACTCAGGGGACAGCTCCTCGTCCCGCCAACGCTGGAGCTTGGAGCGTCCCGCGGTAGCGCAGGGAGTCGAGTGGGGAAGGATTTCCTTAGGCGCCGGAGAGGTGGAGGCTTGGGTGGACACCGTGCCCGGAGTAGGTCGCGACGTGTGGCTGGTGGAGGGGAAGGATGGGCGGGGAATGGCGCTAGGAGGAGGGGAGGCGGAAGCGGAGAGAGCCATCCCAGTTGCAAAAAGAATGCATTGCTAGCTATATTTCAATTTTGTATAATTACTGTTTAGATTTATGATCTTTCTGATCAGAAATTACTTCTGTTTGCAGTTATTGGAATTTATCAGTTTGGGTATTGATTATATATCTAGTGACCAAGAACACAAGGTAGTAGTTGGGATACTATGCCTTGTTTTGCATCATTCATCAAACGAATTTCTTATTGAGCCTGCAAAAGCCATAATCTTGAACAGTTCTTTGGTTTCTTTAACGGATGTCGTAGTAAACAAAGCTTGTGTTAAAGGTCCATCATTATTTCAACACAATCAGGAGACAACCTTTGGAGAATTCGTGATTCTTGTACTTCTATTGGTATTCTTCTCTCTAAGAAGGTATGAAGTTGTTGCTTGCATGCTTCATTTTATTTTCTTGGGTCTGCACTAATTGTGGTCTGCATTTTGACTTTCCAGTTTCCATAACACTCTATAGGCACTAATTGTAGCCTGCGTTTTCAGTTTGCATATTCTAGAGGCACTAATTGTATTCTTCGTTTTCAGTTTGCATACCATTCTAGAGGCAAGTATTGACTGGCAGGACTTCCTTCAGCATTCAGATGATGTCCAGTCCTTTTCTGTTCTTGGCATTCCATGCCATGATTTATGCCGTCTCATGCACTTCGGTTCACCTTCTATTAAACTTATTGCTTCACAATGTCTGTTGGAGTTGCTCACACGAATTTCAGATCAAAGGTCAAGTGTTAATGCTGAGTTAAGATGCTCTATGAGATATTTGAAGTCCATTATTGCAGTGACAGAGGGTTTGGTGTTCAGCGAAGACAGTAAAGTTGCTGGAAATTGCAGTGCCTGTCTCTCTGTGATTTTAGGATGGGAGAAATTTGGAAGCCAAGAGAACGTGGCAGTCAGAGAATCTAAATGGTTTAGGCTAATAATGGAGGAATTTGTTGTGGCCTTGACTGCTCCTGGTTTGACGTCCAAATCTTTCAGCAGTCAGCAGAAGTTTGCTGCGAATATAGCTGTTTCATTGCTCAGGCTTAGCCAAGTACCAGATTGGCTGACATCTTTGTTTGATGGGCATCTGATATCTGGGATCGTTGCTAATCTTTCTGCTAGAAATGTTACTGCAGAAATCGTCAATCTCTTCAGTGAGCTCATGGCTAGGAAGTATCTCAGTCAAGAGCACATTGTTGATCTACATAACTTGTTCCAGGTTTGTGCAAATCTCTTTGTAGCTCTACAAAGTATAGAACATGGCATTGTAAGCCATACTTGTACAAATAGTTTTACTGGATCAAGTTCATGTGTTAGTTCACCTTTTGAATTTTGCTGCCGTGGTGTATCTGATTTTGTTTAGTAATATATTTATACATATCATGTGCAGGTGTGCAGAAGACAGGTGTACGAGGGAAGCTCCAAAGCACCATTGCTAGAGCAAAGGGCTGAAAAGGTCGCGAGAAGTACAAATGACGTGCTAGCATCGCTCTTTGCCCTGATGCTGAACCAGTGCACAGATTCTGGAATGGTTCAAGCGGAGCAGCAGAAACTATTGCGTGCGATTGACCTGTTCTTCCAGGAGTCCAGCAGGAGAGAACAGCAACATGTTACAGCTCCTTCCCCACCACAATGCCAAGACACAATGCCAGGGGATTCTGGACCAAGACAGGGCAGCCTGCCCTGTCGCCCAAGCGTGCAGACATCTGGCCCAGAATGGATCCGGATCCGGCGTGAGTAAGCCTACGCCTGCGCGCGTGACCGATGCGTGCCCAGGTTGCTGGCTCATGTTCAGGTATGAGGAGTCCCCGAGCTGTAAATGGGAGTAGTTTTTTTTTTTTACAACAAACACAATTTCATTTCAACAACTTCTAGTTGAGTTAGGACCATTACAGGGTCAATTGTCACAGACTGAAGTGTAACTGCTAATGTGCACTGGTCTACATGATCTGCATTTGAACATAGAAAGGAAGGAACAGGAGTAGTTGAATCTATGTCCATAAGCGCCTGTCTTGCAAGAGTATCAGCAGTTTGATCCAGACTCCTTTTGATCTTGAAAGTTGTTGTGCCTCTGTTTTAACTGAAGTTGATGAAGAGCTGAGTCAGGTGCTTGATTCTCCAATCCAGAGGATCGGATTGATCAGATGAATTTACAAAGTTCCTGTTAATCATTCCTCCGAACTATCCTACTCGATGATCTTGTGCTTTGCTGCCAATTCCTAACTATTGCTTACACAGCGTGTATCAGATTTTCTCGATCCTGTCTCCACCTACCAATTCCACGGTTCTATCGATTAATAAGCAAACGGGTCTAGTCTGCCAAACTCGGATTAATTCCAACGAGCTCCTAGGCAAATCCTGAGTTCCTTCACTCCCATGGATTTAGTCATCTAACCAAACACACCTCTTAGATTTTTATCCACATTAGTAACTTAGTGTGCTTCTTGAGTCACGACATGGCAGCTTTTGGAACTACATTTCTTATCTAGTCACTGTCTAGGCAAACTAAGTTTTATAGCTCCAAATTAAAAAAAAAAAGTTTTCTAATTCTTGTACCTCTTTTTTTTCTAATTAAGACAAAATTTCGACTTTGCTATCTCGGTTAAAATTTCTTAGTTTATTGTATAGGCTTATACAATGGAGTTGGAAGCTGAAGTTCAGAAACTCAAGGAGCAAAAACATAAACCGGATAAAGATCGCATATATCTTTTCTAATTCTCTATACAGGTGGTAGATGTGCTACTGCTCTAGTGCATTGCTTCTCGAGGAACATCTATTTTCTGAAAGATGCGCTCAGCTACGTTTATGGAAAAAATTAGTACCCATTATATGCCTTAATGACAAATTAAAAAATCCTAAAAGTATCTACGATATTTAACCTTTTACGGGTCATATTTAATCCCTCTCAAGTTCGTCATCTCACAAAAAATGACAATTCATTTACTAGTCACCCCTTAAATGATTATTATCTCTAGGTGATTCAAACATGAGGATAAAGGATTGATTAAAAGTTAGCTACATATATGCTCTTGCCTAGTTATTGACCTATCTATCAAGCATAATTAGCTACTAATGAGCAATAGCTCACTGATAGAGATGCATGTACCAATTAACTGGGTTTTTCAAATGTATGGTGAACAATGTTAGTTGGCTAATTTTTAGCCTTTGGCTTTAACCACGGTTGGCAATCTACTATGAACCATAGCACGGCCTTAAGGCTAGACTAGAGCCTAGGCCACTCACCAACGTAATAGTATCAGCACATCAGGCACACGGTACACCCTCTCGTTCTATGCTATCCAGTATCTACACCCTGTCGACCGAAGGCTCCCTGTCGATCGAAGGCTCTCACTCGGTCACTTCCAAGCAGTGATAAAAAGTGAAGTAGGAAGACATTTAGCAGTGATAAAAAGTGAAGTAGGAAGACATTTTGTTACTAAGACTCATTTTCCAAACTTTATTAAGTTTTAAATTAAAATAAAATGATATAAAAAATCAAAAGTATCATATATGTAAAAATATAGAAAATAAAAATGATAACAAAAACGATATGTATAAGCATGTTATCAAATTTATGCTAAAATACTATTATAATATTGTATCATTTTCTCAGAAAAAGATGTCATCTCTAACTTTGAGTCATCTCTAACTTTGAGGAGCCTAATAGGCCAACAATATAATCCACACCTCGCTTCTCTACACGTCGCATACATTAAGAGCCCGAGCACAACAAAACTAAGCTACCAAACACCATACGCCCACACTTCGGTCGCATCACCATATGCTCCGCTAACCGATAAAACTAAGTTAGGCAGAGGCTTTAGTCTAAAGAAAGTTGTCTTTCTATTTCTATTATCTTCCATAAAAATTATGTGAATCCCACTTGAATCCTTAACCTAACTCACCTTTATCCAAATAAGTGATTAGATTTTACTAAAGTAATGCGAATGTATAGGACTATGCATCATGGACATGGTTCAAGTAATGTCCATGTCTTAATCGTTTTCATCTGTATGAGATAGAGCCAGTTCTATACTTGAACAACCGGTGTCATGTTCTACGATTTGATGTGTTTATTTTTTGAATGAAGATTTGTTGCGTTTACTGTTTTTAAAGTACTATTCTATTTTTACTAGTTTTCGGTCAGTATCGATGTATTTTCAATTTCATATTATTATTTTAGATTTAGATATTATCATAACACCATTTTTCTTGTTCTTGACCATATTATGCCATGGGAGCCGTTCCGCATCCTTTTCATCCTCATTAATTATTTGCAGGTCCCACTCTCAACGTTGCTACGCCGCTACCCGCTCCTACGTTGAAAAGAAAATGCGAACGCGTGCGTAGCGCGTTGGTAAGGCCGCTCGGTGGAGCGCCTGCCGGCCCGCGTTAAAGCGCTGCTCCACGCAAGTTTCGCACGTGAAAACAGTGTTCCCTCGAATAAAGGTGAGATATTTCCGAACCTCTGTCTCTCATGCGTGATGTCATAAGAGAAACGTGATGTGTTCATCACCTACGGAATCAATGGATTTCGGTGATTAAAAAGGACGTAGTCTTCTGTCTGTGTATAGTTATAGGTCTCTTCGTACACGGTTGGCATGTGTGGCGTGTGTAGGGTGAGCGTGTATCTCCATAAGAGGCTTAAAAAAATAAAAAAAGAAAAACCCTGGTCATTTTTTTACACAAAACCCCCCTCCGGCCTCTCCTCTCCCCTCCCAAGTCCCAACCGAGAGAATCCAAGCGGAACTTCGAAATGGAGCCCCATTGCCCTCACCGCGGCGGTACGGCGCCGTCGCTGCTCGGCCCTTCCTGCAGTAGCGCGTTCCCCGCCGCCGCCGACGACGGCGACCTGAAACCCTGCGTACGTGCGCCCGTCGCCCGCCCTATGCTGCTAGGGCGCGTGTCGATTGTTTTCCGTTCCTTTTCCCCCTCTTCCTTTCCCCTTTACTGGATGAGACGCGTGTGCCCTGACGCGATTTGGTGCTGCGCGTGCGCGTGGTCGCCTGCATTTCGGGTGTCTAGGTCACGCTGGTCGAGTGGTGGCTGGAAACCGCGGAAGGGGACGAGCAGAAGATCGCTGTCGCCGGGACATTCGAACGGTAAGCATTTCTTCACAGGGGAAGGGCAAACTAGAGGAGCCTTCTCGGGAGGTCTGGGCTTGAGTGGGTGGTGGCTAGTTTCGTTTGTTTTTCTGGGGTTTCGATCTTGTTGTTGAGGAGTGGCGTTTAGAGTCCTCCTGAGCATGTTTCAAATTTGATATTGCAAATTGATACCTAGACTGAGTTGACGGCATGCACTCCTAAATAATAGGCCAATTTAATATTCTCAAAACTGTTTACCACATGCTTTTGTCAAATTGATTCAACAATCCAATGTTTGTGCCTTTTGTCCATACGATTCGTTCTTACATATGAGGGTGACTAACACCTTGACTGAAGCATGGACTTTTTTGTATCACGCTGCTTGTATTTAAGCAATGAACAATGATTATGGTTTTCTGAAGTAGGCTGCTTTTCCTCTAGCTACAGATTCTTTCGCTGATAAAAATAATTATATATTTCCTGCTCTGACAGGAATGAAACACGTCATGAATACTCTCCTGCACCTATTGCGAAGCGGCATGAGCCTTCTGTTCTTGAGACTGAGGACGGAACCATACTAAACCTACATGGTTTCCACTGTATTTCGCGAACGTTTCGCAATGGATATTCAAAAACGGTATGCACATCCTGTTTTCTGTTTCTTGTTTCAGGTACCAATTGAATGTCTATTTGGACAACTTTTTAAGTGAATACAGTATCAAGAGCAGATGATATCATTTGTTTTCTTCATCTATCCTGTGATTCTATTTCTGTGTTCCTTTGGCTGAAAGTTATTCTAGATCATGTACCAGAAAAATGTTTTGCTAAAATGGATGTCAAAAAGGATTATTCAGCCATGCACTGCTCTCACGAATGCCTTGGTCTTGACTGCAAACCATGCATGCAGGTCTGTGATGATAGTGAGTTCCTGAATGGGTTTCCCGACTGGTGGCAAAGTTGCAAGCCGTGCCATCCCAAGCTGATCAACTCACACACAGAGTGCCAACTTTGTTCTTCTAATGCCACTCTATTTGCTTTTGAGCAATTTGAGCTGGGGAAACGTTTCGATTCAGAAGGAAAATATTGGATGAGCAAACTTGGCATTTCGGGAAGTTCCTCACACAATGATGTCATGTTCCAAAAATCATCGCATTTATTAAATGGAATGCCCAGATTCGAAGAATATACTTGTGATGGTGATATCACGACAAATGAAAATGCTGCTGCCTCAAGTGAAGCTGCCACAGGTAAGTGTAGAGGAGATTATTTAGAGTCTTCTATTTCCTTCTCTCCTAAAAATATTTCATTTCAGTGACGTTTCTTATAGAGTGTTTGTGTCCCCTTAATTTAGGCTATCAGGGAACCCTAGAAGTTTCGTTGGAGGTTCGTGGTTGCCGTAAAGAGACTCAGCATGTGTCATTGACTGAGAAGGCAGCAGTAGATGAAGAAATGCCAGCTTCAGTTTATTTGGATATGAAAAATCCTTTCTGTCTGTCAAATGGAACACCAACATTGGAGGAATACACCTGTGATGGTGATACTCCACCAAATGAAGATGCTGCTGCTTCAAATGATGATAATGAAAGATACACAGCTACATCAAAAGAGGCGAATAACATGGAAATAGGCTTGGTTACGGGCAGCCCTTCAAGGGAAAGAGGCCATGGTGACATTGCTACTGATTTTTCTTTAGCTCTTACAGTGGAATGTACTAATAATGCAGTCAGTGAATCAATGCACTGTACTCCAGTAATACGCACATGTAATTATGTTAGAACAGATATTTAGTCCTGCAAATACATCATTTCGTTGATGTTTCTAATAATCTCTATTTTTAATTTAGATCGTAGAAAGACTCCTGTGGGTTCTTTGAAGACTCAAGGTTCCTGGAAGGAAAATAAGCACATAGCTTCAAATAAGAAGGTAGTATTGGATCAATTAATGGAGACTTCAGCTTCTTCAGATGTGCAAGTATTGATTGTGGTCCACAGCAGCTTAAGCATGTTAGCTAATAGGCATCGTGCAGTATTTATATTGTTAGTAATGATTTGTTATCCTATTTGCTGTTTACTCATGATGACATGTTCATATTTAGCGTATTTCAGCCTATTGTCCTATTTGTGTTACTCATTTATTATATTCATACAGATGGAGTTGATTGATCCGTGTCTTGGAAAGCAGCCTGTAGGCCAGTCAAAGAAACAAATATCTCCGCATGCAAAGTGTCAAAGTGCTACAAGATCTCCAGGGACCAGGAACCCAGCTTCAATTGTAAGTGCATTTTTTTATCCATTATTGTGATAAACTATAGGAATTCCATGATTACAAGAATTAGCATTTTACTGTTGTAACTTGATGATGGGATATAGATCTATAACACTCTCATTTGGTTTGTGGAATTGGACTGTATGAATTGTATTGAGGATCCAATTTGATTCCATTTGGAGTCAAAAATGGGTTCCAATATAATTATTTTGTTTGCTTAACTGAGGAACTGTGGAAATCAAAATTTGACCAAATAAATTCTAGCTGGTAATTCGTTACCTGCTCCGAGAAATCCAACTGCACAAAGGACACAGCTTGTTGCTTTGCTGACAAGCCTTTGACATGAGAAACCCCATCACAAATTCTCAGCCATGTCATGAGCCTTACGCTCTTCCATACTAACTAATAACTATTGGCCTGTGTTGGCTCACTTGTCAGCGATGACCTGGCCTCACTCCAGTATCTCCATTGGCTACCAACCAGATTTGTTTGCCTATAGCCCATTGCCGGATCCATGTCTTATTCTGCTAACCAGATGGGCTCTAAGTAATTTTCTTGAGATCGAGCTATTGCAAAAGTGGTCATGCTTCAAGTACAGATTCTGATGTTGAAATAATTTATCTTGTTGGAACAATTTATCTTGACTCAGTAGCATGAGACTGATATTTTTATGTGTATTTATTGCAATGTTCCTGAATCACAATAGATCCTTTGGTCTCCGCTTACTCCTGATGTGGCCGCATCGTTGTCTATGGCCACACCTGAAGATCTCAAACTTAAAAGATCCAGATCAGGCATGTCTTTGGTTATTCTTTTTGGCAACAATCTTTGGTTGTTTGACTCTGCTCCTTCATTCCAAATACCCATCGTGCTAAAGAAATGGAAATTTTATTTCAGGTCGTGTGATTGTGCCAAAATTGGATAATGGGTGCCAAAGCATTGTCTATGGAGGGGTTTGTTTGTTTTCTCTATTTGTTATGTTGTTCAATCTTAGCTACTTTGTGGTATAAGAACACATATGCTATGCTTATATCTTAATTTAAAGGGTAATAAAGGTATATGTAATACATGGTATCTTAAATTTAGCAAACGAACTTTCTATTGCACTAAGAGACAATGTGAAATACTGCGATTTGCTAAATGCCACTGAATTTGTGCACATTTCTAGATCCCTTAATTCAGTATATGATAGAGGTAATTATATGACTAACACAATTTATCATAGCGGCAAGAATGAAATATGATAATTCACTGCTATACAACTGTGGAAGTCATGCAGTTTGTGAAGTAGAAGTATAAACCAAGTTTCAAAGTTGGTCAGTAAAAATTCCTGTCCTATTATATACATTTCAAAGTTTAATAAGTCTCCAGCAATGTATTACTGTCATGGTATTTTTATTTTTATTTTTATTTTGCAATGCGAAACAATCATGAAGAAAGTTCAGATAAATGGTGAATTATCATGACATTCTGATTTTGTGCAATGTGTTTTTTTTCAATGCCTTTACTATGCTTAGGGTCTCATGAAGTGCCTTATTCTTGTAGGATGGTTCGATCGCAGCTGTCATCGGTCTACATTCGCCATCAGTGCCCAAATGTCTGTTCTAAATCTCTCATTTGTGTATTCTCTTGTCCTCAAGAGCATGCTTTCCATGTTTTGAGAGATTGCTTAAATAGAGTCGGGTGATGCCCTATCTAGTTTTCATGTCATGCAACTTGCGTTCTTTTCTCTGCAGGGAGTAAATCAAAAACTGTTCGAAGGAAGAAAAGAAAGACTAAATGAGCATCTTCCAGACGTAATTGCTACTTGGCTACTCCAGGCGAAGGAAATTGGGACTAACTTAATGTGACTTCTCCAGGCGAAGAAAACCGGAAGTAACTTAATGTGGCAGGGAGTTGGGGAGTTCATATGATCTTTTGGGGTATGGTACACCTGATGTACATAATGTACCAGTAGAGGTGTGTTCTCTGCACGCTGTCCTGTTCTTGGCACGTCTCACGCTAGATCATCATGCTGCCTCTCTGTTGACCTCTAGGCGTTGGAGAGATATATAGATCTACTATATGCAAGACAGCAATGGGAACACAATGCTTTTGCTTGTGTGAGGGTATATTGCCTTAGTTGCATATGCTCAGAATGTGTTGTAAGGCTAGCAACTGGAGCAGTTAGCATTGCAATAATGGGAATGGGAATACTTTGCTTTTCTTTATGTGAGGGAATATTGCCTCAGTTGCATGGGCTCTCTTGGTGGTGCCAAGAAAAAAAAGAAGCCTGAGCAATTAGTTATTTTTTGCTCTTATTACAAACACCTAAGGACGGTTTAGAAAGTGTCGTCTATTTTGCATGGGTGAAGACATTGCTAGGAGAGCTGCTAGTAACCTGTCAGGTTTAGTGCTAAAACTATTCTTAAGAACCAGAACTACCAACCAAACATGACACACAACTGCAGCAGCCAGAACGTGATGAAGGCTATGTCGTCTGAACTGAACTCCTGGTGCATCAGTCAGCAACTAAGCGAGCAGAGGATGCCACCACAACGGTTGTGGTGACAAACACGAACGACTTGATCATATAGGCTGGAGATGTTTTGGACATCCCAGTGCCAGCGATACGCTAACGATGTTGTGGTGATTAGTGACGTCCATATGGTTATGGCTAGTCACTTTTAATTGAACCTCAGATTCCTATCCTCGTTGATGCAACGACACAAATTAAAGCCTCAATCCCAACTCTTCCAACAAACAAAATTTAAGCTAAGCATCGCCATTGCTGCCATGAACCCAACCTATGCATTCATAGATTTGATACCTTACTACTACTATCGACGCATGTGCACTGAAGTTGGCAGTGAGCTTGTTGTCTGGACGTGGTCGCCGCCTCGCCGGTCGGGATCGGTCAGGCCATCTTGGGCTTAGGCACGGCGAGCATGGCGATACGTACGAAGACGATGCCCAGCAGCAGCAGCGCGAAGGCGAAGAAAGTCGCTGCCGGCCCCTCGACGAGGCCGGCCCAAGTAGCAAAATAACTGTAAGCTTGATCGGATATACAAAAAGTACTAATACTATAAGTAATAAATATGACAAATTCTAAAAAAAAGTAATAAATATGACTACACTAATGATGAAATATATTATTATAATGAATTTATTTAAAGATCAAATATTGAAGCTATTTTACATACATTTGGTTAAAATTTTGGGATTTTTGACTCATCGTAAGCGAGAATTCTATTTTACTTTTTTTGTTGGAGGGAGTATATATGGTACTAAGATTGTCCGGTTCAGAGAAAGCAGTGACTTGTGCTGGACTTGGAGCCAATGCTAACGCTAACGATAATAATAGTTATTAAGGCCGCCCATAATTTGGTTACTAATGAGCTTTGTGGATTAATGATTATAATTATTTGAGTTGCAAATTGGACGCTCTCAAGGTCCCGGCTTTCACTAACGAACCACGAATCAATGAATGTTCAGTTTCGAGCTCAATGATTGTTCAAACTCGATCTCGATTCAAACTTGTAGTGAGCTCTCCGATCCTCCAGATTGGAGAATAAAGCCATTTACACAGATTGTCAAGAACTACACGCAAGGTAGATGCACAACCATCCTCAAGGTCAGCAGAAACCTAAATCAAACAAGCGGCCCTGCTTGCCAGACAGGCAATTGGTGATCTAGAATTCTAGATTCCAATCTCATTAATCAATCCTGTGTCTGTTCCCACCCGACACATGTTGACCAGTGCCCGCTCCCTTTGTAATGGTGCTTACAGCTAGATGCTGTTAAATGAAAGTTGTTTGTGGGGGTGATTCGGGTGATTCGCTGGGCAGTTGAGTGTAGTACGGCATCGGAGGCATAATATACATCTTCTCAGTATGTCAGACCGTCACTGACTGATTAACCAAGTAACTGAATCTTTATATATTTTTTTCTCAGGAAAGTCGGCTGCAGCGATAAAACATAACCTGAGCATCATAATCCGTTTCATAGTATAAACTGCCTGTCTGAAGCAGTCGAGCAAGATAACCGTAACAGCCATGCTAACATATCATCACCTTTCCCACATAATACATATACCGATGCGAATGCCACTAGGATTTGTGCTTGCTACCTGGAGATTTGTGTTTGCAACTGGAGACTGTAATTACAATTTACAGCTCCACAATCTGCGCTAACAGAGATGTCAATAACATCGAAATGATCAGAGAAACATACAAGGCAAAACAAGTTCACGAAAACTTAGTAGAAACAAGCTGCTGTATGGCAGCCTTATGTTTGCAACATAAACCTGAAGCTTAAAACAGAAAACAATTTATAAAGACATCCAGAACGACACCAGGGACACCACCAGATCAGTGAACCCACACGGACTAAACATAAACACTTCACTGGCCACCACGGAGGCGCAGCACCAGGTGAAGGGTAGACTCCTTCTGGATGTTGTAGTCCGCGAGAGTGCGGCCATCCTCAAGTTGCTTTCCAGCAAAGATGAGGCGCTGCTGGTCTGGTGGGATGCCCTCCTTGTCTTGAATCTTGGCCTTCACATTGTCGATTGTGTCTGAGGACTCCACCTCCAGTGTGATGGTCTTTCCTGTCAAGGTCTTGACAAAGATCTGCATGCCACCCCTGAGCCTAAGCACGAGGTGGAGGGTGGACTCCTTCTGGATGTTATAGTCAGCAAGTGTCCGGCCATCTTCGAGTTGCTTGCCAGCAAAGATCAGACGTTGCTGATCCGGTGGGATTCCCTCCTTGTCCTGGATCTTTGCCTTGACATTGTCAATTGTATCCGAGGACTCAACCTCGAGGGTGATGGTCTTACCAGTGAGGGTCTTCACAAAGATCTGCATCTGCAGAGGCAAAACTCACATGGTAAGCTACCATAATAGGCATAGAGAAACATCAGACAACAATGATTCAAGTCTCGACTATGAAACAGAGGTAACAAAAAGAGAACAGACATCTAAATTTGATGGAACCATGACTTAGAACATACTACAACACTGCATCCATCCAGATCACGAAGATGCATATAGCAACTGCCAATATGCTAATTACATTAATTAGCATGGAGATTCAACATATAGCAGCAAATTATAAAGAACGGTTTCAACATAAAAATCTGAAAGGGCTCAGCAGCTCAACAACAAATAAGTTCAGCAGTACTGTACTTCCCAAGATTTATGCATATCCTTCAGACTAAGGTGATCACAAACGGGTTAGATATCACATAAAATAGGCAGGGAAGACGCTAGGCAGGAATTGAACATCATAATTTTGATGTATATATGATGATCAACCAATTGAACTGGAACCAAATAATACCTACAGGATTGTGGCATGATTTAACCTTCTCAATTTGATATCAACAATACACAAATTATTTTGTTCAAAAAAATACACTAATTAATTTATCAAACTGAAACTTAATTCCAAGATATCTACAGGATTGTGCTTTGTAGCAACAAAATTGTAGTGATTTAACCTTGATTTAAAAGATATACGGATCAATCTATTGAATTCAAACAAGCCCTTTTAATTTGATAATACACTAATCAACCATTTGAATTGAACCCTAATAACTAGTATATAATATCTACATGATCTCGTTTCAGAACAGAAAATAGCACCGTCCTTTGTGGTTTGTGGAAGGCAACAAGCAACCAATCAATCAGTAACCAAGAATCTATTCAGCCCTGGATGAGCAATCATTACGGGATACCAGTAGGCCAACATAAACACGTAGCTCGATCGGATCAGACTTTTGGATCAAGTTCATCCAATAAACGTAGAAGATAGCACATCAACAATCTAACTAATCTTAGTACGGGATTCGAAATCGAGATACGAAAATGCACCATACGCGTTCGCTAAAAAAAAATCGACCAAACACGCTTATGCGGAATCGAGAATCGACCGTACACGCTTAGGCAAATCGCTAAGACGAATCGAAAGGGGAAGTTGACGAATCGAGGGAGCGTGTGTACCTTGACGAGACGATCGGTTGAGCCTGCTTCCTTCGTCTGCGTGCCGATGGTGCGGAGACTTCGCGATTGGGATCGGGGGCGGCTGATGGATTGGGGAAACCGGAGCCCGGGGAGTGAGCTTTTATTGTGGGGGAGCAGCGTGGGGCCCACCTGGCGTGTTTCGGTTACGTCACGCCTCACGGCAACCACAAATCGCGCTGCGAACAAGAGGCCGTGGCCGAATACGGCCCCACCACGCAGCCTCTAGAACTATCTTGACACGCTCTCCTCCTCCAGCACCGATAAGCAGGCCAGTTCCGTGATGGGCTTTTGAAATCCGATTGTTTAAGAAGCTATACAGCCCAACCTAGAAAACAACGAGTTGGGCTTTAGTACTGTTGATGTAAAATTTTTATATGCAAACACACCGGGCTAATACCTAAATTCGATATCCGAAGCGTGCCAGTCGATTTGACCTGTTAATCGATAAGGATGATAGATTGAATAAAATCCGAACGAGACGACAGTGATACGACCGGACGTCAAAGCTCAAAAGGTATTCGACAACTGTTAAACAGATCAGACGAGACGACAGCGATACGCCCGGAAGTCAAAGCCTGAATCGTGCTCGGTAGACGCGGAACCTGCAAGGTCGCCGGAGATCAAGTTGATGCAGCCCGTCGATTCTTGAAAGAACTCGTTGAAAAAGAAAAGATACTTGACGAAGTCGTCAAAAAGTAAAGTACTGGTAAAAATAAATTGCGATAAAAAGTAGATTTATTTATTGATCCTTGGATGTCCATTACAATGCCCCTCGGCATATATTTATACTCCGCTAATCGAAGAGTCCTAATTTAGCACGTAAAGCTCAAATATAAAAGAAATAAACTAATTTCTTATACGAACTCTATCTCTTTAAGAAAAAGAAATAAAACTCGTATAGGAGTTGGACTTAAACTATAATACTAAAATCGTAAGCTCTGTGCCGCCGATCCTCTGTCCGCTTCCGTCATGATGGAGTTATCTCTTCATCGGCACATCCCTGGCATCGGCAACAACCTTCTAGCCTTCCTGCCTATCTTATCGGCAACAACTCTTTCTGTCTCATCGGTAACAATCCTCTCGTTCTCTGCCAACCTTATCAGTAATAGCTCTTCAGCTTCATCGGCAATGTACGAGATCAACATGCCCTTCATCGGCAACCACTCATCGGCAGCTCGGAAGCAATGCTGAAAAAAAAACCAACCTCTTGCCGATTTAGTTTAGTCTCCCGATCCTTATTGACATGTGCCGAAAAACGGTGTCAACAAGTACGTATCCTCATTCCTTATTATTATATTAGGTAGCGTGCCCGTGCGTTGCTATGGGACAACAAAATTTTTTACTAAACACGTGGATCGCACAATAAAATAACACTATTATAAATTAAATAGAAATATTGAAGTGAAATTTAATCTAAAAGACAATTCACAAAATTAAGTCATGAAGAGCGTGGCATTGCAGGTTCACCAACTATACTGTATAGACCGATGCGGCTAAGATAATATTTTACATAATAGGAAGAAATCCGCGATACCTATTTCATTCATGCAAATTGCCATTGCGGAAGCTTACCATTTCACTTTGAGTTACCTTTTGTGCTGTTCAAATGGCATCAGAAGTCAACATTTTTGTTCTTGTAGTCAAATTAGATAACTCGGTAGAGTTTGATAATGATTTTTTAACAATGGCCAAAAGTTTAGAATTAACACAATATAGAAACTTACAATCATTTGATTCAGAACAAATATGAAAATGGACCATAGGGGGCAAAATAAAGTCCTCTTGTAGATGTGCCAATGTGACATGCAAATTCTTTCACAAGCACCAACGATGAACTTCCTGTCGGTGGCTGCTGCCTCATCGTCGCCAAATTTTCATGTTGATCATACAAAAAAATTGAGTTAGAAACAGTAGGTCCAACCCTTATTATTATTGATATTGTACCTTTATTGCATCTAAATATTACCCTTGGATGCAAGTTTAGACTTATTTTTAACAAACTGCTACGGGCCTGAGACCCCACCAGGACACTGGTAAATCCAAAGGTACCCAAAATTTGTTTGATATGATTCACACTGATCACCATGTAATTTGTTTGATATGATTCACAAAGGGCCACCGATAGATTTGGAAGTAACAGGCTAATACATTGATAAGTACCAGCCATGAGAAAAATCCTATATAGGCTTTGGATTGTTTGGATCAAGGGCGGCGTGAGAACGATCACGAGCAGGACATCGGACAGAAGGGATCCCGGCTCCGCGGTGAGCGATCCGCGAGAGGAGAGAAGGAATCTTGGTGCTGGGTTGTTGGGGTTACCTGATCTGGATCGGGACAGGCAAGCCAGCATGAGCAAAGGGCTTTGGAACTTCTAGGAAGAGAACGCGTTCGCTCTGGAGGCGAGTCGATCCGAATGGGCGGGTGAGGAGGGTGTGTTCCCATTGCGGCGGCGGCGTCTTCTGCAGGATCGCGTCATGGTGTCCAGCGTTGTCGATGATGGCCTGGCATGCAAGACATATGGTGATCCGGCACCTGGTACGGTGACAACGCTCCTGGTGGGTGGTCGTAACCGGGGAAGTACCATCTCACACACCAGTAAAGATAGGCAACGGGCCGGCATGGCCCGATAGCCAACGGACCGAAAAGGCACGCAGGCCCTACGGGCCATGCCTACCAGGCACGCAGGCCTAGCCTTCGGCCCAAGCACGGCACTATGGGTCAATTTTCGTGCTGGGCCGGCCCATCAAGCACGTCACTTTTTACGGGCCGTGCCAGCCCACAGCCCGTTATTCATAAAAAACTCAAAAAACAGCTCCATGTTTTCAGAATTTTGTTTCATTTTCAACAGAAACAAATTCACAACAGATCACAGTTTCATTTTCAACAGAAACATAGCCTTATAGATCAGAATGAGCTGTTTATGCAATGTTGTCTCATTAAAAACCTTTCTAGATAAAACTCACCCTTGTGAGAAACCCTAGAAAGAAAAAGAGTATGACCAGCTCTAAATTATCTCAAGTACTTAAGTTATTATAGACCATTGTTCAAATGTTTGCTACTCCCTATTACATCAAGTGAGTGAGCGACTCCAGCCTCAACTCACACAAAAGCACATCACCATTCAGTAGGATTGATGCAGCTCAGCCATAGCCATCAGGTGCAGCTACACCAGTTTCTCCTTCTCCTGCAGAAACAAAAGAAAGATCATTAGCATAAGACCATAAGTATGAAATGAAGGCGGCAGCTGCATTAGTCTAGGGCTGTATGCTTACCTTCATCAACATCATCAAGGTACAAGTTTTTAAAGGCATCTTTGAGGTCTTTGTCATCAGTAGCTTCATGTTGTTCCCTCCTCTCTCCTAACTCCCAATCCTTCAGGCAGAGCAGCATCTCAACAGTTTTCAGGTGCAAAGCGTCGACGACGTTCTTCAATGATCCTGCTAGTCAAGCTAAAACAAGACTCTGAAGATATGGTTGACACAGGCACAACCATGATATCTTTGGTCATTATAGACAACACCGGATAGGTCAGTTTGTGTTCACGCCACCAAAGAAGTATGTCAAACTCATCTTCCTGCCTATCTTCATAAACAGCAACATTGTCACTGTCCAAATAGACTGAGAGCTCAGATCTTGCACCAGCAGAGGCTGAGGCATAGGCAAAGGTAGAGGCATAGGCAGAGGCAGGGGGAGGCGGAGGCCCAACTACACCAACATCCCCATAGATCCTTCCCCATGCCTGCCTCCTCCTACCAGATTGCACCGTCGGATGTGCAACCCTTTGAGAGCGAGTTGCACCATACTTTCTCTCATATTTTTCAAACAACTTATACAATTCAGCTTTGATATCATCATAGTAAAGAGTGTAGTCATTACCAGTAGCTTTAGCAAGCATGTTCAGAACATCAGAGAAACCTGTCAACTTGCCTCTAGGGTCAAGAATGAAAGCAAATGAATATAACAGAGGTATGTCTGACCAGTACTTGAGGAATTTATGTTGCATAGGGTACACAAATTGTCTAAGGCTCACATCTCTTTCACATTCATGCAAATGTGTTGCAATCTCCAGAACATGGTGCAGAACTAGTGGACTGGTAGGATAGTAAACACCAGATAGAACAACCGTGCAGTCATAGAATAGTTCCAGGAAATCTAAAACTTTTTGTGCAATAGCCCAATGACTGGGAGGCAAGAGGGGCTCGGGCTTGCCATAATTTGAATTAATGAACACAGAAAACACTTCACTATATGGAAGCAAGTGTTTCAACATCAGATAAGTTGCATTCCATCTAACATCCATGTCCAAGGCAAACTTTCTAGGTCTAACATTCTTAGCAATGCAGTAGTCCTTGAACTAAGCAATTCTTTAATTAGAAGAATTTAAGAAATTAATGGCAGTTCTAAAATCATCTAATAAATCTTTCATCTTTTTCAGTCCAGATTTGACAATCAGATTAAGTATATGGCAAGCACATCGTTGATGCACTATACTATACTTACGCTGATTAGGATTAACAGCATTGTCAGGTGCAGGATCAGGACCCAAGAAACCAGTAAACAATGGTGTCAAAGTATCCATATCCTTAGCATTAGCAGAAGCATTATCTAGAGTCACAACAAACACCTTATCAATCAAGCCATACTCCTCTACCACACTAGCAACTCTTTCAGCAATGTTTTCACCAGAATATGACACTTCAATCAACCTAAGACTAATAACCCTTTTCTGCATCTCCCAGTCAGCACTGACATAGTGAGCAACTACACTAATGTAGTCCTCCTTAGCATTACCAAACCAAATGTCAGATGTCAAAGCAACACAAGAAGCAGTAGACAGCAAGTGCTTCAGTGCATCACGACGCTTAGCAAACATTTTAGAAAGATCTCTAGTGGTGGTCCTTCTAGAGCTCTTAACAAACCTAGGGTTATGCAAAGAACCATCAAGATTAAGAGCAAGCCTTGACTGAATCCTAGTATGGTTAGCAACCTTAGACTAGCATGATTTTTGGTGTCTAAGCAAATGACCAGTACCAACAGAAGATTTAGCACTCAAAGTGGATCTATAAATTTGTAAATAACTTTGGTTCTCACCATCAACTTCCTCTTCAACAGGAATAAAGTCATCCCAGACAGCAGACTTGTGCTTACCAAGAGAAGAAGAGGTTGGAGTTGAAGTGTCAACAGCAGGCTCAGTGCCAGTGCTGTTGGTGTTGGACACCACTAGGGTGGGGGGCCTCGGCGGCTGGCGACCACCACCGCCACCGCTGCTGAATCCAAGCAAGGCCTCAGTGTCCGTGGTCAGGTCATTGTCATCTTCCATGTCGTGGGGCAGCCCCGCCGCGGCCAGCTCCGAACCGGACATGTTGATGATTTCGTCATCAGTCAAGGTGACAGGGCGATCTGCCGCGAATGGCCTTCCTCCAGCACCGTTCCTCGACGGTACGGGTGCGCCGCTCGGTCGCCTGATGCTCGGAATGCCAGAGCGCCTCATGCTCACTGCGCCTGAGTTAGACGAACATGCATCGGTAACCGACCTGCAGAAACAAGATGAAGGTGAGTTAGAACCAAACAAGATGATGATGAAGAAGCACAGAAAGTTAAAGAAAGGAACAAATGCATATACTTTGAAATCAATCGGTAGCATTTGCAACCCTCGTCTTGCAAGCTTTTAGGTGTCTAAGCAAATGACCAATACCATCAGCAGATCTAGCTCTCAATGTTCTACCACAGATTTTACATTTAGCGTTTGTTCGAATCAGCGCACCATTGACTTCCTCAAAGATCGGATCAAAATCAACCCAGAGATGGCTCATGATGCCAGATTATGCCATTAGGGTTCGGGGTTACCTGCGCAAGCACAACCGAAGCCCAGCGCCAGAGAGAAGACGAGGGCCACCCAGAGGCCAGATGAAAGACAACGACGACACAGATTAGAAAGACGGCGAGCAGGGGCCGAGAGAAGGAGGGGGATCACCGGATGGAAGGCAAACTCACACGGTCACCCAGGACAGAGGAGGGAAAGGGAGAGAAGGAGGGGGGATGGAGGAGCAGTGGCGAGGTAACTGGATCCGAGGAAGATGATCCACGGGGAGCGACGGAGGAGCGACGTCGACGTTGAGCTCCGAGGTAACCAGATCCGGATCGAGGAGCGCCTTCGAGTTCAACGGAGAGGACAAAGGAGGCGGAGGAGCGGTGAGCGGCTGAGATGGAGGAGCGGCGAGCGGTGGCGAGCGAGTGAGGCAGAGGAGCGAGTGGATCCGTGGCGACGGTGAGTGGATCTGCGACTGCGAGTGAGACGGAGGATGGGAGGAGGAGGAGCGGGCGAGCTGCTGCTGTGGCTGAGAGAGTGGGAGAGTGAGGGTTAGGGTTTGGGAGGAGGGGGCATCGACCGGTGCCTGCTTATATATGACGCGGCGGTGGGAAGCGCTGGGGCTGCTGGGCTGGGCCAAAACTCATTCTCTCGGCCTGCTAGGGGTGTTGGCGGCAGCGGGCCGCTAACGGTCCGTCCCTTTTTTGCGGGCCGTGCCGTGCTTGCCCGCGGGCTTGAGCGTTGGCCCAAGCACGGCCTGCTCTGCGTGCCGGGCCAGCCCGGGCCCGTTGACCAGTGGGCCGTGCCATGCTTAAGTCGGGCCAAATTTGCGGGCCGCGTGTTGGGCCGACGGGCCCGGGCTGCATGCCCAACTTTACACACCAGCAGCGCCAGTGGGCAGGTCGGAGATACGACGGACGCTCCATCGGCCTGCAGATGAGGCATGGGGCAGGTCCTTAGCAGCCGGGGAAGGGGAACGTGGGTACGTTCCACGTTCCGGGAACCTCGTTCCAATTCGCGGTACGGGAAGAAACCGAGACGCCATCCCCACAGACGTTGGAACGGTACTTGCCACCCTTGCTCGCGGTCGCTGGCTTGCTGCATGCTCATGGTCGCGGGACGCTGTTTAGTGCTAGCCGCCGACACGCGTGAGAGAAGCGGGGAGGAGTCTGGTGCACGAGAGGGATGCAGGATACAGGCCGGTGCCAGTTTGTCGGGACGGAGAAGAAGAGCAGCCATGCGAGAAGCCAAGAAGAAGGGAGATGCATCGTCCCATGGTGACGGCGGCTAGCAAATGCCTTGGTGTGGAGTCCTGGAGGCTGGAATGGGCCTCAGGGTTAACGGATGGATGGCCCAATTAAAAATAAAATGACCAAAAAACTTACAACAAAAAGAGTAAACAAGGGAATCAAACTCAGCACCTTTCAAGGTGCCTCTAACTGCAATGCATAGACCACCGCATCCCTGACCCGTTCCAACCACGATTGGTACGCGTCCCACTATCTAAAGGAACGGATCGAAGCTGTATACCCTCCTCGTTCCTTAGTTTCTCAAGGAGTCTCATCACGTACCACGTTCCTTACGTTCCGGGAACTTGACTGCTAAGGGCAGGTCATGGCGGCGTTGCTCGAGCCTGTAGTGTCCAAAACATGGACTATCAATACCTACCCTTAATTGTGGACGGACGTGATCCACGGCAAGCTGCAACAAATAACGTGTTAAATGTACATGCATCCGATAACAGCGGCGATAATTGTGGTCTATGGATGGTACTTCCCTTCTTGTTCTCGGTTCTGGCATGCACGGACTGTACTCCTTATGCCTTCCGATAACAACAATAGCGACAATTATGGAATAATATTCCTTCCGTTTCTTGCATGCACATGGTACTCTTCGATAACAACAGCGATAATTATGGACTTTGACTGAAGACAACGTGGGGTGGGAGCCTTTCTCTTTTTACTTTCCTTTCCGATTTTGCATGATTGATTTTCTTTCTGGTCTAATCGTGACGGAAGGGGAAGCCTGAGATGTGGGATCGTAGAGAAGATATACCAGGAGCCTGCATGAGCACATTATTTTTTCTTTCCTCTGTTTACCGTAATTTTTTCTTTCCTTTTTTTCTACCACAATTTTTTTCTTTCCTTTTTTTACCGGGCCCGGGTGGAGGGCATGCGTAGAGGAGTGGGGGATCGCATGGAAGGCGGCAGACGGATGGACGAAGATATTTATAGATATATATATATATATAGAAAGAGGAAAAAAGATGTAGTAGTCGAATTTTCATTTTCATCAACCTTAGGAAACGTAACGACTTACCTCGTCAATAATAATAATAATAATAATAATAATAATAATAATAATAATAATAATAATAATAATAATAATAATAATAATAATAATAATAATTTAGAATACCGCCGTGCCCGTCCACATTAGAAGTGTTTTTCAAGGAAATTTTTTTTAGTTAAAATATAAAAATCCTAAAAAAATTCATAATAAGGTTGTGAACAATGAAAATATCTCTAAGCATATAAAAGTTTTAGAATAATATAAATATGATACAAAAGCCAAAATCTTTATCTTTATCTGATAATAAATCACCAAAATTTCTTGCAACCTTTTTGTCCATAAATGTTTTCTTTCACCTCTACCTCTCCTTATACGGCTCGATGTCGGCCTTCCTTCTGACTTTTTTTCCACCTGCCTCCTAATCTCCTATTGCATTTCAAGCCACGCTTACGAAAGGCCACACCTGCTATCCGTGCTAAAGTCAAATACAATAACTCTTCTCTAGCGAATAGATTAAACCGGACACCATGCAGTCAATATAAATATACAAGGCATCGACACACTTATCAAATCAAAATTGTTTCTTTTGATTCCTCAAAAAAAACGTTTTTTTGCCGATCACCACAACAATCAACAAAATTTGATTCTTTCTCCATCTAGTCAAAGAAACAAGGTCGTGCCTCGAGGCTACCCCACAAATCTACTGAGAAAGAAATTAGAAAAGGAATCGAATCCACGAAATCAGATGGGTCATGCCTCTGGACCACCCGGGTTGGGCGCCCCGTCGCACTACCAGCTACCAAAGCGACGCGCCAACGTCACCACTATGCTCTGCTTCGCTCTAGCCGCACTGCCGAGGCCAAATCCCGCCGCCACCCACACCTTGCTTGCATGCCATTGTCGTGTCATCGCAAAACACGCCAGAGCTAGCTGCTCCATCATCCATGCCCGTCGCTGCTATGCACGCCATCTACATGTCGCCTCTGCCTTGCTCTCTCTTTCCTCCCTTCCCTCTGTCTGATTGGATATGAGGACAACAAACAGAATAACTGTGACCATGCAGAGCTGTACTCCTGGCCACGTCTCCCGAAAGAATAGGGAGGCAGCGCGTGGTAGTGGGTCCAGCTCGTCATAGGTCGGACTCCCTCTCCTTTTCCTCCGTAGACTCGGTTCATGTGAAATAAAGAGGGAAAGGAGCTGAGTCTACAGGTCTATGCATGGGAGTGCAATGGCTATCAACCTGACCGCTGATCGGGCCCACGGGTCAGCTGTGGGACAATCCTCCACCTAGGGCAAAGGTACTTCCAATGCAGATAAAATTGCTACGTGGACACGAGATATATACACTAGGATTTAAAATGTAATTAAATAATATCACAAAAATCTTCAAAAAATTTCTAAATGAACTAGAGTAATCCTAGATCATATTTAAGTAGTTTCCACCCATGATAATTAGATATAATTTATAGAAACAATTTGCATGCTATATTTTGTGCTACCATTATTTTATTTTAACTTGATATACAAGCTTAATTATACATTGTCATATTATTGCCAACATTTCCTTATACTTTGAATGCCTCGAAAAATAAATTATCTCTTTAAATTTTATAAAAAGGAAAGCATATAAATAATCATGTACTATTTTTTTCTCCCGTTGCAGCGCACGGGCATGTTTGCTAGTAAAATACTTAAAGCTCATGAAAATATCTGCAGAAGAATCCAAAATTTGAATTTTAGCTCTAGAAAATGGAAAATAACAAAAAACTTCAAATTTTCTGTGATTATTGCATCTCATGTTTTTGTTGTTGAAAGTTTTCCAAACATATTAGATATTAATTAAATGTTTTTCAAATTTTAGAATTTTTTGGATACTTTCTCCATTTTTCTTAAACTAAATACTCTTAAGCTTTTATAGATACTCTCATAATTTCTGAATTTTTTTAGGGTTTCTCGTGTACCTAAATATTTTTTGTGAGTTTCCTCAAAGTTTTTGTAGAGGCATTTCTTAACAATTTAAACAAAAAAAGAATCCACCTTAAAAGATACTTCTAGCTAAGTTATGAAGATATAATTTTAAAAATATACTTTTTCTATACTCGAATAAATATATTTTTAGAATTGTCTTAACTGAATCTTTGACCGCATTTTTTAGAAAAAGCATAAGGATTTATGGTATCAAACTATTATAAGAATATATTTTGACAGTGTGCTCATTTTATGTTATAGATGTTATTATTGTTTTCTATAAAGTTAGTTAAACTTAGACATGGATTCTAAGAATTGTTTTTGTAGAATATAGTATGTCCAATTTTGGAGATCACGAAGAAAAAACAAATGGTAGCAATGTTTTAAGTCATGAAAATGACAACACAATACAAGCCCACAATCAAACTCTAGCAGGAGGCCAAGATCAGCAGTACACAGTAGTATTCGTCACACAAACATGAAACATAAACATCAGTACACAGTAGTATTGGTCTTCTCTAATACGGAGTCCGTGGTTTCAGCATTGTACTAGGAAAGAGAAAAATGGCCGCCGAGGTGCCGGAACCATGACGAGGCCTGCCGCCTGCCAAACAGACAGGCCTGCCTGAAGAGAGAGAAATAAGACCCCCCGCTCCGTTCCTGTTCTTCCCGTGCTCGTCCCCTCACCTGCGGGATTCGAAATGAAGCCCCTACGCCCGGCGCCGGTGGAGAGCCCTCACGGCCACGACATGCGGCCGCCGCCGCCGCGCATCCGTTGCTCCCGCAGCTGGTTCTCCGCCGCCACCGACCCCGACTATGACGCCGCCGTCGCCTCCGGGAAGCCCTCGGTACGTACCCCCGTCGCCCGCCCTACAATGCTGCTGCTAGGGCGCGTGTCGATTGTTTCCCTTTATTGGTTGGGACGCGTGCGCGCTGACGCGATTTGGTGCCTGCGCGCGTGCGTGCGTGGCCGCCTGCATTTCGGGTGCTTAGGTCATGCTGCTCGAGTGGTGGCTGGCACCCGTGGAAGGGGACGCCCAGAAGGTCGGTGTCGCCGGTTCGTTCAAAAGGTGAGCATTTCTTTAGAGTGGAAGGGGGAAACTAGAATGGTTATGCTGCTTGTGTATTATTTAAGCACGATTAAGGCTTGTTTGGCTGCACTCGGTCTCCAATCCACCCCAATCCACATGTTTTGGGAGGGATTGAAGTTGAAAATTAGTGTGAACCCATGTGGAATGGAGTGAATTGGAGTGCAGCCTAACAAGTCCTTAAGGTTTTCTCAAGTAGGCTGCTTTTCCTCTTGAAATGTGAGGGATTTTTCGCTGATAAAGATATTTATTTGTTGTCTGCTCTGTCAGGAACTACACACTTTACGAACTCTGTCCTTCACCTATTGTGAAACGTCATGCGCCTAATATTCTCGAGTCCAAAGATGGAACCATACTTCTCATCAGTGGTTCCCTCAATAATACGCGAATGCTTGGCAATGGATTTTCAAAGACGGTACGCACAGCCTCTTTTCTGTTTTCTGTTCATTTCAGGTACCAGTTGTCTATTTGGACAACTTTTTAAGTGAATGCTGTATCGAGGAGCACATGTTATCATTTGTTTTCTCCGTCTATCCTGTTATTCTATTTCTGCATTCCTCTGGCTGAAAGTTATTCTAGATATGCATGTGCAAAAGGACCATTCAGCCATGCACTGCTCTCACAAATGCCTTGGTCTTGACTGCAAACCAATGCATGCAGGTCTGTGAACATTTCATGGTCGGATTTCCACGCTGTTGGCAAAGTTGCAACCTGCTTTATCCCAACCTGACGGACTCAGACACAGGATGTCAACCATGTTCTTCTAACACCAGCATTTATGGAGTGGAACGTCTTGATTCATATAGAACATCTTTTATTAGCAAACATCCTAATAGTTTAAAAAGTTCCTCGAACAATGATTCTGTGTTCCCAAAATCTATACATTTATCAAATGGAACACCCAGAACTGAAGAACATACTTGTGATGGTAATGTTGCAACAAATGAAAATGCTGCTGCCTCAAGTGAAGCTGGCAAAGGTAAGTTTAGAGGAGATCATTATTTAGAGCCTTCTATTTTCTTCTCTCCTACAAATATTTCATTTTGGTGATGTTTCTTATAGAGTGTTTGCATCCCTTTAATTTAGAAAGTCAGAGAACTGCAGCAGTTCCAGTGGAGGTTCGAGGTTGCCATGAAGATATTCAGGACTTGGCATTGACTGAAAAGGCAGCAGTAGATGAAGAAATGCCAAATTCAGTTTATTTAGATGTGCAAAACACTTTCTCCCTGTCAAATGGAACACCAACATTGGAGGAAAACACCTGTGATGGTGGTATTCCAACAAATGAAGATGCTGCTACTTCAAATGACGGCAATGAAAGATACACATCTCCATCAAAAGAGGTGAATAATGTGGAAATAGGTTTGATTGCAGGCAGCCCTTCAAGCAACAGAGGCCATGATGACGTTGCTACTGATGTTTCTTTAGCTCCTACAGTGCAGTGTACTGATAATGCCGTCAGTGAAGCAGTAAACAGTACACCAGCAACAGGTACATGTAACTATGTTAGAACAGATATTTAATCCTAGAAATACATCATTTTGTTGGTGTTTCTAATAATGTCTATTTTTGTAATTTAGATCGTGAAAAAACTCCAGTGGCTTGTTTGACGAATCAAGGTCCCTGTTGGGGAAATCAGCCCATAGCTTCAAATAAGAAGGTAGTGTTAGATCAAGAATTGCTTGCTTCAGTTTGTTCAGATGTCCAAGACTTGATTGTGATCCACAGGATATCAAGCATGTTGGCTAATAGGCATCTTGCAGTGTTTTATATATTGTTAATGACTCGTTGTCCTATTTGCTGTTTACTAACGATGGCATGTTCATATTTAGCGTATTTCAGCGTATTATCCTATTTGTGTTACTCATTTTATGTATATGCATATATATGAAGTAGATTGATCTGTGTCTTGGACAGCAGCCTGTAGGCCAGCCAAGGAAACAAACATTTCCACATGAAAAGCGTCAGAGTGCTACAAGATCTCATTGGACCAGGAGCGCAGCTTCACATGTGAGTGCAAATTTTCATTCCTTTTGTTCTCATAAATTCAGAAAGTCCATGATTGCAAGCGTTAGCATTTTACAGTTGTAACTTGATGATGGGATATAAATCTATAACACTCATTTGGTTTGTGATTCCATGTGGAATCAGAAATGCGATCCAGTATACTTTGTTTGCTGTGCTAAGGAACTGTGGAACTTGAAATTTGACCAAATAAATTCTAGGTGCTAATTTGTTACCTGCTCTGCACAAAGGACAAAGCTTGTCTCTTTGCTGCTAGGCTTTTGACATTAGAAACCTCATCACAGCCATTCATGCATGCACTTGAGCAGGAGAACCATGCAAGCACAGCAGGGTTGAGCCATCCACTCCCCCCCACGTGCTCAGCCACACTAGGTTCGATTGCAGGCAGCCCTTCAAATGAAAGAGGCCATGATGACATTGCTACTGATGTTTCTTTAGCTCCTACAGTACAGTGTACTGATAATGCAGTCAGTGAAGCAGTAGACAGTACTCCAGCACCAGGTACATGTAACTATATTAGTTAGAACAGATATTTAATCCTAGAAATACATCATTTTGTTGGTGTTTCTAATACTGTCTATTTTTGTAATTTAGATCGTACAAAAACTCCAGTGGCTTGTTTAAAGAATCAAGATTCCTTGGGGGGAAATCAGCACATAGCTTCAAATAAGAAGGTAGTGTTGGATCAAGAATTGCTTGCTTCAGCTTGTTCAGATGTCCAAGTCTCGATTGTGGTTCACAGGATCTCAATCATGTTAGCTAATAGGCATCTTGCAGTGTTTCATATTGTTAATGGCTTGTTATCCTATTTACTGTTTGCTCATGATGACATGTTCATATTTAGCGTATTTCAGCAGCCTATTATCCTATTTTTCTTACTCATTTTATGTATGTGCATATATATGAAGTAGATTGATCTGTGTCTTGGACAGCAGCCTGTAGGACGGCCAAGGAAACAAACATTTCCACATGAAAAGTGTCAGAGTGCTACAAGATCTCAATGGACCAGGAGCGCAGCTTCACATGTGAGTGCAAATTTTCATTCGTTTTGTTCTCATAAATTCAGAAAGTCCATGATTGCAAGCATTAGCGTTTTACAGTTGTAACTTGATGATCGGATATAGATCTATAACACTCATTTGGTTTGTGGAATTTGACTTGATGAATTGTATTGAGCATCCAATTTGATTCCATGTGGAATCAGAAATGTGTGATCAAGTATTCTTTGTTTGCTTTGCTGAGGAACTGTGGAAATCAAAATTTGACCAAATAATTCTTGGTGCTATTTTTTTTTGTTGCCTCAACTTGGTGCTAATTTCTTACCTGCTCTGCACAAAGGACAAAGCTTGTCTCTTTGCTGCTAGGTTTTTGACATTAGAAACCTCATCAAAGCCATTCATGCATGCACTTGAGCAGGAGAAGCATGCAAACACAGGAGGTTTGAGCCATACACTCTCACCGACGTGCTCAGCCATACTAGGTTCGATTGCAGGCAGCCTTTCAAATGAAAGAGGCCATGATGACATTGCTACTGATGTTTCTTTAGCTCCTACAGCACAATGTACTAATAATGCAGTCAGCGAAGCTGTAGACAGTACTCCAGCAACAGGGGTAGACACTACTCCAGCAAGAGGTACATGTAACTATGTTAGTTAGAACAGATATTTAATCCTAGAAATACATCATTTTGTTGCTGTTTCTAATAATTCTATTTTTGTAATTTAGATCGTAAAAGAACTCCAGTGGAGAATAAAGGTTCCTTGGGGGGAAATCAGCACATAGCTTCAAATAAGAAGGTAGTATTGGAGCAACAAATGGCTGCTTCAGCTTGTTCTGATGTCCAAGTTTCGGTTGTGGTCCATAGGATCTCAGGCATGTTAGCTAATAGGCATCTTGCGTTGTTTTATATTGTTAATGATTTGTTATCCTATTTTCTGTTTGCTCATGATGACATGATAATGTATAGCGTATTTCATCCTATTATCCTATTTGTGTTAGTGTTACTGATTTTATGTATATGCATATATATGAAGTAGATTGATATTTGTCTTGGAAAGCAGCCTGTAGGCCGGTCAAAGAAACAAATATTTCCACACGAAAAGCATCAGAGTGCTACAAGATCTCATGGGTCCAGGAGCCCACTTTCACATGTAAGTGCAAATTTTCATTCATTTTGTTCTCACAACTTTCAGAAAGTCCATGATTGCAAGCATTAATGTTTTACAGTTGTAACTTGATGATGGGATATATTTCTATAACACTTTCATTTGGTTTGTGCAATTGGACTTGATGAATTGTATTGAGGATCCCATTTGATTCCATGTGGAATCAGAAATGTGATTCAGTATACTTTGTTTGCTTTGCTGAGTAACTGTTGAAATCGAAATTTGACTAAATAAATTCTAGTTGCTAATTTGTTTACCTGCTCTGTACAAAGGAAAAAGCTTGTCTCTTTGCTGCTAGGCTTTTAACATTAGAAACCCCATCACAGCCATGTCATGCACGCACTTGAGCTGGAGAAGCACGCAAGCGCATGAGGGTGAGCTGGAGAAGCACGCAAGCGCATGAGGGTGGTGCCATTACCTCTACCCCACGTGCTCAGCCATACTAAGTTACTAAATATTTGGCCTAAGCAGTGACTTGGCCTCACTCCACTAGCTCCATTGGCTACCAGCCAGTTTTGTCTGCCTAGCCTGTTGGTGGGTCCATGTCCAATTCTGCTCAAGCAAATGGGCTCTAAAGTATTTTGCTTGAGATAGAGCTGTTGCAAAAGTGGTTGTGGTTCAAGTACATATTCTGATGTTGTTGGAACAAGTTATCTTGACTCAGTAGCTTGAGATTAATATTTATGTGTATTTATTGAAATGTTCCTGAATCACATTAGGTCCCTTGGTCTCCGCTTACTCGTAGTAAGGCGACGTCGTTGTCTATCTCCACACCTGAAGATCTCAAAAGATCCAGATCAGGCATGTCTTTGGTTATTCTTTTGGCAACAATGTTTGGTTGTTTGACTCTGCTGCTTCATTCCAGGTACTCATCGTGCTAAAGAAATGGAAATTTTATTTCAGGTCGCGTGATAGTACCCCATTTGGATGAAGGGTGCCAAAGCATTGTCTATGGAAGGGTTTGTTTGTTCTCTCTATTTGTTATGTTGTTCAATCTTAGCAACTTTGTTCCATAAGGACACATATACTATACTTATGTCTTAACTGAAAGGGTAATAAAGGTATAGGTAATACATGATACCTTAAATTTAGCAAATGAACTTTCCATTGCACTAAGAGACGAACAGTTGTATGTTTGCATTGTGAAATACTGCGATGTTCTAAATTCTACTTGAATTTGTGCACATTTCTTGATCCCTTAATTCATTATATGACTAACATAAATTTATCACAACGGCAAGCATGAAATTTGATGATTCACTTCTATACAACCCCTGGAAATAGTGCAGTTTGTGAAGTAGAAGTATAAACCAAGTGACAACTGTCATATGATATGCATTTCAATGTTTAGGAAATCATGGATGCTTATTTTAAAAAATTTCACCAGCAATGTTTTACTGTCATGGCATTTTTTTTTAATTTTTCAACGCGAGACAATATTGAAAAAGTTTGGATAAATGGTGAATTATCATGACATTCTGATTTTGTGCAGTGTGTTTTTTCCCAATGCCTTTACTATGCTTTGAGTCTCACTAAGTGTGCCTTATTCTTGTAGGATGGTTTGATCGCAGGTGTCATCGGTCTACATTCGCCAGCAAAGCCCAAATGTCTGTTCTGAATCTCTCATTGGTGTATTCTGTTGTCCTCAAGAGCATACTTTACATGTCTTGACTCTTGAGAGAACTGTTTAAAGAGAGTCGGGTGATGCCCTATCTAGTTTTCATGTCATGCAACTTGTGTGTTCTTTGCTCTGCAGGTAGTGAATTAAAAACCTACCGAAGGAAGAAGAGAAGGACTGAATGAGCGTCTTCCAGACGTGGCAACTACACGGTGGGCGAGCACCCGAAGCATGTCCGCCCAACGCCTCTGTGTCCTTCCTCGTCATCAGAATCGTAAGGTAGGTTGTTAGGATCAGCTAGAGCTTTATTCAGAATGGTAAGCTAGGTTGTTAGGGTCAGAACACTTTGCAAGAGCTCAACTACTAAATGTACAAGTCTCCACCACAAGCGAAAAAAATTATCTTCGGTGCTACCGCTCAGCGTGCATTGTGTGAAACCGTTCGGATGCCCTGTCATGTTGTGATTGATGAAACCTGATGTCCAAGTTGCAGATCGATCAGGCTGTTGAGCGTAGGAGAGGGAGACCCGGGAATCATCTTCGGTTGAAAAACCATCAATACTGAGATGTGGGCCCATTCTATTACTCCAAATTGAGCAGACAACCAACCCACTGTGCCTGCGTACACGCTTGCGTGCCCTGGCCTCATGTTGTGGTGCTGTCTGGTTTATTTTCGTAGATAGAAAAAATATAGGAAAAGGAAAAAAAGAGTGTCTCAGAAGCTTAATGGAGCATCGAGAACCCATATAATTTTTATTTTGTACATTTCAGTTGTATATAGTAAGTATATACATGCTTGTTGATACAAACCACAGCGCACACATACGTACGTCTGTACATATGTATACATTTTATGTTTCACTTTCCCTTGGCACACTCGCTTAATTTCATCGGTGAAGGAGACAAACATTTAATCTTGAACCATACTTATTTAGGATATAACTAAGGGCATGTAGTTGTACAGTTGACATCGTCTCAAAGGGACTTGTATTCATCATCAACAGATAAGCTGAGCTTACTAAGCTTTATGCATGAACTGGCGATGGTAGTAGCAAGCGGTGGGTGTGTGCGAGAGCCTTGTAGAAGGCTCGTCGCAATCACCCTGTATACAGTTTCTGGAAGATGCAGGCCATCCCAAGAACCATACACTTTTGGGTTATGACATAATTTGTATTTTCCACGTCCACATGTTACAGCTAGAGATACACCATAGCGTCTTCTCCACCACAGCAAGCCACAAAGGGGTATTTGATTCCTGAACCAGTGTAAACAAGAAAGTAAATTTTAAAATCTATCTACTGTTTCTCGGTCAGTTACAGTACTAAAAACATTTGTAGAGACAGTTAATGATTTTAGAGGCCAAACACCACGTGTGTGAGTATCTGTACTATATCTTCTTAAAAAAAAATGTAAATAAAACATATGAGTTTGAACTCACCATGTTCTTGCGGGGAAACAAAAATGTCCATAGCGGCTCCGTAGTAATCAGCATAGATGATGGTCACGCTGGGATGGAGCTTACGCAACTTCTCCAATTCCTCAATGAGAAGCTTGTTGTGATACCGTGCAAACTCGTTCAGCCGTTTAATGCAACCTGTCCCTGGTTCGTAATCTTCTCCCTGGAATGCCAACAGATACTTTGGGAGGCACCCAATAGGGAAATTCCCTGGAACCACTAGAGTCTTGGCTCCTAGCCCGATCAACTCCTGCACAAATTGGATGCATTTGCACTGCTATATATATCTATAAAATCTTAGTGACAACGACGGATACTTGAGAACATGCTCACAGTGATAGCTGAAGAGATTTTGGCGATAACAACTGGAGTAAAAGTGACAACAGTCTCTAAGGGAACTCCTTTGAAAAGAGGTATGTTGTAGTCATTGCCTCCAATTTCTCCAACCATGAAAAGGGATTGGTTCATCATGTCCGAGCAACCTGTGTGCAATATCATCATTTTCTGAATTAGCATTGCTCCTCGTGTGTTCGACCGTGCCTATGATTGTTCGATGGTGAGGTTACTAAGGGTAGTCACAGATAAGAGTTTCATGAGCAAGAAACTAGGTATGAAACCCAAGAGCACGACACGATGCTCCCTCCGTCCTAAAATAAGTGATGTTTTGGGCTTTTGTGCCACACAAGTTTCGATTTGTATAAAATACGTAGAACATTTATATCTTCAAATAAATTTATTAAAAACTAGATTAATTTTTTTCTGATGATACTAATTACTTAGTATAAATATTTATATATTTTAATACATAATTGTCGACAGTTGTTTATCGAAAACGTTACTTATTTTTAGGACCAAGGGAGTACATATTTGTGTGGACTCTCATCTCCCTCTATCTAGTCTAGAAACATGTTTTAGGAATGAAAAAGCAACAAGGGTTCTATCCCACAGCGGAATCTTTATTTTGAGGCTGGCTGTTTGGCTTTGCTTTCTTAGGGCGGACCACAACTATCTAATGGATCAGCTTGGTCTATTTCCATCTCTAATTTTAGCGTGCGTTCAGTTTGTGGATAATATGGGATGACTGGATGAGATTATTATATTCCTGTTTCTTTTGGGTGGGATTGTCCATTCTAATGCCTAGTTGTGGGGATAGGTTTATCCATGTCTTTTCTTTGCTAGTAGGAATATGAAAGGGATATTGATGTAGTGTTTTTAATATCATGATCAACAGTTGCCAGCAGGCCTCACCTATCATTGGTAGACAATTCTAAAAAAAAAACCCTATCATTGGTAGACATTTTTTTTTCCTTACCTGCCTTATTTTTATGGGTATCAAACGCCCGAGTATCATTATGGTACCACCTGCTCTCTCTCTCTCTCTCTCTCCCCCCCCCCTAAAATATGGGGATCCAAGTTCGTCCTAAGTCAAATTATATAAAATTTAACTAAATTTATAGAAACGAATATTAGCATATGTATCACATCACATATGTAAATTCTAAAAATATATTTAATAACGTGCATATCCAATTATGCTAATTTGATCTAACTATTATTCTTCTTTTTTATAATTTTTATTAACATTAATATAGTTTGACTTTGGACAAATTTGGTTCTGGGGAGTAGAGGTGGCTAGATGGGCAACATTGTGAGATGCTGGGATTGGCAATGTGTCTCAATCCATATTTGAGCGTCCTGCATTGGAATATTAGGTTATTGTGACAAAGATACCTAACTAGGTGTGTCTAGTATTTGCTGTCTTTTTCTTTTTTTTTAAGACAAGATCAATCAAAGAAGAAATAGACAAGGGACACCTAACGAAAGGAACCACCCTTATCTGAAAAAACGAAAGGAACCCACAACCTCAAAGCTGACGTGAGGTCTAGTTGGTTGTGGTCAGCTCGGTGTGACAGCCCTACACGGTAACTCTATATTCTACGCTATGAGCATGGAGTGGTTTTGTAAGCAAGTATTGAGGCGGAGCCATAATTTAAACATAAAGAACCATTTCAGCCGACAATAATCATACATGATGTAATGCATATACGGAGTAAGACAATAGCATACAAACTATCCAAATAAAAGTGTATTTCGCGGCACACACATAAAAGCTAAAAAAATCCTGTAAATATTATCAAGAAGAAAGGAACTTTAATTTGTACTAGGTCTCTGACTTCCACTCGACCAGTCTAATTCTTAGGTCTAAGAAATATTACGACGAGTAAAAAAAAAAGAAATATTACGATGATAAGAAAAACAAAAGAGATGAGAAAGAGAACATAAAGACTAATTCTAAATAATACACACTACCCTAACTCAGTTTTCTCTCGTGATGGGGCAAACGTTCCCCTTAGCTGCGCACCTTTCGCCAGGGATCCGTCAGGAAAAAAATAACTTTCCGTGTCATTTGTTTCCCGACGGGTCATCTCAGACGGTAACCACCTTTCATGATGGTTTGTGATAGTTTCCGTGACGGATCTGGCCATCACGAAAAAACTTGGATTAGGGTAGTGACAGAAGTGGGAGATCAACGAGAGGCCGAGAGAATAATAAGCAAGCAAAACACCAATTGTATTATTAACTAGCTATAGAATTGTTCCATGTCGGCAGAATTAAAAGGATAGAAAGACTAATCCTAGATATTACAGAAGAAGAACAAGCAATTCAAACACTCATTAGCATCGTTACTTAGCTAATGGAATGATAAGCGTCAAGGAGGCACCAGCTTGTTGAGGGGGTTACCAGGACCCCTGAGTCCCTCCCTCACTCCACCACTGACTACGACGGCATGCATGGATTATTCCACCAACTTCACTGTTTGGTGCATGGTGACTTGGTAGCGGCTACGGGCCGCTAGTGGTGCTGCGAGATCCCTTCTATTGGTCATGTGGGTATATATTTTTGAAAGACTTATAGTTTTAAGAAATTTAAGGAGAAAGATTAAGTGAGCCATTATTATAATATAATTTAAAAGTTAAAAACAAAGAGAGTACAATTTTTCTTATTGACATTCGTGATTTTTCTGCCGGCTGCTTTTTTAGAATGAGACATGGAAGAACAAGCTATACTATATATGAGGAGGCGAATGAAGTAGCATATAGATTCGACAAAATTCTTACTGGCTATTTTTTTTCTAAATGAAAACATAGAATTAGGTACTAGCTGGCCCTTAGGCATGCCTTGCTGCTAAGGAGGTTGAAATCTTCTACTCCCTAGTGAGCCAGTGTGTACGGCACAGCGTTATAAAAATACCCCTCGACGTTAAAGTTATACAGACTTTTTAGGTATTCGAAAAATCATAGAATTTGAGAAAACACACCAAATTAAGATCAGAAGGCGAGTATAGGCACCTGCGAGGTCTCCGGGGCAGAGAAGGCTGAGCATGTCCCGGAACCACTTCATGTCCATGTCGAGGTGCACTAGGTCGTCGCCCAAGTCGATACCCCTGTCCAGGAAGAAGTCCGGGCCGAGCGCCGTGGCGCCGCCCACCGCGAAGTTGGCCCCGTGCAAGAAGTCCTCCTCAGCTCGCCGCCCGCTCAGGCTCAGGTAGGGCGGCACGAACGGAAGCCCCAGCGCATCAGCTGCAGCCAGGTTTTGATTGATCCGGCCTCAAGAATCAGAACAGCTCCAAAATGGCATTAATTGTCCATGGCTGGCGTGTGTGTGTACCGATGAAGTCGAGGACGATGCGGCCATCGCTGTATCGGCCGGTGGCGCGGTGGAAGAAGGTCTCGCCGTAGGGGAACCGATCCGCTTTGCAGCTGCCGTTGCCGAAGACGAAGCGGAAGTTGCCCGTGTCCGCCAGCGAGTCGCCGAAGCTGAACACGCGCGTGTAGCACGCGGACGCCGCGCCAAACAACACCACCGCAGCCCCGCCACCACCACCATTGGGAACAGCAGGAGCCGTCGTCTTCCTCCTCCACTCCCTGAAAGAGAGGAAGCCGCCATGGTTTCCTCCTGGTTTCGGATCGGTTTGGTGTCGCTGGAGACCAGCCGGCCGGCTCGGAATGACGAAACTGAACAAAGCAAACGCGAAGGTGGGTCGGTCTCTTGTCGTGTCGCGTCGTGTCGTAGATAATTAACGTCAGGAGCACCAGCCAACTGCTGATAACTGAAAGGCTCAGCTACGCGGAACTCTAGGGCGTCAGCTACTCACCAACATCCATTTTTCTTTTATGCCGGCAACAACCAAATTAATTAAAACCGCAAATTAAACCGGGTGATCTCCTTAACTATTTGGTCACGTTTTGAATAATGTGGATTGTTAATTAATTTCATGTATATACACTCCGGAAATTACTGTGACAGTCTGAAGATGCATACTGTACGCATCTGACATATGACTCGATGATGATCCTTCTATGATTGCATTGATTGATATAATATAAAAAAACTAGGAGAATCTTTGTGTCCACATTAAACAGTGTTCTAGTCGTAGTTATGATAATAGGTCCGATCCAATGCAAGAAGATAACTCAATTTGTTTACTGTTCATGCTGATAAATAATGCCATGCATAATGCACATTCTTCCGATCACTTTCTATCTATCTATATGGACTGAGAAAGGAAATTTGAACAAACAGGTAAGCACACCATTAAAAACTCTTGTACTTCTAGCAAGTCACAGTTGCTCAATGTCAGAGCAATAATAGCATTATTTAGTATTTTTGGATAAAGAACTGAATAACGATTACATGAGTAAAAGCAACTCCAATTAGAAACTCACCTAGCACAGAAATTTTGATAGAGGCTGAAACTTTGTTTCATTATCTAAAAAAGTCAAAAATTTATCGCCATTGGTTGGAGGCTGTTTAGTATTTTTGGACAAAGATGAATAATAATTCCATGAGGAACCTTCACATTCCATTGGTGAGGATGCGTGATCTATCTCGTTAAGAAAAAAAGGATGCGTGATTGTATGAATTTTGCATGTAGTTGACGTGATGTTCAGAGATAAAGTTTTCTTGGGAATATCTCCCAGAACTGTGAAGAGTCAATGTGTCAAATCCGTGGGAATATCTCCTAGAAATCTGTAGAATCATTGTGATCTGGTATGAAATGGCCAAGAGTTTGCCAAAGATATCCAATGGTGTCAAGTTCTCAACCAACCAAGACTTTTTACACATGCCACGACACGATGCAGGTTGATGAATGGTAGAAAAATGTGAAAGTGGCCGCAGTCTAGAATAGAATATAATTTGTGGATAAGGGGTAGGAAATGTGGCAAGTTCAACAGGATTAATGTGATCATAACTGCATGGGCACATAACTAGAACTTTATTAGAACGATTAATAGAAACCATCGTCGTGAACTTGTTAGGAAGATCTAACAGCTGGATGATTCTTTTGTTTCAGAAGAAGTGAACATTTTAGGTAACTTGAGACGTTGGCAGCAACCAAAAAAAAATACAAGGACGCTGCGAGGCCTAGGAGAATGCCATAATCAGATTGGATAGTTGTTGCAAAAAATTGACGCACCGCAAGAAACATCCATGCTGGTTCGGTGTTCAAGTACGTACTCGTTGATGGAATGAACGCAAGGACAAGGAGGCGAGGAGTTCAAACTACTTCAGAGGAGAAATGGTGAGCTCACTGGAGGTTGAGATGGAAAGCAGTAGCAGCGTTAGGCTCGGTGTGTGGGACGGCCTCTCGACAGTTGTGGTGGACTGGTGGTTCCACACCATTGAAATCGATATGGTGGTGATGCATACATGCCGTTGTGCCGGAAGCAACCATCGGCGCGGAGGAAGCAGGTGAAGGAGTTGCGTGCACACATAGACGTAGTCATGTCCCCATGCGCGCATGGCCGTCCGCACCCTACTTACCCTCCACGTGAAGGTCTGGAGCAGGCTGGTCCGGGTGCCTGGCTTGTCGAAGTCGCACAGTGGATGGCTGGCACCTCAACCGCGGTGACCAGGCAGCGCTGGTTGGTTGGAGCTAGACGAAACGCAGCTGGAGTTGATTGGACAACGAAGAACGAGCTACGTCCTACGAGCCGCTACAATAATGCTGGATTGCTGGGATGAGAGTTGTGGAGATGTAAATTAGAGAGCCACATCTGATGGACGGAGGTAGAGATCGTGGTTGAAATGTTTGGTCAACATTTTAACCCCACCATCACATGGTGGCGACGCGTACGGTCAGCTGTTAACAATGAACGACATCGAGGCATGGACGTCCTGTTCGCACTCGTCCCCACGCAGATATGAAAAGAGCGCTGCTTCAGGAACGCGGTGGCAACAGTAATTGATACGCTTCAGGTGATCAAGGCTGAAGCTGACCGTTGGATCGAAGCTAGCGCCAGAATAATGTACTCAGTCAAAATGTAACCCCATATATGAACTTCACTAGCCGGCCTTGGGAGTCGGCATCTTGTATCATATACTTCTTTCTTCTGATATAAAGATTTGCACACTCATACATATTCGAGAAAAAATAAAATTGTTTGGATGGTTTTTATAACGGTTCATATTGTTGGGATCTTGTTCACCTCAAACACTAAACCACTCGCTGGGACGAGAAGGAGCGGGCGTGCGACTACCGCAAGCACAGAAGGTGCGCTGGTGCTCGCTGCCTTGTCGGGTGACCGACGTGGAGGTGCAATCATTTGAGCATAGGAGGATGCGCTACGGGGGACTGGGGGAGGGAGCGTGGCTGATGGGAAGCACGGGTAAGTGTTTGCTAAAGGTAACTTCCACTACGCCATAAACAATTTGTAGGGCGGCTCCAGGGCCTCTATAGGGGCGGTTGGCCCAGCCACCCCCCTATAGTGTTCTTATAAATCAAGGCACTATGGGGACGGCTGGCCCAACCGTCCCTACAAATACCCGAATGGGCTAGGATCTGGGCCTGGATTCCGCCCCGCTGTCGAAACCCTAGTGCCGCCGGCGTTGTGGCTGGCCACCCGCTGCGTCCTCGTGCACGCCGGATCCGCGCGAGGAAGAGCACATGTTGAGGTCGATCCGCGCGGCCCCGACGTTGATTCGCCGACAGGAGAAGCGCTGCCGCCGGTTCGAGCCACTGCAGCATCGGATCAAGGGCGTCAGGCCCTCCACGCCACCGGATCTGCAAGCAAGGAAGCATGAGGAACGGATCCGCCATGGATCTGGTAGAAGAGAGAGTGGAAGAGGGGCATATACCGCAGCCTGGACAGCACATGGAGTAGGAGTTCGACGTGAAAGCGATGCTCGGGCGCACCTCGAGCGCCGCCGCCCGCCGGAGCCGCCTCGAGCGCCACCGCCCGCCGGGCCGATGCGAGCGCCACTGGGGCTGCCGCGAGAGCCGCCGGGGCCGCCGCAAGCGCCGTCGAGCCACCGCGAGCGCCGTCGAGCCGCCACGAGCGCCGTAGAGCAGCCGCGAGCGCCGTCAGGCTGCCGCGAGGGCCGCCTCGAGCGCCGTCAGGCCGCCGCGAGCACCGCCGCCACCATGAGGAACGAAGCCAGCCGCGAGTGTTGACGGTCCTTAACTACCAAATTTGACCGTCATTATTGCATCAAAATGAGGACAACCAACGACACAAGTAATGATTTATGTTTATAATTCACCTAGTTCCAGTTGTACTTGGAGTTTATATTTGTATGCAGAAAAGCACCAAAAATAAGTGCAAATGGACCAAATGGAGGCAATGGAACGTGGCAGGGCCAGCAACACAGACAGGGCCAGGGCGCCCACCCTAGACCCAGGGCGCCCACCCTGAGTCAGGGTGCCCACCCTGGCCGTGCCACCAAACAGACTATAAGGTCCGAAATGACTAGAGGTGGGTGAATAGACTATAAAAATTTTCTTGCAAAGCACTAAGACAAAGAGTTAGTACAAAAGATGGCGAAGCAACACTAGCACTAGCTCAACTAAGATTATGTAAGCCCTCTAAATAATTATAGCAAGATAGACTAAAATCTCTAGTTACACCAATAAGGCTAGATTGCTAAATTACTTCTAGTGAACAAGGTAATTACAACTAAGAAGCTAAGCAACACTAGAGAGATAAACTATGCAACTACTACTACACAAGATATATTTCAAGAATGAAAGAGAGAAAGGAATTTAATTTATATACCAACGTCGATGAGTCGAGGATGATTCCAATCTCCAAATAATTAATCCCAACAATACATATATCATTCAATCTAATTCACCGGGAGACAAGAGATGACACAATTATTTTTCTCCCAAGGTTCACTTGCTTGCTGGCAAACTAGTCCCCGTTGTATCCCTCTATACCACGTGGTTCGGTGGTTAATCGGTATCACATACTGAGCCTCTCCACGGCACCACAAGAACCTACCAATGGTGAGAAGTTGAATGACATGAGAAATCCACTAGAGTTGCAATTAGGCCCTCCGCTGGGGAAGCACAACAACCCCTCATAAATTCACCTTGATTGGGGGCGGACACAATCACCAAATCCCCTCACCAATCAATCTAACACCAACCGTCTAGGTGACGGCAATCACCAAGAGTAATAAGAATATCACAATTGCAATCACACACCTAGTGCCACAAATATGAATCACAAATGCATGCACCTAGGGTTTTCCAACCTCTCACCAAATGAAACCAACCATGGAGTGGAGAGGAGAGGGAGGAGATCCTCTTGGAGCTGTCAAATCGATCACTAGAGCAAGCTCTCTCACTTGAATGGAGCACACAAACTTGGGAGTGAGAGAGGGAGGATTGAGAGCTTCTTGTTCTAGAGTTTGCAATGGGGAAGAACCAGGGAGAGAAGGCAGCTGCTCAGCTTTTTCATTGAAAAATGAAGTAGATGCCTGAGAAATGGGGGTGAGACAGGTTATATACCCGACGCTCAGATGAACTACCGGAAGCTCCGGTGGAATCCATCGGAACTTCCGGTCCATCTCAGATCCAACAGTTGAGATCCGACCGTTGTGATGAAAACTGGGCTGATCGGAACTTCCGGTCAGAGTACCAGAACTTCTGGTCATCCACCGGAATTACACCGGAACTTCCGGTCACCAACCGGAAGTAAATCGGGGCGCGCGGTTGCTCGGGCTGGGCTGACTGGAACTTTCGGTTTAGACCCATCGGAACTTCCACTGGTCCAGCACCACCCCGCACTAAAATGAGCATATCTCTTAGCTCCGAACTCCGTTTTTGATGATCTTAGACTCGTTGGAAAGCTTACTTAGAGGGATACATAAACCACATAGCCACTTGATCCAATTCACAATAGATCAAAGCAGTTATCCAACCCAAGAACCATCATCTCTCTTTTCTAAGCAGACGAGTTCGCGGAAACATCTCCAAATACTGTACCATCTCAACAAAAAGTTACCAAAACACTTTAGCGATCGAGATAGCATTACTTCAAGCTTTTTCTAGGAAATTCTCAACCATTTTACCAAGCCACTAAACCCCAATGCATATACAAAAAGAAATACATTTTAGTGGCACTAGTTGAGTAAAGCAATCATAATATTTCCCTCTTAATAGTACAGTTATCGAACCTAAATCACTCACATCCTCTATGGTGTCTTGAGTGTCAAACAAAACCCAATTAATACCTTTGCCTTGAAATCCATGGTTTTGTCTTCGTCTTTTTCATTTTTCAAAAGGCGAAGCAAATGATCATCAAAACATGTCCACCATCTCCATTATCATGAACTTGTGAACTTCTCCACCTAGCCACCATGTTCCATCACCTAGTGTCACCAACCTATCTCATATCCACTTTTAAGTCAAAGGTTAGTAACTAGGTTTCATAAATTATCCAAAATCAAACATGGAGCTTTCAATCTCTCCCTTTTTGGTAATTGATGACAACCTTCATAAAGATGTGAAATTAAATTCAATTCGAACTTAAATTGCTTGTCCAAAGCATTTTAATCATAAATCAAGGTTGGACAAATATTTCAACTTTGACTTTGGTAGAATTAGCTCCCCATACATATATGCCAAGAGTTTGGATTTGGAAGGCTTTGCACATATGCACAGATAAAAATTGTGGGAGAGTTATTTCTACCAAATGATGCTAAGGCATATAGAATGGACCTTTGAAGCGTAATACCAATCGGAGTGCGATAATAATCATCCTTAGCACCATTGTAGCTAGACATAGATCAAAACTCAAGATACCTTGTGAGATCAATATTAGAAGTACAATATCTTGAAATTCATGATAAGCACTATATCTAGTTACTACCTATGCATACTAGTACTTCAATTCACCATTCAAGTTCTATCATTAGCATACACCATCCAAACATAAATATTGAATTTAAAATTTCAATGCAACATCTCATTATGTTAATGCAAATATAAATGCAACAAATAGTCTATGAGCTTGCTCTCTCTATTTGTGTTCTCAAATTTTAATTGATTCCCTTCCATTGTCATATCCTATCTTTGTGACTTATTTCTCCCCTTTGTCATCAATCACCAATAAAGGTGCCAATTTTAGTGAGACTTAAGTCAATCAATATAGGGTGAAGATCACGTTATGGTTAAAACTAGATCACATGCCTAGAATATGTAATTCGGTTTGAACCAAGGGCAAGCTTCTTCACACCTCATAAAGTATAAGGGTTATCTTGACCATGTTGAATTACACATCATGAGCTCATTTTCTAGATTCAACACTAGGTTTGCAAGCTCACAAACATGTCATATACTACCACTAGATCATGTCAATCATAGAAGCAATAGTGGTACCATATATACATAAAATTTATTTGATTTTCATGAATGATCCTATAGATGCTCATATGTCTATATGATATAAACAAGTCCTAGACAAGTATGAATGTTATGCCATTACCACTTTTACCTTGCATTGTCGAAGGAGAGGCATGACATATAAAAATGTGGGGGGTGCATCAACTCATGTTTGAGAAATCAAGTATGTTCAATTCATTCCTCAATTTGCAAAATCTCTTCTCATCAAGTGGCTTGGTGAATATGTCGACTAGCTGATCTTCGGTGCCAATGCTCTCAATGCTTATATCACCCTTTTGTTGATGATCTCTTATGAAGTGGTGCCTCACATCAATGTGCTTAGTTCTTGAATGTTGAACCAGATTTTTGATCATTTTGATAGCACTCTCATTATCACAAAACAAAGGCACTTGCTTGAACTTGACTCCAAAGTCATTCAAGGTGGCTTTCATCCAAAGTAATTGTGCACAACAATTCCCCGCACTAATGTATTCGGCTTCGGTGGTGGAAAGTGTCACACTATTTTGCTTCTTTGAAGACCATGACACTAGAGACCTTCCCAACAATTGACATGTGCCACTTGTGCTCCTTCTATCAATCTTGCAACCGGCATAGTCGGAGTCCGAATATCCAACCAATTCAAAGCTTTACCCCTTGGGATACCATAACCCAACATCTTGTGTGCCCTTTAGATACCTCAAAATTCTTTTAGCCGCCGTCAAATGACTTTCTCTAGGAGATACTTGATATCTTGCACACATGCACACACTAAACATCACATCCGGCCTAGAAGCGGTGACATAGAGCAAGCTTTCAATGATTGATCTATAGAGCTTTTGGTCAACCATGTTGCCACTATCATCAAGATCCAATTCACCATTGGTGCCCATAGGTGTGCTAATTGACTTAGCATCTTGCAAGCTAAACTTCTTGATCATGTCCTTGATGTACTTGCCTTGACTCACAAATGTGCCATTCTTTATTTGCTTGATTTGAAGTCCAAGGAAGTAACTAAGCTCTCCAAGCATTGACATCTCAAACTCACTAGCCATCATCTCACCAAACTCTTTGCAAAAGTCTTCATTGGTAGAACCAAAAATGATATCATCCACATAGATTTGCAATACAAACAAGTCTTTGCCTATTCTTTTGGTGAAAAGAGTGGTGTCAACCTTTCTCATCTTGAACCCTTTAGAGAGTAGATAATCTCTCAATCTCTCATACCATGCTCTTGGTGCTTGCTTCAAACCATACAATGCCTTCTTGAGCTTGTAAACATGATTGGGCTTCTTCTCATCTTCAAAACCGGGAGGTTGCTCAACATAGACTAACTCATTGATGTACCCATTGAGAAAAGTACTCTTCACATCCATTTGATATAGCTTGATGTTATGAGCACAAGCATAGGCTAATAGTATTCTAATTGCCTCTAATCTTGCAACCGGTGCATAAGTTTCTCCAAAGTCGAGACCTTCAATTTGAGTGTAACCTTGTGCTACCAATCTTGCTTTGTTTCTCACAACTAAGCCATCTTGATCTTGCTTGTTCTTGAAAACCCACTTGGTGCCAATCACATTGTGCTTCTTTGGCCTCTCAATAAGTTCCCAACTTGATTTCTAGTGAAGTTGTTTAGCTCTTCATGCATGGCATTTACCCAATCAGCATCCTTCAATGCTTCATAAATCTTGGTTGGCTCCATGAATGACACAAATGAGTAATGCTCATAAATAGTTGCTAATCTTGTTCTAGTTCGTACTCCTCTTCTAATGTCACCAATGATTTGATCTAGAGGATGATCTCTTGAAATACTATTTGGTTGAAGTACTTGGAGTTGATCGCTTGAGCTAGCTTGACTTTGATCTTGAGCTTCATCTTGAGTGCCACTAGTACTTGCTTCATTTGTATTAATGTGCACATCTTGACTAGTCAAATGAATCTCCTCATCATCATTTTCAACTTGCCTCGGCCTAATGTCACCAATGTCCATACTCTTCATTGTACTTACCAATTGATCTCCACTCACATCATCATGATTTTGAGCTTCATTTTGAGATCCTTGGGTTTCATCAAATTCAACATCATGAACTTCTTCAATAGTGCCACTAGCCAAGTTCCAAACTCTATATGCCTTGCTTGTGGTAGAATAACCAAGTAAGAACCCTTCATCACATTTCTTATCAAACTTTTCTAATCTTATGCCTTTCTTGAGAATGTAGCATTTGCACCCAAACACTCTAAAATATGCAATGTTGGGCTTTCTTCCATTTAATAACTCATATGGTGTCTTCTCATGCTTCCTATGGCAATAGAGTCGGTTGATAGAATAGCAAGCCATGTTGATAGCTTCACTCTAAACCTTTGGCTAACATTGTATTCACTAAGCATTGATCTAGCCATATTAATCAAAGTTCTATTCTTTCTTTCAACTACACCATTGGATTGAGGAGTGTATGTTGGAGAGAATTGATGTCCAATTCCAAGATCATTACACAAATTTTCAATTCTTGTGTTCTTAAATTCACTCCCATTGTCACTTCTAATCTTCTTGATGGTGATTTCAAACTCATTTTGCACTCTCTTGACAAATGATTTGAATAGATCATAAACTTCACTCTTGTCATAGAGAAAGAACACCCAAGTGTATCTAGTGTAGTCATCCACTATCACAAATCCATACTTGTTGCCACCAATGGTAGTGTATGTTGTTGGCCCAAACAAATCCATGTGCAAAAGCTCAAATGCCTTTGATGTGCTCATTTCACTCTTCTTGGGATGTGGCTTTCCAACTTGTTTGCCGGCTTGACATGCACCACAAGGTTTATCTTTCTCAAATGTGACATCCTTCAAGCCTCTAACTAAGTCATGCTTCACAAGTTTGTTCAATTGCTTCATTCCAACATGACCAAGCCTTCTATGCCATAACCAACCCATGCTAGATTTGCTAAGCAAACAAGATGAAAGTTGTGCTTCACTAGCATTGAAATTCACCAAGTACAAGCTTCCATGCCTAAAGCCATTGAATATCATGTTGGATTCATTCACACTTATGACTTTAACATAATCCTTATCAAACATGCACTTGTAGCCAAGATCACAAAGTTGTGCCACCGACAATAGATTGAAGTCCAAGCTTTCAACTAGTAACACATTGGAGATGCTCTTGTCATTGGATATAGCAATTTGACCAAGCCCCTTGACCTTGCCTTTCTTGTTGTTACCAAAAGTAATAGAATCAAATCCACCATTGTCATTTGTATCAATTTACTTGAACATACAAGAATCCCCGGTCATGTGTTGAGTGCACCCACTATCAAGCACCCAATGCCTCCCTCCGGCTTTTTAATTGACCTACAAAACAAGATCAATCTCTTTTAGGTATCCAAACTTGCTTGGGTCCTCCAAGGTTAGTAACCAAGCTCTTTGGTACCCAAATGGCTTTCTTCCTCGAGCCCATCCATGGTGCACCAATGAACTTAGCCTTTACACCATTAGCACCCTTGGTAAGAACATAGAATGAATCAAGCTTAATTATGGATACATTGGATTGCTTGTTCATACACCTTTGCTCTACATGATCAACTTGCTTGCAACTCTTGCAATAGCTACAATTATTCTTCACAAAACTAGTCTTGTGAGGAGTAAAAGCGGTCTTGCCTTTCTTGGGAGTATATCCCAATCCCTCTTTGTAGAGAAAAGCCCTTTGGCTACCCAAGCACATAAGCAAGTGGTCCTCACCGGCATAAGCCTTAGCTAAGGTGTGATTGAGCTTTCTTACCTTCTCCTTGAGTGTCTCATTCTCAACCATTAGTGTGGAGTCACAAGTGAAACCATCACTACTAGATGAGCTAGAAGTGGATGTGCTACAAGAAGGGTTAGTTGGACAAACAACAATAGGCTTGTCGAAAGATTCATTAATGATGTTGCAAGATATGCCTATGTTGCATGTTTCAACTTTTTCAACTTGAGGTGGCATGTTGTCACATTTCTCACTTAGAGAGGAATGAGCCTTTTCAAGCTTTGAGTGAGCCTTTTGAAGCTTCTTATGGTCTTCCTTTAGACTTTCATAAGATTCTCTAAGCTCATCAAGTTCTTGCATAAGGTTTTGTTTATCCTTACGCAAGCCCTTGCATTCCTTTCTAGTTTCTTTAAAAGCACCTTTGCAATCCTCAAGCATAGTGATAAGTTCATCTTTAGTGGGTTCATCATCATCACTATCATTATCACTATCATTAGCATGATCAATCTCATCATCGGAATGTACCTTATTGGTCTTAGCCATGAAGCATGTTGATGGAGTGTCAAAAAGAGAGATATTCTCTTGGATTGCAATGCTAGCATGCCCCTTCTTATTGCTTTTCTTGTCATCCTCTTCTTCATCACTTGAGGAGGCCTCACTATCCCATGTAGCAACATGAGACTCATTCTTCTTCTTCTTTTGAGAAGCCTCACCCTTTTTTTGTTTCTTCTTTTGCTTCTTCCTTTCCTTCTTGATAGCATATTCATCATCACTATCATATGGACACTTGGCAATGAGATGATCTTTTCTATGACATCTAAAGTACTTCATAGAATGTTCACTCTTTTTGGATGAAGTTTTCTTTCTTCTTCCCCGATAGCTCTTCTTTCTTAAGAGTTTGCCAACCTTGACAAATAGAGCACTCAACTCATCACCATCATCTTCATTGCTAGAGCTAGCTTCCTCTTCTTCACTTGATGAATCTTGCTTCTTTTTGCCCTTGTTTTTGGATGATGTAGCCTTGAATGCTACACTCTTCTTCTTGTCATCATCTTTCTTGTCATCATCTTTCTTCTTCATCTTGTTGACCAATTCTTCCTTTTCATAATCTTCTCTAAATTCATCATCGGCCATGATTTCTTGAAGAACTTGATTTGGAGTTGGGTTCTCCGTCATAGTGGTCTTCACCATCACGGTGATCAATGTGTCAAACTTCTTGGGTAGACATCTCAAGAACTTTGTTGAGAATTAAGAGTCCTTCACTTCTTCACCCAATGCTTTGAGTTCATTGACAATCACTTGCAACCTATGAAACATCTCTGGTACACTCTCATCATCCTTCATCTTGAAGCTTGAAAATTTCTCTTGGAGCATGTATGCTCTTGCGGTCTTCACACTCTTGGTGCCCTCTAATGATTCTACAAGTTTTGCCCATACATCATGTGCAACCTTAAGATTCTTGATTATCTCAAATGTCTTGTCATCAAGAGCTTCATGAATAGCACTAATAGCAATATCATTGCATTGAAGCTTTCTTTCTTCAATGGGAGTAGGTGCCTCCAGATTTGCAACCTCAAACTTTGTTTCGGTCACCTTCCAAACCTCTCTATTGATTGACTTGAGATGGCCCATCATTTTTACCTTCCACTATGCATAATTGGCGCCATCAAAGGGAGGTGCCCTCTTGGTGTTGTTGATGTGAATTGTTAATTGAGCCATTTCTTCACTGTAGGTTGTTAAGCCTTAATTAAATGGTGTCCTAGCTCCGATGCCACATGTAAGGTCCTAAATGGCTAGAGGGGGTGAATAGCCTATAAAAATTTTCTTGCAAAGCACTAAGACAAAGAGTTAGTATGAAAGATGGTGAAGCAACACTAGCACTAGCTCAACTAAGATTATGCAAGCCCTCTAAACAATTATAGCAAGATATACTAAAATCTCTAGTTACACCAATAAGGCTAGATTGCTAAATTACTTCTAGTGAACAAGGTAATTACAACTAAGAAGCTAAGCAACACTAGAGAGATAAACTATGCAACTACTACTACACAAGATATATTTCAAGAATGAAAGAGAGAAAGGAATTTGATTTATATACCAACGTCGATGAGTCGAGGATGATTCCAATCTCCAAATAATTAATCCCAACAATACATATATCATTCAATCTAATTCACCGGGAGACAAGAGATGACACAATTATTTTTCTCCCAAGGTTCACTTGCATGTCGGCAAGCTAGTCCCTGTTGTATCCCCCTACACCACGTGGTTCGGTGGTTAATCGGTATCACACACTGAGCCTCTCCACGGCACCACAAGAACCTACCAATGGTGAGAAGTTGAATGACACGAGCAATCCACTAGAGTTGCAATTAGGCCCTCCGCTGGGGAAGCACAACAACCCCTCACAAATTCACCTTGATTGGGGGCGGACACAATCACCAAATCCCCTCACCAATCAATCTAACACCAACCGTCTAGATGACGGCAATCACCAAGAGTAATAAGAATATCACAATTGCAATCACACACCTAGTGCCACAAATATGAATCATAAATGCATGCACCTAGGGTTTCCCAACCTCTCACCAAATGAAACCAACCATGGAGTGGAGAGGAGAGGGAGGAGATCCTCTTGGAGCTCTCAAATCGATCACTAGAGCAAGCTCTTTCACTTGAATGGAGCACACAAGCTTAGGAGTGAGAGAGGTAGGATTGAGAGCTTCTTGTTCTAGAGTTTGCAATGGGGAAGAACAAGAGAGAGGAGGCAGCTGCTTAGCTTTTTTGTTGGAAAATGAAGTAGATGCCTGACAAATGGGGGTGAGACGGGTTATATACCCGATGCTCAGATGAACTACTAGAAGTTCTGGTGGAATCCATCGGAACTTCTGGTCTATCTCAGATCCAACAGTTGAGATCCGACTGTTGTGCTAAAAACTGGGCTGATCAGAACTTTTGGTCAGAGTACCGAAACTTCTGGTCATCCACCGGAACTACACCAGAACTTCTAGTCACCAACCAGAAGCAAATCGGGGCGCGCGGTTGCTCGGGCTGGGCTGACCGAAACTTCCGGTCCAGACCCATCAGAACTTTCGCTGGTCCAGCACCACCCCGCACTAAAATGAGCATATCTCTTAGCTTCGAACTCTGTTTTATATGATCTTGGACTCGTTGGAAAGACTACTTAGAGGGCTACACAAACCACATAGCCACTTGCTCAAATTCACAATAGATCAAAGCAGTTATCCAACCCAAGAACCATCATCTCTCTTTTCTAAGCACACGAGTTTGCGGAAACATCTCCAAATACTGTACCATCTCAACAAAAAGTTACCAAAACACTTTAGCGCTCGAGATAGCATTACTCCAAGCTTTTTCTAGGAAATTCTCAAGCATTTTACCAAGCCACTAAACCCCAATGCATATGCAAAAAGAAATACATTTTAGTGGCACTAGTTGAGTAAAGCAATCATAATATTCCCCTCTTAATAGTACGGTTATCGAACCTAAATCACTCACATCCTCTATGGTGTCTTGAGTGTCAAACAAAACCCAATTAATACCTTTGCCTTGAAATCCATGGTTTTGTCTTTGTCTTTCTCAATTTTCAAAAGGCGAAGCAAATGATCATCAAAACATGTCCACCATCTCCATTATCATGAACTTGTGACCTTCTCCACCTAGCCACCATGCTCCATCACCTAGTGTCACTAATCTATCTCATATCCACTTTTGAGTCAAAGGTTAGTAACTAGGTTTCATCAATTATCCAAAACCAAACATGGAGCTTTCACCGACCCAACCACGTCACCAATCCGCGACAACAACATCCCACGTCTCCCAACAGTCGAAACCAAGTCAGTTTGATCCAAGGGTGCTCGATGGATGTCACTTGGATTCATGGGCCCATTGTCATACACCCAAGGAGGCTAAGTTGGTTGGAACCGACTCCAAACCGACTTATCTCGCATGCAACTGACTTGGGAGAGTGAGCCATCGCCGTTGGATCGAAGGTCGGTGCGAATGGATGGTATGTCCAGGGCGCCCTGGCCAGACCCTGAACCTAGGGTGCCCACCCCCGGGGTCACAACTATCGACCTCCAGAGCTTATAAATAGGTCCCCCATGCTTCATTTGTAACACACACACCCCAAGAAGGAGCTCTCTCTCCACTCCTCAATATGTAACTCTAGTAGTTTTAGCGGGAGCTCTGCTCAGAGTCAGGAGGAAGTCTTCAGAAGTCGGTATAGCCTTGTACCGCTCTGGTAACACTTTCCCTATTGCAATACAGATATCACTTTTTCTACAAGTACTTTTCTAAGTCTTTGCTTCAAGTAATAGTCTTGCCCTTTTAGCCATGCTCTAGTGATAATCATGTTGGCCTTGTTTAGTGTGGTTATATCCTACGCGGGAACACCGCCCGGTTAAGGTGCTCTAATTAGTCATATGCGATTAGAGTAGTAAGTCTATAGATTGAGCATGGTGCTTAGGCTATATGCTTACTTGGTTTGCTCCTAAATCTCCGAAGGTGGTAGCAATAGGTGGTGACTATTTGCCTATGTAGTCCATCACGATAGGTTTAGTTTGTGTAGTAGAGCTCCAGGTACTTTGTGTCGGAACCATTTGCTGTGGTGAGTTCCTAGTGGGTGCGCTCTGAAGTGCATGTGAATCCCTCTATTTCCTGGTACATATATATCATAATAATCCATGGCTAGAGTTGTTGTAACACCCATGGTGTTAAGTATGCATTATCTTGCATATCATGAGCATAATCATCTCTTTGCATAGTCATTGTTTACATGAAATGATAAAATGAAAAATGTGCTTGTTTTGATTTGAACTAGAGCTATGTGATAGGGTGCTTGTTTGGGGTTGAGTGTTAAATAAAGTTTGTAGAGAAAATTATTTGGAGCAAAACTTATTTTTGGGTCATTTCTTGAAAATACTTGGAAGTGGGTCAAAAATGTCAAAAATAGTTTATAAAAATGTTTTTCTTTTAATTTTAAATGGATTTTAAATCCCCATTTTTGAATTTCAAATTCTAGGCAGAATTAGGCTTTGATGTTTAAAAGTGAAATGTTCTACTCATTGAGAGAAACATTTCATCTTTTACAAGTTTCTTCAAATTCGGATTATTTTAGAAAATATGGAGTTAATCAAGTTCTGCACGAATCTTGGCGCAGTGGGACCCACCCGTCGGCCTCCTTCTTCCCTCTCTTCATCTTCCTCGCGCCGACGGTGTCCGTGCCGACGCTGGCCACATGGCGTCCGTACGCCGGGCGACGCCGCTGCCCGCTGTTTGGCCTGCCCATCCGAGCGCCGCTCGCCCCCGCACTCGGCCTAGCCCCACCGCTCGCCCACACGTCCCTCGCCCGGTCCCGCATCGCCTGCCCGCGCGCACGCGCACGCCAAAGCCTGACGCCATGGCCCAGCCCTCTAGTCGTTGGCTCACTTCAATACGTCCCGACCGCGCCTCTCGCCTTCACTCTCCACCCACCACCACCAGACGCCCCCTCCTTGCCCCATTTCCCTTCGCCAGAGCTCGAGCGAGCTCGAAGCCACCATTGCCGCTGCCCAGAGCTTGCATCGCCACTACACCTCACAGCCCTGTCATTTTCTTCCCAGAGCTCGCCAGTAGCTCCGCCGTGGTGCGAGGCACACCATGCGCACACTCCCTGCCCCAATGACCTAAGGTACAGGTCGAATCAATCATTTCCCCCTTCGCCGGCCATGGTCGCCTCGACCGCCGCGTGGTCCTCCATGACCAGCAACCCCTTTCTCCCTCCTTTATCTTGCACATCGTGGTCGCCTGCATGTGTAGAACAGGTTGGCGTAGTTTATGGGATCGATTAGGGTTAGGGTTCGTCGGATTTTGGCCGACCGTCGTCGCGGGTCGCGCCGCCGCTCGCTGGCATGCATCACCATCATCATTCTGGCCAACATCTCTTCATGTTTTCTAGTTAATCCGAGTCGCCTTGGCCTGCTTTACCCGGTAGGCTAGTCCTTGCGACCCGCCGTGGCCCGTGGTGGCCGGCGCACCGCCGACCCTCGTCGCCGTCCGCCGTCGCGCATGGCCGCCGGTCAAAACTGCACTAATAGCCTTCATCTTGTATACCGTTGGGTTCGCAAACGTTGAGTTGGGTCGAATGGTGGCCGTAGTCTGGCCGGAGACCTCGCCGCCGGCGAGATTGCCGACCGCCAGCGACCTTTCCCCTCGGTGTGGATCACGTGCAGAATATGCTATTCTTTTCCGGACTTAAGTGCAAAGTGGCCAGAATCAGAGAGTTTTAAAATAGGGCTTGGTTAATTTCTAGAAAGTCTAGGGTTCCCGGTGCAAAACTGTTTTCTATTTTGTTTTAAAGAATCTGTTTTCCAGACTTTTGGTAAAAGCTTTGAAAAATCATATCTCACTCATTTTTAGTCCAAATGAGTTGGTTCAAATTGCAGTATTTTTCTTATGAGTAGATCTATCCATGAAAAATATGAAATGTGATTTTTGTGATTCTTTTCAATATAGATTTATTTATCCCTATTAAATGCCTTTATCTTGGAAAATGCATAAGTAATTCTCTGTTGCTCAGAAAAATGTGAATCCAAGTTTGTTAGTCTTCTTATGTCATGCTCTATCTGTGAAAAATATTGAAAGGCTATATCATGTATAAATATTATCCTGTTTAGTTATAGTGCCTTTTTCAAGTATATGATAAATAATTCATAATAAATAATATATAAGTGATTTATGCATAAAACTTTTTGGAGGATGTTTTTATGCTACTCTAGAGCTAAGGATATTTTGAGATCTATTGTTTGATACTTTTCTATGTAGAAAGTATTTTATGCCTATTAAATTGTGCTGCCTTGTCATTTTTGTGTAGGATAAAATACTTACTGTTTTGACCTGAAAAATTTATGGTAGTCTACATTAGGCATGCTTAAGCTTCTGTAATATTTACAGAATTTTCTGAGTAACCTAAAGTTATGTTGCAGTTCTGCCCTGATTTCTTTTAATAATTAATAATGCTTTAAGTTTTTATTTCATGTGTATAATAATGCTTTTTTAGATGTTTGTGATAGGTGAAATCTGTTATTATTTTTGGTTCAGTAGAGGGTAGTGTGCAAAACATTTGTCGTTTATAATTCCTTTTAATGTGTAAGTAAATTGTAATGTGAGGCTTGTATAAGATTTGATTGTAGAAGAGAATGCAGATGACATGTGCTTATCATACATGTTTTAAAATTATGTCAATTATCTTCAACTGAGCATTTATTCACCATCAGTATGCACATTGTATTACTATGTATTCGTGGTATTCATATGCACTATGCATCATACAGGATCGTCAGAGCTCGAAACAGTAGTTCTCGGAGTACAAGGAGAGGAAGGCCAGCAGGAAGCCTTGGTACAGGGGATAGCAACAGAAGAGGATCCCGAGGTTGAGCTTCCCGAGTGTCCTGACCATCAGCCAAGCTCTTTCCTAAAAGGCAAGCCCCGGAGCATTCTCCCTGTGGTTTGCAAAATATCTAACTTGAGTCCTTTACTTGTTTGATACATTAAGTTATAGGCGTTGTCTTATACCATTGTTGCATTAATTATATTCCTTGCCCACTTGATATAATTCTACCCTGTTAGGTTCAGGTGCGATTATCTACTTAGTCTTGCTTAACTAGATCGGTAGAAGTCGGGTGATTTCCTGTCATCCGCGAGTTATAGGTGGTGACTCGGAATGGTTGAATACAGTGTTATCTTGGATAACCATATGGAGATAATAAATCGAGACCGGGTGGGATTGGTGTTGGGACTGAACTGGAGGTTTGGTGAGGTTATCCCGTCTGTGTCGAACTAGGACCCCGTCCGTTGTACGTCCTCAAGTCATATTGAAAGCATGCCTCACATTTAGCTGGAAGGATAAGTCATTCCGACCGCGAAGCCTGGGTTTGATTTGGGCCGGGAGTCGACCTGCTGTATGCATCGTATTGGAGAAGATGGGGGACCACGGGTTACGCGGAGAGTAAGTCCGAGGTCAGGGTCGCCCTGAATAAGGCAGCCGGGCGGTTCCCGAATACGATGGTACCTGTTGATCCCACGATTTTCTGAATCAAATTTTCGGTGATCTGTAGCTCACTTTAGCGGGTGAGTGTGGTTTGTGTGAGGAATACCCGCTAGCTGGTTAGTAATCAATTCGAATCACCATCGTTCCTGGACAGTGAACACTTGACTTGAGCAGCGGCATCGTAGTAATAACTTGAACAAAGAGATGAGATGGTTGAGCCATGATGTTGAAAGGCACTCAACCGGAATTGGTTACTATTCTTGTTGAATAATTATTACCATGCTTGTTTAGTACAGGTGCTAATTTAGCATGATAAGGTTAATCCAGTTAAAATACAATGCTAGAAGGTTATGATCAAATATTTCTTTAATGCAAGCTTTTTCGTAAATAAATGGGTTAGATATTCCACTTATATAGCCTTGCATACTCCTTGGAGTCAATTTATTTTTAGTTTATGACGGGTAAGTCTAGCTGAGTATATTCTCGTACTCAGGGTTTTATTTCCCATGTTGTTGCAGATGGTGAGATGTTTTATGGCTACTGTCAGCATTGTTTCTATCCCGCGTTGGGTGATGACTAGACCTTGGGCACGATCACTCTACTCTACCTTATGCTTTTGCTGGATAATTGACTGAGGACCTGGCACAGTATTTGAATTAAGTGTGTGTGTATTTGAACTTAATCGCTTCCGCTATTTCAAATTCGAACTTGGCTTGTAATAACTTTATTCGTACTCCGATGTGTAAAACTATGTGCGAACTAGATATGTTGTGAATGGTGATCGCTAAACTTATTACGATCTTAGCTATGCCGGAAAGTTTGAAATCCTTCAAGATTTCGATATGACTACCGGGTTTATTAGGTCTCAATCATGTAAGTTTGCTATCTAATGGCGAATTACGTGCTTGTGCTCTAATAAATTGGTCGGTTTTGTGACTGTTGTGCTTGCTTAGAAGTAACATAAGACTCCTGTGCTCTCCCTCTTAGCTACTCAAGCATTTACTTATCTATGAGTAGAACCTCTTGGGTGTCATCCTATCTTAAATATTGCTTAGCCCACTTTAGTCTAGTTGGTATACTAGATAGTAGATACAGGATGGTTCACTATCACTATCTTTAACCATTGCTTCCCTGTGGATAAATACGATACCCTGAAATACTCTTGGGTGAAAGATACAATGGTATCTATGCAATTACGGATTTATCTGTTTGCGTTAACAAATACCAACAGCGAGGGCTGCCGGGGCCGCCACCACGTCGCCGCGCCTCCTGGACCCGGTCGCGCACGGCCGTTCCTCACCAAGGGACGAGGTGGGGACGGCGCGCTGCCACGGGACGCCGTGGGGAGGGGGTGCTGCTCGGCCATCGCCTCCCCTCAGCTAGGTGCGGGGTCAGCCCCGATGGGCAGGCGCAGGAGCCAGTGCCCCACTCCACTCCCTTCTCTGTTGTCTTAGCGTGAAAGAAAGAGATAAGGAAGGAAAAGAGAGTGAGGGGATTAGGGTTAGGGTTTTCAACCCACTCCTTTTATACTTGGCTGGAGAAACATCAGTCGTCCATCAAGATGGACGGCCATGGTTCACTGGAGCCAGCAGGCCGTGGGCCGTTTTCGCGAACGGGCCGAATGGTCTGCCCTCGGCCTAGTATGAACAATGCGATTTTTTTATTTTCTAGAAATTAATTTATAGAATATTTGAATGAATTTAAATTGGATTTAAATGTAGATGTCAAAAGGAAAAATTTGGAGGCTCAATTGACCAAGTTGTACAATCTTGGTTTTCAAACTTTGTTCATTTGAGGTCATTTGAAGGCTCAATTGACCATGTTTGACTAAGTCAAATCTTGTATTAAGAAAAAATGACACTTTGACCGCAGTTTTTATAGCCCTAAATGATATCAAATAGAAAAGTCATGAATACCATGTTTTCTGAACTCATCAAGATCTACATAGGGTATTTTGATCAACTTTGCATTTGACAAAGTTTGGACGGTTAAAATTTTGAATTTTGAAATTTTCACAGCTCAAATCCAGCTTTTGGAACCCTAGATGGTCTCAACTCGAAAAGTCATGAATACCAAGATTGGTCCACTCATCAAGATCTACATCTGATACATAGGAATTTTTTTTGCATTTGACAAAGCATTCGCAAAGTGTAGTTCTAAATCCACAAATCTCAAATATAGTATCATAAAGTCTGTGTGAGATTCAAGATTTTATTACTAGTGTTTACTAACAATTTCTCAAATACAAAAATAACCTATGCATAAAATATAGATCTTGATGAGTTCTACAAACATGGTATTCAAAATTTTTTCATTTGAGGCCATTTAGTACCTCATTTGTCCAAGTTTGACCAAGTCAAATCATAGATTTTTAAAAATATGACTAGTGTTTACTAACACTTTCTCAAATACAAAAATAAACTATATATCAAATATAGATCTTGATGAGTTATATAATCTTGGTATTTAAAAGTTTAGTGTTTCATTTGAGGTAATTTAGTGTCTTATTTCAACAAGTTTGACCAAGTCAAATCTTGGATTTTAAAAACATGCGACTAGTGTTTACTAACACTTTCTCGAATGCAAAAATAAACTATGTAACAAATATAGATCTTGATGAGTTGTACAATCTTGGTATTTAAAAGTTTTTTATTTGAGATAATTTAGTCTTATTTCACTAAGTTTGACCAAGTTTGACCAAGTCAATTGTTTGGGCGGCTGGTGATGGAGCCACCCCTAAAAATCAGCCCCATTTGTAGGGGCGGCTGGAAACACCAGCCGTCCTTACAGTGCTATCTGTAGGAGCGGCTGGTTTGCTGGTGCACGGGTATCCCACTGTAGGGGCGGTTGAATCATAAGCCGCCCCTGCAGTGCCAGGGGTCTGGCTCTTACAAATTATTTTTCACGTAGTATTCCCAGAAAGGCAATTTTTGTGCCACAGGATACGTTTCAAGAAACGTGCACTAAATAAGTTAAAAAAATCATGTATTTGGCTTTAGAAATACTACGTACCCCAGCTCGTCTCTCACTTGCTTTCCACCACACCAACGATGCTGCCGGACGGTACTGAACTGAGGATGGTGCTTTCGGTGCAGATCATGAGGCCGCTGGAGGGGGACATCTCCTTAAACCCTAAACCCTAAACTGTAAACCCTAAATCCTAAATCCTATACCGGCAAAACCCTAGCTCGCCGACGGCAGGGACGGTGGGCGCCGGGGCAGTGGGCGTGAAAGGTCGAGCGGACTAGGGGGGTTGAATAGTCCTTTTAAAAACTAATCGCTCCGGCTAACCGATATAAGTGCGGAATTAAATCTATCAGCCTAGCCAAGACTTCACCCCTCTAACTGTGACTCTAGATGCACCTTGTAAAAGATCCTAAATAAGAAAGCAAGGTGCCAATCTAACTAGTGCTCACCTAAACAATTAGTATTTTAACAAACAAGGGAGCACCTACACAATTATAATGAGCAAAGCACAAAGCCAACCTAAACTCACTAGATGCTCAAGGACAAGGTTACACAAACCGAACCCAAGAGCTCAACCTTACTTAACTACACAAGCCAAGCAAAGCAAGAACTCTACTTCTAGCTACACAAGCAAGAAGATGATTAGCAAGCTACACAACCAAACTAATCACAAGAGCAACAACACAAGAAAGATAAATATGAATGTAAATACAAGATTGTGAGAGAGATTGCAAACCACCACAAAGTGTGAACACAAGATGACACGACGATTTTTACCGAGGTTCACTTGGTTGCCACCAAGCTACGTTCGCTTGTGGCGATACACCCACTTGGAGGTTCACTCGCTTATTGGTGTCACCTAGACAAACCCATAGCCTCGCTTATTGGCTTCACCTAGCCAAACCTAACACAAGATGGGGATCCTCTAAGCCATGATCTCACTAGAGTAGTCAATTGCGATCTCCCGCAGGTAAGGCTCAAGAACCCCTCACAATCTCTTCTTCGGAGCACCGCACAATCACCTTGCATGCTTCGACGGAGTCTCTTCCCACCAAGCCGTCTAGGAGGTGGCAACCTCCAAGAGTAACAAGCACATCGGCTTGCAACACAAACACCTAGTGCCACTCGATGCAAATCTCTAGAATCACTCACTAACTCAATCGTATGAACATTATTAAACACATATGAGTTAGTAGGCTCTAAGCACTCTCCAAGCAAGGACGCAAAGTCCCCAAGGTGCTCAGCCCCTCAAATGGCCGGCCAACATCTCTATTTATAGCCCGAACCAAGCAACTAGCCGTTACACATTGAATTGGCAAAACACGGCACCTCCGGACACGTCCGCAGGTAGGCTCCGGACGCATGAACCAGCGTCCGGTCCATGCAAAACGCCGCTACCCCAGAGTCGACCATTGAAGCTCCAGACGCGTCCGCAGAGGACCTCCAGATGCCAACTCCTGCGTTCGAAGCGTGCAACCCAGCTCAACCCGAACTAGGCTCCAGACGTATCTGACGCCTCTGGCTAGCATCCAGAGCTCAGCGTCCAGAGCTCGGTACAGAGAGTAGTCTGCTCTGAGTTGCGTCCGGGGCTCTCTGGACGCGTCCTACCCTAGCTTCTGAATCGTTCATCTCCAAGCCGCCTCCCAGCAGTGAACGCCGGACGCTGACATCTTGCGTCCAGCGACCACCTCCGGACGCGTCCGACGCTAGCACTGGCTCAGCAAGCCAACCACTCAGTGGGCCAGACACAGGGCCAGCATCCGACGCTCAGCCACCAGTGTCCGAGGCCAGGGTCCGATGCTTGGAAAAACCGCAACTCCAAGCCATCGACGATGCCATCTTCTCCATCATGCTATCCAACAAGTATACCAACTTGAAACCAAGAGTTAGCATGTTTTCATCAACACTTTGCATCCTGAGTAATAGAAAATAGCCATCTCATTTTCTCGAAAGTGCCAAATCCCGCCGTTACCCAAACCCATCTCAACCCTGAAAACAACACCACCTTTGCAAAATGTGCCAACACCACCAAGTGACATCACCATGTGCTCGTGTGTTAGCATTTTCTCAATAATTTTTTAAAGTATTTTCTCTTGTTCTCACAACGCCACTTGATCCTAGCAACATCGCAATGTTAGATGACTCAAGTGGCACTAGATGACCAATATGCAAACAAGTTTGCGCCTCTTGATAGTATGGCTATCAATCCTAAATCCGGTCATCAACTTCTCTACACACCTCATGATCGATGAAATGAAATGCCCTAGGTTATACCTTTGCCTTGCGTATTTTCATTTCCACCATCTTCCTCCAATGTGCAAATGCAACACATGCACCAACACGACCACCAAATTATATGATCCACTTCATATCATCATGCAACCTTCTTGATCCATCACCTCACTTGATCTTCACCGTTGAGTCGGTCCATCGGCGCCAAGTCTTGCTCAAGCTTCATCATCTCCTAGGTCTATCGCTTCAAAGCCTTGAATTGCCCTTCACACATCCAACCGATCCATCGAGCCAAGTCTCATCTCTATCTTCTCCATTTCGGTCACATGACTCCATGTCATGTTTCATATGAAATTAAGCGCCTTCATTGCACAATCACCTGTGGACTAATCTCCTATGTATTCTTAAATACACATTAGTCCAACATAAAGTTGTCAGTCAATTGCCAAAACCACATAGGGACCTTTTAGGGCGCCGGGGCGTTGGTGGAGGCAGGGGCGAGGAGGAGGGTGGCGAATAGGATCTGCTAGGTGAGGGAGGATGTATGGGCGGGGAGGGATGGATGGAGGTAGAAGACGAGAGAGCTGATGTTGTGGTACGCTCAGAACTGGAGTACTGGAGGCAATACAAATCGTCATATACCACCCACCCTAGTCCGCACACATCTAAAAGATCCAAAATGTGCGGCTCAGAAACCGACGTCCTAGGAAGTTCAATTCGCAATATATATCCAAACTCTAGGAAGCACATGTCACCTGGTCGCGGAGGAGCTTGTCATGTACCTATTGCTACACTGAAGAAGAGGCACCATCATCGTGAACTTGTTAGGAAGATCTAACAGCTGGACGATTCTTTTGTTTTAGAAGAAGTAAACAATTTAGGTAACTTGAGATGTTGGCAACAACAAAAAGAAATGCAAGGACATTGCGAGGTCTAGGAGAATGCCATAGTTAGTGGATAGGTTGTTACAAAAAATTGATGCACCGCAAGAAACATCCTTGCTGGTTCGGTGTTCAAGTACGTAAGATGGAATGAACACAAGGACAAGGAGGCCAACGTCAATTTCAATGGGCTGGAGAGGGTTAACTATGGTTCATTTGCCACTGCTGTCTTCTATATATAGCTTTCTTCATGTTGAGGATGAACTCAAATTTTTTCCATAAAAAAAGATGAACTCGGTTTGGTGGTAATTGAAGAAAAAAAACTAGATTATGGAAAAAGACTCCCCGATAACTTTGAAAATAAGGAGGTGCTAGGCTTCAAACCCGGGTTGGACAAGAGAGTCCCGGAGCTCACTCCTCTAACCTGTCACACCGTGAGATGCTTGGCGTAATTGAAGAACACGTGAGCTGTGGCTCGAGACGGCGGCCAGCATCTGCTCAAGATCGATTACTACCATATGCAAGCCTGGCTAGCTACTTGTATTTCTGTGTGATCCAGTAACATACCACTAGTATTGTTACAAAGCTGGTTGCAGTGGCTATCAGAGCAACATCAACGACCCTATTGCCCTCAAATTAAATTCGAGGACCTAAGGAAACTTCAGCAGGGCTTCTATGGGAGCTCTCAAATTTAAGGGCCCTTAGATGCCTTTTCTACCCCGCATTTCCAGGGCTTGTAGAGCGCCCTCAAATTTCTATTTTGGCAGTTTAGGCTACACAACACTTTGTTGTTCCACACGGTTCTTTCTCTCACTCGTCTTTGCACTCACCCACTATTTCTTCTGAGTGGCTATTCCCTTCTACGTGATATCGCTCTCCTCCTAGCACTCTGCCCTACTATAGGCGAGGGCTCGGTTGTGTGACTCATCTCTCCTCTAGGATGCAAGGTCCCTGTCCAGGATGCACGATTCCTCTCCTCCTAGGCAAGATTGTAGTGCTGCTCCTCCCCTCCATGGTGAGGCCCCTCTCTCCCTCCTAGGAGGTGTCCCTCCTTTCGTCCATGGTGAGCTCCTAGCCACTCCTAGCTGCGTGGATCCTCTTCCTCCTAGGTGAGATTCTCTTCAACGACCACCCGGTTGACACGAGTTATGCTCAACACATTGTAAGGAGTTAGATCGTCCGATATGATGTATAGGACCTAGCCGGTGTTTAGTTTGGCGACACCTAGCAGTGTGTTCATAGACAAATACTTCACACTTGGTGCCTCCAAAGTTGAGAATATATGCAAGACACGTCGCTGGTGTGAAACCTCGTTGGGAGCCTGATATGCAAAACACACGCTAACCAGATCTCTTGAAATTCAGAACCCCACACTATGTCGGGGGGACCACGACGGTATGTGCAGTGGCTATGGGTGAGCTAGCCTAGTCAGCCTGGTCACCCTAGAGCTTCACCGTCATCAATCCACCAGCCATGCAATGGCAACAAAGCAGAAGAAGAAGAGTAGATGAGAAAGTAGACAATAAAAGAGCGGTAGTAGATTGGTTTTGTCAATTTTGTGTTGGATACATTAATTGGCCGTTATCCTCCAATATATATGGAGGGCGGTCGATCCTTATATTATTGTAGTACTAAAATCATTACTTTTAAAGTAAAAAAAGGAGAGTTAATAAAAGATACAATAACTAAAAGAGTTTCAACTTAACCTAACGACAAAAAAGCCTACAGTGGTCAATAAGAATAAACTTTAAAAATTCAAAACTTTGATTCATGACTTCATAAGATATGTGATGCAACAAGGGTCAACATTGTTCGTTGCAAGATTTCAAAGTAATTGTGTATATTTAAAAATGAGATTTGTTACGGTGCTTGGCTCCCGTGGAAAATAAATACCGCAAGTATTAGTTACCAAAAATAATTAATTTTAGCTAAGGGCAGTTTAGTACATGTGCGCTTAATCTCCAAGTCCATATCGCTAAACCAATTCCAGATCGAGAACTGCTCTGGCTGCTCCCCGTGCCGCTAGCCTCGCAGCATCCATGCTCGTCGCCTGGGTTGCCGCCTCCGTGCCCATCGACGACTCGAGCTGGAGCAGCAGCCGCCGCCACTCACCTCGGATGTGCACGCGCCGTCGCATGAGCTCAGAGTCCTGGAGCAGCTGCCGCCGGGCTGGACCAGAGCTCGTGAGCCCTCGCGTGCTATGAGAAGGAGGGAGGGGCAGAGCCTGCCCACCAGGGGCCACGCACTAGTGAGCACTGCGTTTCCGCCTCTCGGATCGCCGGCTCACCGCACGTGTCTCGCCGCCTCCCAGGTCGCCGGCTTGCCGCCCGCCTCGCTGCTAGTCACGTCGGAGCTGCCTTCACCACCGCGCGCGTCTCCATATGGTCGCGGCTCGATGGGTCGCCGCTCACCTTGGATGCACACACGGCGCGCGCCGCCCGAGATGGAGGCTTGGAGCTGCTGTCGTCGGAGCTACAGCAACGCGGATTTGGTGTCTCAGGGGTCTGGTACCCCCAGATTCGTGGCCGTCGATATGTGCAACAAGATTCGTGCGTGGAGTAAACGCCAAAGTACTAATCACATCATTACCTGACGTGGCTGTTCGAATTAGTTGACGGAGCGTGGTACCCGTCGGGCGCGAGCGTACGCGTAGCAATTACGTGGGGCCGTCCACGTCTGTACATTGCTCTGCTCTCTAGTCTAGTCAGCTCCGTCGCCGGGCGTTTCTCGCGCAGCTCCGTCGGCGGCCGTCCCTCACGCAGCTCCGCCGGCAGATCGCGCGCGCCGACGCCGCCGGGCATCCCTCGCGAGTCGCGCAGCTTCGCCGCCGCCGCCTGAGGGTCCTCATCCGGTAGGTTGCGCGCTGCTGCGTCCCCGACCCTGCCTGAGGGGACGACGCCTGCATCTCCGAAGCCCTCCCGTGAGGGCTCTTCCGCTCACCCCACAGGTGATTGTTCCAGCTGCTCCACTCCTCTCCTTTGGTTGGAAACTGAAGATTCTAGGATTCATGTCTACCAATTCTTCGTTCTAGTTCTAGTGTTCTTATTTGCTATAGCTTCATGGTTAAACGTTCTTCCTGAAATTCATGTTAATGGAAGCTGCCGCTAGTGCATTCTCTGACGGACTGAATGACTGCATATTGATTTTTCAGACTTGCTGTTGCACTGTGACGCCATGGGCAGCATGCCTCTGCGTGGCGAGCTCTGCCCCGGCTGCCGCGAGACGTGTGGTTGAGCTCTGCCCGGGCTTAGTCACCGCGTTCCCGGGTCGACCGGGTCGAGGAATGGGGACGAGGAACGTGGTACGCCAATTTTCAATACTGTTTGGAACGACGAATATACAGCTTTAGCACGTCCCAAATTAACATGGACCGTGATCTAAATTAATTTGGGATGACGTTCCCGGAACGACGAGAAGGAACGAGGGACGCGAACCCATGTTGTATGGATCGATACTGTTTGAAGCGAATATGCATTCAGCTACACACAAATTGAGTTCTATTCTACCTTTCAGTTCTTAGATGGTTGAATCGCTGGGATCTATGTCCCACTTAGAATGTGGCCCTATTTTGTAACTCTCAGTGGCTCTTGACAGAAGGCGCAAATTGGAGTGAACATAGACAAGCTTATCTGCATTCTTAGCTTTTAATTTGTTCCTCTTTGCACTGTGGACATATTCATAAGTGCTCCAAATCCTTTCTGCTGATGAGCTACTGATGGGTTGAGACAAAATCTTTATTGCGATTGCTGCTAGTTCTGGAGTTTCAGAGCCATAAGTTTCCCACCAATCAATTGCATCCATGTTGTATGCATCTTGTTTCACGGAGGACAGTGCATACATTTCCTTCTTGGAAATGAAATGAGTGAATTGCTCACGGAGGATCTTCTGCTCACTTGCATCATCTCCTATTTTTTTAATAGCTTCTAACACTCCTTTCATGACATCTGGATCTTTGTTTGGTGCCTTTCTTACAAAACCCCCAGGAGCTGGCTTTTCAATATACCTCTGATCATAATATTTTGGATTGAGAGCAAATGCCAGACTGTGAAGAGGAATATTCATCTTCTCCCAGCGGTCCATAATTATTTCTTCGACCTCTGGATAGTCCAGCTTGTGAGGGTTGTCATCCTGGATCATGATGTCTTTGATCTCTCCAACCATGTTGTCCATTCTCTCATATATTTCTCCCATTTTTGGACCTTCTCCATCGCTGAACCTCAATACTGAGTATATAGGCTCTGTGATGGCAAGGATGTTGTCAACCTCATTCCAAAAGTTTTCATCATTGATTGTATCAACAGTGGCCTTTGCTTGTTGCTGCTGATCACTACTGCAGGTTTTCACCCAATCTTTCCATTGTCTGGTTACTACAGTGGTGGTAAGCCCATCTCTCACCGCACGGAGCCTTTCCAATAAAATGTAATGGCTGGCAAATCGAGTTTTTGCCACCTTGAGTAGGTCCAAATGAGAATTATTTCTGAACATGGCTAGACAATGACAATGGCTCCGGAAAAAGTTGACAATAGCTTTACCCGCCTTGTAGGTATCTTCCATCCATGGAAATTTGCTCGCAAAATCCTTGAATATGAGATTCAAGGTGTGCACTACACATGGACTCCAAAAGATGTGCTCATGAACCTGAAAAAGATGTTTCAAAACTCTTACTTTCTGACAAAGATGTGCTTATATGGGAAAGTAAGAAACAAACAACAAATCAAATGATCTTACTTTCTGAATTTCCCTGCCTGCGGCTTTACAGTTTGATGCATTATCGGTCACCACTTGAATAACATTTTTGGGTCCAATTTCTTCAATGGCTTTCAGTAAAAACTGAGCAATTGCTTCACCAGTTTTTTCAATTCCAGAGAAATCTTCTGCATATAAGAAGCATGAACCGACGCTATTTGAGGCAAGCACATTTAACAGTGGCTGGCCTTTAATATTAGTCCATCCATCAGACACAACAGAGACTCCTTGTGTTAACCTATTTTTTATAAAAAAAAGATAAGAGATTGATAGTTAGAAAACATATCAGTAGCTTGTAAAAGAATTGAAAACTTAAAACTTACCAAGTATCTCTCACTGTTGATAAATCATTTTCTACATTCCTCTTGAGTGCATCTAAGAGAGTGGTTCTGGCTTTCTCACTACCAGGACCTTTATATCCCTTTGGAGCATTATTTATAGCTGTAACCATCTCAGAATAATGAGGGCTTCTTAAGACGTTGAAAGAGATGCCGTTAGCTGCAATGAACTGCATTATTTTCAAATCAACAGCATCCCTTTCTGCTGCACCAAAGGCTTGTGCTAATGAATTGTTCAACAGCCTCCCTTTCTGCTGCACAGATTTTGAAGATTGTTCAGCCTCTTTAACCTGTTAACACCAACAAAAAAAATGCATCTCTGAAGTCTGAAACTCTGAATCTAACAAGAGGTACTATCTATTATGTACAGAAAAAGACTATCTACCTTATTCCGTAATTCCTGGGTCTTGGCCGCATCATTTAGGAGAACAGGACAACGCTGAATCTGTGGTTTCTTGCCCGGTTGAGCACCAAGAAGATGAACACGAACCCTGGTTAAGCTACTTTTGAATGCCTTCTTACAATGGTTGCATCTCCAATGCTTTGATCCACCGTCGTTCTTTCCTTTTTCTCCTCCAAGCATAGTAATTTCACCGATGAGAGGATTTATCTTACCAGCTGCTTGAGCTTGACCGGGTTGTTCTTCCTCTTCATCGTCGAGTTTGATGACCCCTTCCTCACCGGCGTCTATGTCTTCACCATCGGCCTCGGCGTGTATGTCTTCATCATCCTCGGACCGCCTGCGCTTCCTAGACCCCGATCCGAACGCCATTACAGATGAGAGGGAGAAGTGTACTGGGTACTGAAACTGGACTGGAGCAGAGAAGAGGGACGAGGGAGAACGGAACGGAGAAGTGCAGGAGTATATCAACGCACTCACCGCTTGGCCTTCCGCCTTCCCGATGTTGATTAATGGGGGCTGACCGCTTGCGCTTTGCCTCCCTCGCCTTGCCCCGATGCAGATGCGCCGCGTGACTTCTTCCCGATGCGGCGCTTGGCCTTCTGTTCCCGCGGCGGCGCGGTCGAGTTCCCGCGGGCGGCGGGGTCGAGTTCCGCCGGCGTTCCAGCAGCCGTCCCGGCGCGTTCCCGTTCCGCGATTTGGGACGACGTTCCCGGGAACGAGGATCGCCGCGTCGACCCGCGATCCCGGTGACTAGGTGCCCGGGTCGATGCTAGATGCGCGGGCGATCTTCCTTCATGGTAAGAAGACTAGTTATAAATGTATTGTTCCCGTTGTGCATGTATCGGACTTGTCTCTGAGTTGAATTGCCTAGTGAGCATAAACAATGCCTTGAAACCCATTAACAATTGGAAATTGGTTGATGGCTACCCATTAACAGAGTATCTGATGGTCTGCAAAGAATTGCTGTTTATCCACTTTATCAGACTTGCCTCTTCACAACACACTGAAGCACTGGATCTATACATGCCTTTTTATTTTTCCATAAATTACAGTATCTGACATTGATGGATGAACACCAATGTTGTTAATTGATTTCTTTCCTACTGTGTAATTGTGGTTAGGCTTACTAATCTACATGGTGTCAGCAGATAATCAGAAGGTCTCGCTCAGAATTGCAAAGCTCCAAAAGCCGGCTGCAAAAGAAGGTGATGGTCTGAGCATCAGCGGTGACTTTCCCAAGTTCTAGGCAGTTAATTTTGTCAATGCGCCATAGGACATTCAACAGCTTGGGAGCTGTAAGCTGAACAGGACACGCATCAACTCACTTATTCTTTTCGTCATAGGTCATTGAACTTGTATCTTGTGACTGCTGCTGTGAAATGTTTTACGAAGACTCTTTTCACTGAAAAATGCTGTTGTTAGTATGCTGCTGCCGTAATCATGAGAAGCTAGTGTATCTGTTATCTGAAAGCTAGTGTATCTGTTATCTGGAAACTAGTGGTACCTGTTATCTGAAAACTAGTGTATATGTTATATCTCTGTTATCTCTTGGTGTTTTGGCTACATGTTATCTAAAATGGCAGTCATACATGCAGTATTTTTCTTTTTTTAACCTGTATGCAGTATTTTTCTATTTGATATTATCCTCATGCAAGTCTATTTGATATTATTCTCATGCAATACACAGGTGGACAGGACGAGGGTGGAACTCGTGCCAAAAAACACAGTGGATGCAGACACAAAGGGAGTTATGGGCATCGTCAAGGAGTGTACGGTTGCTTGGTTCCTCATGGAAGACACCCTACTGCAAGAGTATCAACCATGGCGGCTGTGGGCGCAATGCATCTGGGAGTAACTAAATGTGCAATTGCGCTGGACAAGAAAAAAAAAAACAGAAGCAAAAGCTAGTTTGTATGGTGGTGAGGAAGCACATAGTCCACTATCATCAAAGGCTAAACTCATGTTCACAGTTCTGAAGTACATGGACAGTGTCCTGGGGTATGGCATCATGTACATGAAACATGTCTTTTGGGGCTACATGGAGATCCACATGGACCAATTTGACCACCGCATGGAACTTGTGTGGCGTTGTTTGACAGGATGAGAGTGGGTGTTGTGCGCAATGGGAATTATGAGCATAATCCAAGATTGTGCAGATGGCATGGCTCTGTCTCTGGGCAAATTGGGTGTCGTCATGACTAGTTTCTTTAACCAGAAGGTACGGTGTACTTTTTCCCTCCGGCTGCACCACACAAATCAAACTAAATTCGATTGTGTAGTTTGCACCAGGAATGATGAAATAAATTTGTGGAACTTAAATTAAAGTTACATTGGTGCTCCGTCCCTACTAATTAGTGTGAATTATTGTCTTCCACCCGCAGGTAGTCAGGACTACTATGGAAGCAGCAATGGAGGCAGTGGCTTAATGGTTAGATAATGTAGAAAGCAACTAAAGTGCGAACATGTAAGGCTGAATATCCATTGCTGCACTGGGGTGTATGGGCTGTCCAATTCTGAAGATGCGGAATGGGAAGCCGCAAGGCCAAATATTGACTGACGATAGATGTTGCAGCAGAGAGACGAACATGATTCTAGTGTTACGTGAGGTAGTTGATGACTTGATGTACTCTAGTTGGATTATTGTGTTCCTTGTGTTAGCAGCAGCACATCAGCTTAAGATGGAATATGCAGCACATCCAAAACCTCACACAGGATTCATTACCAGGAAGGTGAGATTCATCATCAATTATGAGATGGATGAAGCTATATCTAGGTACCACAGCACACCGATGGATTTTGCATGTGCATTGTAGACCTCGTTAACTAGCAGCAACACAGGATTCATTACCAGGAAGGTGAGATTTATTATTCTCCAGCCCTATGCAAGACTGTCGCCTCCAAAGAATAGAAAAAAATGCCTTAAGCACTAAATTGCATATACATTTGTTACAAGTTGCATGGGTATTTTGTTTGAAAAAAAAGAATCTCATGTATGGTCTTGAGTTTAAGTTTGAGTAATTCAACTAACCTATGTGATTGGTAAATTGTGGCTGTGGTGGGAGTAGGGGAAGCAGGGGCTGCTTGATCATTTCAAATTTCTTGCAACCTTTGTGGAGGCACTTCCTAACTTGGCTTCAAGGCAAAATGTTTCAAGGAATCACACCAGTCCATCTCTATTGCTCCCAGCAAATGTAGCTCTATTGAAATCGTATCGGACAGGGACATATCTACTGTCCGTTAGTACATGACAGTTAACCTATGACTGCCTGCTATATTTGTCTGCTGTACCATGCTGTTGTTGTGCAAAGAATCGTGCCAATGCAGTTGTTGTCCAACTTGTCTCATACTTTCATGCCTTTGTTGTGCAAAGAATCGTGTCAATGCAGTAGTTGTCCAACTGGTCTAATACTTAGTGGTTTAGCAAGCTATTGAATATATGTGGGTTCTTTTGATCAATGTACCAATGCCTTGAAGTAATCTGGATTGGATTCAGATTATATAGTAAATCATATGAAGCAATGCATTCCTTTACATCTGTAATATTTGCATAATCTGAATTCACATTCTTTCCGCACAAGTTCTGAAACTCTTTGGTCATTCAGATAGAGGTTTCAAACTGACACAATTATGAAAATATGGCTGATGTTTCAATATAGCAAAGTAACCAGGCCCTCAAATTGAGAAAAATACCATCATCGTAACCAATATTGAGCAACAATATCAACTGACATCATTTTACATTTTCAATTCAACCTACTATCTGTATACTGCTACTCTAAACCTTTGGCAAGTATAATAACAGGCTGGAGTTTCAAATTGACAAGGTTTAGGCACTCAAATTGACAAACATTCCATCATCACAGCAAATACAGAGCTATAATCCCAATTGATGTCATTTTACATTTTCAATTCACTCAACTATCTGTCTACTGCTACTTTATACCATGCTTCTCAACCTGCCGCTGTTGCCCACCACCACAGCAGTGTGTGGTGCCCATCGCTGTATGGTGCCTTCTTCCTGAGCCAATGCGTGTGACAGGGTGTGCATGTGCCTAGGTGTATGCTGCTTCCTGCTTGTTTCCATGTGCTAGATCAGAAATAGATTACTGCCGCTAGATCACCAATGGAGGGCGTCGGGCGCTCTACGTACCGAGCAAAGAGTTAAGCATTTGCACTGAAAACCAAGATCAAAATCAAGCAATGGATGCAACAGTGATGCAAAAGTAATAAATATTGTTTCTACAGCCTTCATTTGAAGCACTTTTGAATAACGTGTAATCAGTGCATTAGAAACATATACAACCACTTCCAAACCAGGCCACGAAACTCTGCAAATCTTTCCCATGATACCTCCCAAACTCCATGAATGAGCAAACAGCGCAAGCGCCTTTTGAAATAACTGATTCTCTATGTACCCTGCGATGACGAATTCCATGAAACACCATCTTTACTGCGAAAAGAAGAAAATGCTCTATGTATTGTGCATCATCCATTGCCCTGCTTCCAGTTCCACCACATGTTGCATACGTTGACACCAATGGATTTCCAAATAGAGTATATGACTCCAAAACAGTAGAGTATATGACTCCAAAACAGTCTTCACCATGTAGCCCTATACTTTTCTGCCAGTATCTGACACGCCAACAAAAATAATACTACAAATGACTCCCTATATTTTCCCCACGATAGATCGCACAAAGACTAGTTCTACACACAGAGAAACGCTTCTAATAAAATCTCAAATTACCACAAGATCATAGAAAACCGGATTGCCCCGCTTACCTCCGATTAAGGTTCGGAGCACAAATTCTGCAACATCCCCTGCAACAGAAATCGACGCCCGGGGGAATCAATCGGTCATTCGATTAGACCATTTTCTTCTAACAGTTACGATATACATATTGATAAATTTTGCAATCAGCATACTGATTAGATGAGTAGCAGATCGAGTTTTGGGATCTTATTCTCAAGAGAAGACTTTTTCTAAAAAAAATTCTGACCTCTTGTTTCTTACAAAAATCCAAAAACAAGTTTTTGGGCTTTTTGACAATCGCAAATAAAAAAAGCAAGCACAAAACGGGATCCAACGATAAAAAAGGAGAGAATTGCTTATTCGGCCCTAAAAAAGTTTGCTTACTTATTTGACTCTTTTTTTTCGAACTTGTCTATTTGGCCTCAAAGTGAAATTTCGTCACTTATTTGGTGGTGGTGCTGATCCTTCCTTCATCCATCCTGCAGCGACGACAGCCGACCCCTCCCCCTTCACCTAGTAGCCGTGTTCATGGAGGAGCAGCGGCGGCTGATGCCTTCCACCGGTACATTTCCTGCCTTCCTGCTTGCATATGAGCATTTTTTTTATCATGCAAAGCACGTCTTTCATTAAGCATAACAACAATTTTAAAAGTACATCACAAGGGCGGAAATGGGAAGTTTAAGCTTACCAAGCCCCAAATCCACGCTAAACCGAAAAACTAAGGGCCAGCGGCCCGACCAATGCAACTACTACATAACTAACAAGTTGCACGACGAAAAAGCCAGCAACAGCGCACTAAGCCACGCCCTCCTCCAGACCCACGACATCAAGGCCCAAACTAGCCGGGTCAAAGTCGCCATGGACGAATGCAGATAACGGGTTGCTAAAGGTGGCATTGAATTTCTTGGCTAAATCCGGAGTTGCCGCCGGCGTCTTGACCACCACCCCAAACTTCTTTAGGAGGATGGTCTGCGTCTACTGGGTGAAGTCGGCCTCCCTTGGTTGTGCCGCTATCCTGGCACTGCGACGAACCGTCATAACGGATTTTGAAGTCTTGGCCCTGCGCATTTTTGGCGGGCCACAAATGAACGGATATGAGCATATCCGTTCATGGACTATATTCATACCTACTCAGTCTTTGAATCTGGTTTCTTCTTTCGTCACAAAAAAAGTCTTTGAATCTGGCAAAGTATTCATACATACATCGGCACTATACATGCAAGTTAAGTACATGGTTCAGAATACACGGGTTTGCGATGTAGCTAACGGCCCGCTTGCCTGACGGCTCCGTTGCCTATGTCTTTGCATTGGATGGACGGACTCCTGCGCACGTTAGAAATCTGGTGGGAGTACATACCCGTGAGAGTACATAAAACTCTACTCAATATATACATTAAACAAGATAGACTCTGCATTTTTAGCGCAGAGGCAAAACAGTCTTTTTATATGGCACTTAACAACACTTTCAAAGATACGAAAGGCTAAATAAGTAACGAAATTTCACTTTGGCCAAATAGACAAGTTCGAAAAAAAAGCTTCTACAGCCTTTGCCGAGTACCCGATAAAACGTACTTGGCAAAATAAATTACACTCGGTAAATCGCCGCTCTCTGGTAGTGTGAGGTGCAGTGGTGGCAAGAGAATTAACCCGCGAGGTACGACGTTGAGTTGGACCGTGCGAAAAATTACATGACATATGACTTGGGGCAGTGTGATAATTGATGGTGGGCCTCTCAAATTAAACATGATAGTTTTTTTATCTACAAATTCGGTATATCCGCCGCTGCAAATGGTTTATGCCACCTCTAAAAATCTTATCTATATTCCAAACACCATTTACTTCGTTTTGCAACACGGTAAGCCTCCTGGTCTCCATTATCCATCTTGTCTCTGTGCCCCATTAATTGGGTAATTTGAGATGGAAGCTTCAAGCCTTCAACTCATTGAGAGCACTGTTGCGTTGTGCCGACGTAAAACAGACGACGAAGACTTATCATCTCTATAGCTTTACTAGGCAGCTGTTGTAATCTTCTGCCTTGCTTGTCTGGGTAAGCCAAAATTTCCACACTGTTTGGCCTATAAATTCCCAGCAAAAACCAGTCCTCGTCGTGCGCATTTCTTGTCATAAAGAAGAAGCTGAGCCTGAGTTTTTAGCGTGCAATGGCAAAAATGGCCTCCATAGCTTCACTTGCCACAGCAGCATCTGGCGTCGCCACGTTCTACACCGAGTACACTCGTAAAACCTCTACAAAAAGCCGAACATTTTGGTAAATTTGTTTGACTTCTATGCCGTCATCAGTTTATATACACTAACATATAAATATATAATTTCTATCTCTCTTTAATTCGGTGTTGGTTTGCGTGCGTGCGTTTCTCTTCAGCGTCGGCGTGCTACGGCAACACGAACATGGGCAACATGGTCGCAGCGGCGAGCGACTCGTTCTGGAACAACGGCGCCGTGTGCAGCCATTGCTACCGGGTGAAGTGCACAGGCCCAGCGTACAGCGGGTCGGGCAACCCCTGCACCGGCAACAGCGTTGTCGTCAAGATCGTGGACGAGTGCGCGAGCAGCGACGGGTGCCAGAGCACCATCGACCTCTCCAAGCAGGCATTCGCCAAGATCGCCAACCTCGACGCCGGCGAGGTCATGGTCACCTTCAATCCCACGTACGTGCACGGTTTTATTTCGTCGCGTATATATTCGCATCAGGCATGGTTCCTCGAATTTGTATTTAGTGTGGTTTTATTTGGTGCATAATTTATGTGTTTCTTTTCTCTTTTTTCTTTGTTTTTTTTGGCAGGGGTTGCCCATAGGCCATATACGAGCGCCGCAGCTGGAGCTTATGACATTGGAAGGCGAGATAACATCGATATCATATACTATATATACTACGTGTATATGAAATAAATTGTAACATACATGTAAGAGCGTCTCTAATAAATAAGATAGCACTAGATCTAACGTAATACATATGGTGAAGAACAGGGGCATCCTTTGAGCCCGTGCGACGGAACAGGACCCATAAAATTATGTGTTGGGCTATGTTTGTATACTAAGTCCAGCCCAAATACAATGTATATATGTGTACCTCAAGACTGGCAAGAGAACGAGAGTTTCCAGACTTTCCTCAAAAATCCACATGGTATCGGAGCTGGTATTGGCAATGGCGACGGCGACCGGCTCACTGGCGGCGATGGAGGCCAGGCGTGGCGCCGAGGCTTGGGGGCCGGAAGAGCCAGGGCCATGCTCGTCGCCGGAATGGGGCAACTTGGAGGGCATGAAGGAGGGTCGAGCAACTCTGCTGGGGCACCTCGCGGTGGCTCAGGACCCGCTGGGGCGCGCCCAGGCAGAGACGGCATGCGAGGACGGGGCCAAGAGCGAGGATGGGGCCAGGAGCAAGGTCGAGGTAGAGATGGAGGTGGAGGACGAGCAGGTGCTAGTGCTCAGCGGCGAGCAGTGTCGGGAGGAGCTGGAGAGGCGGAAGGACATGTTCTCGGCGGAGTGCAGGGATGGCATACTTACAGTCACCGTGGAGAAGTTGCCCCCGCCCGAGGCCAAGAAGCCCAAGATGTCGAGGCTGGGCAAGGGCGACATCAAGGTGCAGGTGGAGGCCGAGGAGAGGGCAGCCAGGGAAGTCAAGAGGAAGTTGGAGGCAGAGAGGAAGGCATTTGTTGCAGATGAGCTAGAGAGCTTGTTGGAGAATAGCTGCACGGTGGTGGATATGAAGCAGGAGGCTGTGGCTGAGCAGATGCCTGAACTGGAGGCCATGACTACTGAATTGAAGGAGCAGGATATGGCTATGGTAGAGGGTATGGCTATGGAGACGAGCAAACTGTAGAGGCATTTGAAGGCTTCTAGGGTGTCGGCAAATATTGTCCAATCCCAGAAGAGTGTACTGGAATCATGTTTCAACAAGAACAAGAAGGAAAACGAGGTGTACAAGCAGGAGATGCATGTCAAGCTTCATGAGCAATTGAAGGAATTGGGGACTCTGCAATCCAGTGAGGTGGATCATAAGCATGTTGCATTGGTCACTGAAGTTGCTACACTCGAAAGTGATATTGACAAGGAGAAAGCCAAAGTAAAGAATCTAGTAGAGCATTTCACAACAAAGGAATTGGTGGAACTAGCTAAAATATTTTTAGCGAGGATTTTAGAATTAATGTCAGTTTCACAAGGGCCGAATGATGGGGAAAATTTCTCGAGCGCAGATCATACATTAACAGTTCTAGGCAACCTCGTCAACTTTGCTCGTCCTGGCACAAGTACATTTAATGCAAATTGGATATTAGATTAGGGTGCATCACGGCACGTCACGGGGACATTAGATGAATTTGCATCGTATACCTCATTTCCTCCCACACATAAGGAAACTATTCAAACTGCTGATGGAACTACTCAGCCTATTAGAGGTGTGAGAATAGTCAAATGCACTCCATCAATTACATTATCTACTGTTCTATATGTTCCATATTTTTCGGTTAATCTAATATCCATAAGTGCATTAGTGGATCAGATGGATTATCGTGTTACTCTTGATCGAGAAAATTGTTTAATTGAAGATAGAAAGATAGGAACATTGCTTGGGAGTGGCATTAGGCGTAATGGCCTATGGTTCTTAGATAGAAGGATAGATAATTCCACATGTACTGCTTTGGCAATTTCTACAAGTGAAGAGGAGACTAAGGTGATGCTTCAACATTGCCAGTTGGGTCATATGTCCTTTGACACTATGTCAAGAGCATTTTCTGATATTATAGCAAGGTTGATAAGAAGAAGTTGGTGTGTGATGCATGTGAGTTTGGGAAACACACGAGAGCATCCTATATTACTAAAGGACTTTGTAGCACATTACCTTTCATATTAGTTCATTTCAATGTTTGGACATCCCCCGTGGTCTCGGTTAGTGGAATGAAGTATTTTGTGACATTCATTGATTGCTATTCTCGCATGACATGGGTTTATCTCATGCGGCATAAAAGTGAGGTACTCAAGTGTTTCAAGGATTTTTGTGCATGTGTTAAGAATCAGTTCAATACTCAGGTTCGGATGATTAGAACTGATAATGGGACAGAGTATGTGAACAATGAATTTGCTACTTTCCTTTCGGCTGAGGGAATATTGCATCAAACTTCATATCCAGATACACCTCCACAGAATGGAGTAGCTGAAAGGAAGAATCGACATCTCTTGGAAGTAGCAAGGTCACTTATGTATACGATGAACGTGCCAAAATTGTTGTGGAGTGAGGCAGTCTTAACTGCTACTTATCTTATCAATCAAATCCCATCAAGAGTACTCAATATGAAGACTCCTTATGAAATGATATTTGAGAAGAATGAATTTACTATACCACTCAAGGTATTTGGTTGCACATGCTTTGTTAGAGACCATAGACCTTCAGTGGGGAAGCTTGATCCACGTACAGTAAAGTGTATCTTTGTAGGGTATTCTTCAACACAGAAGGGATACAAGTGTCGGAGCCCTACTGAATGACGCTTGTTTGTCAGTATGGATGTTACATTCAGAGAGCATGAGCCTTTTTATAGAGAGAAGACAGACTTGAGTTCCTTATTCCTTGAACTTGACTCATCTAGCATGGATGGTGATTGTCGAGAGGGGGAGAACGAAGCTTCACACACTAGAGAAGATGATCACCAATCAAGGAAAATGGAAATTGTCATTGGAACAATTCCACGACCAATGGATGACCCTAATCTTACAAGTATAGAAGAGAGAGAGAATAGTATTGTTCAAAGTAGAGTTCAGGAACTGTCAAGAAGAATGGTGGAGACAAGTGAGGGTGTGACACCTACTCAACAAAATGGAACAGGTATGGGGTTGCAAAATAGAGTTATCTCAAAAGTATATACATGAAAGAAGTTTAAATCCCATCAAGAGAACACAGAGTTGTTCCAAACACCAACATCTGAAGTATGCCCTCCTGCCCCATTGCATGAAAGTGGACCAGAAATTATTGATGTGTCATCAACCTCAGAGATTGATGTTGAAAACTCCTCAGATGCTCCACCCATTGCACTAAGAAAAGGTACTCGAGTCAATGCAGGGGTGCCTACACAGAGGTATGGTTTTGAGAATGACATAAGTAACTATGTTTCATACAAATCATTATCTCCTGCATATAGAGCATTCATTGCTTCGTTACAATCTACATATATTCCTAGAGATTGGAAGGAAGCAAAACAAGATCCCAAGTGGCGTGAGGCCATGATGGAGGAGCTTAGAGCTCTAGAGAAGACTAGAACTTGGGATCTTGTAAAACTACCTATAGGAAAAAAACTGTAAGCTGCAAATAGGTGTTCACTGTGAAGCAAACTCCTGAAGGAAAGGTTGAAAGATACAAAGCTCGACTTGTTGCGAGGGGTTATAGCCAAACATATGAAATTGACTATGATGAGACATTTGCACCTGTGGCAAAGATGAGTACAGTGAGAACTTTGATTTCTTGTGCAGCAAATTTTGGATGGCCTTTGCATCAGTTGGAAGTCAAGAATGCTTTCTTGCATGGTGATCTCCAAGAGGAAGTGTACATGGAGATTCCACCTGGTTTCTCTAATCCTGGGGCAATTGGGAAGGTGTGCAAATTAAAAAGTCCTTGTATGGTCTCAAACAATCTCCACAAGCATGGTTTGATAGATTTAAACGTGCACTATGTGGCATGGGATACAAGCAGTGCAATGGTGATCATACTGTCTTCTATAGACATTCAGGGCGTAAAATTTTGGTGTTGGCTGTGTATGTGGATGATATTATCATTACTAGTGATGATGAAAGAGAGATTATATGACTCAAGGACAATCTAAGTAAGGAATTTGAGGTCAAGGACCTTGGGCAACTTAGGTACTTTCTTGGCATTGAGATTGCACAGAATCCAAAAGGTATTGTTCTTTCATAAAGAAAATATGTTCTAGACTTGCTAAGTGAGACATGCATGCTTGGATGTCGACCAGTATCAACACCAATTGATTTAAATCACAAGTTATGTGTTGAGTTAGGTAATCCAGTAAATAAAGAAAGATACCAAAGGCTTGTTGGGCGCCTTATCTATCTATGTCATACGAGACCTGATATATCCTATGCAGTAAGTGTTGTGAGTCGGTATATGCATGACCCAAGGAGTGGACATTTGGATACTGTATACCGGATCTTGAGATACTTAAAGAGTTGCCGAGGAAAGGGCTTGATATTTAAGAGCAATGGCCACTTGCAAGTGGAGGGCTATTGTGATGCTGATTGGGCCAGCTCTCTTGATGACAGGAGATCAACTTCAGGCTATTGCGTCTTTGTTGGGGGAAACTTAGTGTCATGGAGGAGCAAGAAGCAGTCTGTTGTATCCCGTTCAACCGCCAAAGCAGAATATAGAGCAATGTCTCTTGGATTTTGTGAAATGTTATGGGTAAGAAATCTTCTATCAGAGTTGAATGTTCTAAGAAAAGGTCCCATAAGACTTTGGTGCGATAACAAGTTTGCAATTAGTATTACAAATAATCCAGTTCAACATGATAGAATCAAGCATGTGGAGATAGACCGCTTCTTCATCAAAGAGAAATTAGATGAGGGCATACTGGAGCTAAGTTATGTAAATTCAAGTGGTCAAATAGCTGACTGTTTGACAAAAGGTTTAGGATTAAAAGAATATAATTTAGCATGTAGCAAGATGAGAATGATAGATATCTATCATCCATCTTGAGGGGGAGTGTTGGGCCATGTTTGTATACTAAGCCCATCCCAAATACAATGTATATATGTGTACCTCAAGACTGGCAAGAGAACGAGAGTTTCCAGACTTTTCCCCAAAAATCCACATTATGGCTCCTAGGATTTACTAAATATCATAATTATGAGTTTTGTTTTAATTAATAAAATCAGCAACAGCTCTCTTCTCTGGTCCACAAGGCATAAAAGTGATCTGCGCTGGGTAGTCTGTGTAGCATATGAGAGTCCACGATTCTATGTTTTGAAGAGGTGAGTCTGCGTCTCCAATCAACTAGCTATTTTATACCAATTGTTGATTAAGCTATTTCCTATGTATTACTAGGAGATTTGAACCGTATCAAGGCTACTAGAAACATTTGGTTTCTTATTTACTTATGATGCATTGCGTTCATTGGATAATAAGAGTTTAAAATATTGTTATCATCATCTTGGGGCTGCACTTAAATGAGATGGATGATCTGATATTGATGTTGATGACTTTTAGGTGGAGTTAATTTTTGTTCAAGATTTTATTTCACAAGAAAATAAAGATCCATTTAAAATTCCAAAATTTTCTTATTGTGGCATCAGATATTAAGCCTCCGTTTATTGTTTCGAACTAAGCCTCATATTTTCAAATAAAATGCCTGGTGAAGAGAGACTGTTTTAGATGTCGTGCTATGAGACAAATATTTCTTGAAGTCGATCTCTTGAGTCCACACTAGTCTCTTATCTTTTGTAGTATTTAGTGATTAAAAGAATTCATGAGCTAGCTCTAAGCTAGACCATTTGAAGACGCCTTAACATGGTTTCGGAAGGCATATATGCTGATATGAATTCAGTACCCGTGCAGATATTAAGATGGTTTCTTAGCAATCAATAAGTTTCTTGTCACGTCAGCAAATTAGTGAGCTGGCATGCTAATTTAACCAAACAAACGGAAGAAAATTATTCTCACATAAAAAAAAATGGATTGAACCACATGTTTTACCACTATACCAGTTCCATTCGATTCCATTGTTTCTATCCTCTTCGTCCTCCTTAGACCACCTGTACAGCTGCGCCTCAAACGCTGGAATCCATCACGCGCTCCCCAACCACGGGATGTAGTGGGAGCCGATAGAAACGGTGTTGCTGTCGCATAAAAATGTTTTTCATCCCAACAGAAAAGATTTTTATGCGACGGAGCCAGTGCACAACAAGCCTGTGTGACATGCTCACATGTGTAATAGATGATTGACGCAAGTTCACGTGCTGGAAATCTAGCCGTTAGCTTGTGCCGCACAACATTTAGATCCGTGTTCACGTCACCGCGCGCTGCGGTTCTGAAGTGTTCGCTTGGAATCATCAGCGGTAAACGCGTCGATCACCTATTGGATGTCGCATAGGACGACTACTATGCGGCACCGAAGAAAAATCTATCCCAAATCCGGTACGGATCATTTCTTCGGCTTCGATGTATGTGAAACCCGAAAACTATGTTTCCTCAAGTAGAAATTGTTTCTTTTTTTTCTTCTCTTAGATAAACTAGTGCCACATAAGCAAATTGCTCTATACCTAGCAATATGATTAATCCGCATAGAAACTATTCTAATTTTGCATTATGAATGCCCTTAAACAAATTGCGTGCCCACGCCTGTGGTTAGTTTAAGTTGATCTTAGAGGATCATAGGGTTGTTGCGACTAAAATATAGTTTAAGGTGTTGGTCAGGTCTAGAAACGGTCCCTCTTATATACTCACTCCGTTGCAAATTATAGTTTATTTTAACTTTTTTGATGCATACATTTTGCTATGTATTTAAACATATATTTATTTAGATATATAACAAAATACATGCACCAAAAAGTAGAAGTAAACTATAATTTAGAATAGAGAGAGAAAAAAATTTCTTCTTAGTACAAAGATACAGAATGCTCTTTGCGTTTTGAAAAAAAAATTGTCCTTAATGATATTTTTTTCAACGATCAATTTCCACGTCAATGCTAAACGGTGTAAATATACAGAACGTGAATTTAATATGTTGCTCGTATATATGGTTTGAAAGCAGACATATATAGCAGAGAGATACTGTGCACCAAATCTTGGGACGATCGATGAGAAACCAGCGATCGATCGATATAAGTGCCTCATCAATTCTTCCTTCCACGCGCAGATTTGAGGAGTTCAGCCAACACCAGCGGGCAGCTAGCCGCCAGATGCGCGTACCCCTCCGTCGCCAACACAGCGTCGAGCGTCTCAGGGGACCCCATGACGAAGTCGACGCACTTGGCCTTGAGCAGCGCGCAGCCGTGCTGCTCGGCGAGCGCCAGCGTCGTGGCCGCGGTGGCGACGTCGACGCAGCCCGCGAGCTTGGCCTCGCAGATCACCTTGAGCCTGTCGAGCCCGTACCTGTCAGCCGCCGCAAGAAGGTGCTGGGCCATCGTCGTCACCGACTCCTCGTCGTCGTCATCGAGCTCCGAAGGCGCCAAGTCGGTGTAGACGAAGCGGAGCATGGCCTCGAACGCCGCGGGGTCCATGTCCTCCACCTCGACGACACGCGAGGTCTGCTCCTTCATGCCGCCGAAGAACTCGGCCATGAACACCCGAGACCTCGCGGCGAGGACGGTCTTGTGCTCCGGAAACCGCTCGCCACCGGGCGCTAGGACGAACGTGACGTCGGCGCCCTTCTGGCTCTCCAAGAGCTCGCCCAGGTGCTTGTGCAGGTCCGAGGATGGCGTCGGCGGAGGAACAAGCACCTCCTCCTTGGTGGCCGGGAAGACAACCTCCGGCATCTCTCTGAGCACGGTGAGGGTGCACTCCACCGTCAAGGAATCGTTCACGAGATAGCCCGGCGCTATCTCGTAACGCTTTTCGACGAGCAGGGCTTTCCTCTGGTCACGGCGATGGTAAAACACGTGGCACATGCTCGACCCTTCGGACGGTTCAAGATTCCCGCTGGGATCGACCAGCCCGCCGGTGAAGTTTACCCGGACGCCGGCGGTGCGAGGCGAGGTGTGCTGAGGAGGATGAACTTCAGAGCTACCCAACTCGACCTGCTGTGGTAGTGTTCAGGGTAGACGCGGACCTCCCACTCGTACCCGTCCACGTTCCATGTGGATCCGATGTAGTCGGTCTGGTTCATGGTCGCCGTCGCAGAGTAGCCGTCGATCTGGAGCAGCTGCACCGAGCTTGCGGCTCTGGTAATCTTTGTGATGGCAGTGGCAGGTTTCATGGCGACAGCTGTTGCAGAATAGCGGAGGAGCAAAGGGTTTGGGCAATGGTGGAGGCAGGGGGCTCTTCTATCGCCATTTATCTCTACAGGGCTCAAGCTCAACCTGCGGCTCCTCTGCTGGAAACTGGAGAGGCATTCATTCATTCATTCCGAACAAACTAATGATTGATCAGTGCAATTACAGTCAATGCATCATAAGACCATGCGTCACCACTCCATGCGCTCTCAGCTCTCTGGCCGTCTCGCGTTCCCTATCCCTGAACGCCGCCGCGGCCGTGGGAATCTGGAAAGGCGTCGCAGCCTGGCACGTCGGAAGCGGAACGGCCGACGGCGGTAGCAGCCGCGCCAGATAATTGCGCTCTAAATGAGGGCGGTTATATGACTGCAATTCACATCTGCGATCGAGTTTTGGAGCTGCCTGTCTTCTCCAAATAAATTGGCTGCTCCGAAAAAAGGTCTTGTGACTACTAGTTGCAACTGAAGCAGCAATGTGCATGTCATGCGTGCGCATACATGTATCATCACAGGCACGAGAAATGCATGGCAACTGACAAAACTAAGCCCCAAAATGACAATCAGTAAGCCAAAACGAGTTTTGAAAGAATCGTACAAAATCGGTAGAAATTTCGGTAAAAATTTTTAGATCTTCACGAAATGCTAACTAAATTTTTTTTAAAAAAACTGAACAAAACCGAACCGAAGTTACCAGTATATCATTTTACCGGAAGTTACCAGCAGGAACAGAAATATCTGATTTTCGATGAAAACCAGTCAAAATTCTGAACCTTATCTAACCTCAGAAAATGGCAATTGAAGATTTAAAGCATCAAACTAGCTGCCCATGCCATGTGTTTGCATACATGACAAGGACAAGTGAAGAATAAGGGCTACTACAAATTAAGCAACTCAAACTAAAAGTGAGGAAATCAACTGCAAGCACTAGCGCATCATGATATAGCAGTCATATAGGTCAAACATCTTAGGGAAATCATTATATGAGAAGCAGCGGCTGACAATAGTACTAGGTAGATAGTAATATTGCGACACAAGGACTGTCAACGAAAATCACTTTTTTAAACAAGTGAAATTTATTAGCAGCACTTGGCTGACACAAGGGGGGAATTCTCCCATATTACAAGGGCTAGTGCATCCTGTAAAGGGAGAAGATCACCATTATTTGTCCTCTAAAGAGGTTCTGGGGCTCGTCTGTAGATGCAATTGAAGCAACAATCTGCCTACACCATCTGAGCATGAGAAACACAAATGGCAACCGATGCAATAATTAACCCCCAAATGACAAGTACAAAACGAGATCTAGTAACCACAGAAAATGGCAACTGAAGATTTGAAGCAGCAAACTAGATGCCCATGCTATGTGAGTGCATACATGAACGCCACAAAAAGAGAATAACAGCTTCTAGAAATTAAGCAACTCAAACTAAAAGTGGGGAGATCAACTGCAAGCACTAGTGCATCATGATATAGCAGTCATACAGGTAAAACATCTTAGGGAAATCATAATACGAGAAGCAACTGACAATAGTACTAGGCACATAGTAATACTAATACCAGGACACAGGGGCTGTCAACGAAAAAAGCACCATCCAGCTCAGATCTTCCTTCCACACGCTGCCCTCAGAAGTTCAGTCAGCACCAACGGGCAGGTTGCCATCAGATGCGCGTAGCCATCAGTTGCCAAGACAGCATCAAGAGTTTCAGGCGACTTGGTGACGAACTCAAGACACTTGGCTTTGAGCAGCGAGCAGTTATGCTGCTCGGCAAGAGCCAACGTCGTAGCCGCAGTGCCAATGCTGATGCCACCAGAGAGCTTGCATTCACATATCAGCTTGAGCCTGTCCAGCCCATACCTGTTAAATTCTTAGGAGTTAATTAAATGTCTGTCATAATGTCATATGTCGTTTCTTCCACATATAACGAAATATTACATGATAACCTGTTCTGAAAGTGAAAATGATTGAAAGAAACCTTACCTGTCAGCAGCTGCCAGGAGGTGCTGACCCATGGTCGCCGCTGCCTGAGGTTCCCGGTCACCGTCGAGTTCTGGAGTCATGTCGGTGTAGATGAAGTGAAGCATGGACCTGAACACAGCAGCCTCCATGTCTTTGATCTCCACTGAATCAGAGCTTGTTTCTTCCATGTCCCCCGAAGAACTGGGCCTTGAAAACCGGGACCTTGCAGCAAGTATGACCTTGTGGGCAGCCAAGGACTCCCCCGAGACATGAAACGTGACGTCATCTCCTTCCTGGCTCTCCTAGAGCTCACCGAGGTGCTTGTGCAGGTTCGAGGGTGGCGGCACTGGCAGGGGCTGCTCCTCATCATCTGCCCCTAGCACGGTGATTGTGCATTCGACGGTCAGTGAGTCATTCACAAGATAACCTGATGATGGTACATCGTGCTTCACCATGAGAAGAACTTCAGGCGAGCATTTGGACCGACTCTTCTCTTTGGAGGGACCGAGATGCTGACCGGGGCATACAAGCCGGCAGCTCAGATTCACCCTCAGCTTGTCCCTCTGGGGTTCACTGACAAGGATGAGCTTCAGAGCGATCCATTCGATGAACTCGTCAAATGGGGGCATCACGTCCTCGTCGTCGAGGAACTGGCAGTGATCACGATAGAAACGGACCTCCCACTCGTGGCCATCCATGTTCCATCTGGATCTGGGTTTGACGAACTCGCTGACCCCACCATGGTAGCGGTGGCGCTATAGCCGTCGATCTTGAGCAGCTGCACCGAGCGCACAGCCTCAGTGACAGTCAGGTTCTTGCCGTCATGTTCCACGGCGGAGGCCTGCCAGTTATCGCAGAGTAGAAGGAACAAGGAAGTGATAGAATAGATCCAGAAGATTCTCCGAATCATATGAAATGGAATTTGGATTCGAGCCGACCCGGTTTTTAACTTCAACAACAACAATAAAAAAAAACCTCTCTCCAGTGATCTAAATAAAACTAAAATGTGTCGAGTTCATGGGAAAAACCAAACGGTTAAATAAAGTTGGAAAAAAAAATCTGGGGCTTTTGGGTTACCTTCCGGATTCGCCCCCTCCGGCGCCGGCGGGGCCTGGACCGGCGGTATGCGGTGAGATGGACGGTCGCCGGACCTCACTAGCTCGCAGGTGAGTGTTGACTGCTGGTAAGCGGCGAGGAATCCGTCTGGCCTTGTCGTTAAACTCGTCAATGGGAAGGCAAACGAGTGGAAAAGCCAGCGTTAAAAGCACAGGCTGTGTTCAGCCGGCGTGTTTCGGCGTATTTTAACTTATTTTTTCTTATAAATTATTATTAAATTTATCAAATTCTTAAGGTTTTTTTACTAGCCTAACAGAGCCATAATACGTTTTGCACATGGCTCCCTTGTCTTTGCTTTTGGCTCCTAGGCTTTCTATACATTGGAAATAGAAGTTCGTCCTATCTCTTTTCCTCCACTATCTCCTTAAATATTTTTATTGTTACAGTATGTTTATAGTCAAAATTTATAAAAAAATAAGAAGTTGCTATATCTCTTTTGCAATAAACATAGTCGATATTTCTTACAATATATAGTACCATTAGATTATCATCTAAGGGTGAGATTTGTTAACAACTCTGTTTTTATAAAGTATATATGTCATCCCATTGTTATATAAATAGAGAAACATAGAAAAAGTATGCATATCATTCTATTGTTATACAAATAGAGACACATAGGAAAAGTGTGCATATAAAGAACTCTCTTGTTACAAAGTGTGTATGTCATCCATCGTAAGAGGGAGCAGAGAGATTTCTTGCAATATAGATACAGTAAAAGTGACCAATATTTATTTTATAAATTAGTCTATCACACCGGTACTTCTATAGTATTTTATTTAAGAGATAAAAGTATTATGTACTATCTACTCTTATTAAATAGAGTTGTGGGTTCTCTCAGACTACATTAGTCACATTTTATAAATGGAATTGTATGGGTAGTTATATTTTTTCATTATTAGCGTGTGCCGTAAGTTTAACTTGATTTATAAAAAATATATCCAATATCTGTATCTCGCTGTTGCGTCGCAAGTTTGATTCGATTTGCGAAAAAATACATGCAACATTTGTACCTTTAATTAGATGTATTAAAAAACTAGATTTAATTTTTTTTCCAATGATACTTATTAGTATCATAAATATTAATGTTTTTAATATATATTTAATTATAATTATTTCCGGAAAGCACGAATGACAAATGTTTAGGGACAGAGTGAGTACGTTGTTACCTAGATAGTAAATCTATGTGTATAGGAAAAGGTTATATATTTGAAAAACTCAGAACGTGAGTAAATCTAACTATAAAATGTTACTTAATTTAATTTTTATATTTTTTCTTTGTTTATTTCTAACACAATAGACATAATATATATTAGTCTGTAGTATGGGACCCTTGCTTAAACTCCCCATAGCTAAATATAGGTAGAGGTCCAACAAAACCTCTATTAGAGCCGTTAAATTTTGCTATAAGGTGGCATCACGAATAAGGATAATATTATTTTCCTATATGCATCAGTTCACGCTATATGCATTATCAAATATATGTGCTACCTATATTATCCTTATTCATGGATTGCTCTTAGTAGTACTGTTCCTATTATCAAACGTATGTGCTACCTATTCATGGAGTATATGGTTCCAGAAACATGTTTATGCTGGACTGCAAAAATATTGTCTTTGTTTGCTGCCGTGTGATAAAATTATTGCTCTAGGACTACTGCAAAAATACTGTCTTTGTTTGCTGCTGTGTGATCAAATTATGCTATTTTGAAGACTACATGGCAGATTGCCACAACTGATCTACTATTCTTTTGTGTTGCATTTAATTTATCCTATGTATTAACTATGTTGTAGAAATCATGAGTCGGGAAGGATAATTTCTATAGACCTTAATTATTCCTGAGACTACAGCTAGAAATCATCCATTGGGACTGCCCTAAGATAAATGGCGGCACTGCTGGCTCTTAATTTCAGTTTCAGCTGCTACTGAAATATCAAGCGCTTCTCTCCTCAGACTGTTTATACTATATGTACGGCGCTGCACTTGAAACTGCCGACTGTTCGGGTGAAGAGGCACTGCCGCACGCCTAGTATTCGACTTTGCAACTACTATAGGTCATCCGTCGCCGACTCACCACTGCGATTAATCACAGCTATTAGCCCAGCGGGCCACATCCTGGAGATCCAGAAGCCGCACCCAGGCCCAGGAAGGAAGCAAGGAAAAGGACTAGGAGCGTGGTAGTATCTGGGTCCGATTGGGCTTGTAACGCGTGTGCTCTCAGGCCCACTGGCTAGAGGATAAGTGACGTATTTATCTGTGTTGCTGGGCCATATGTATTTATCTTTGTTTCTTTCTTTTATTGAAACGCTATATATACTTCTTGATGTATACATAGGCCTTGTTTAGTTACATGTTAGAATTTAAAATGTTAAAATTTGAACTACTATAGTACTTTTGTTTATATTTAGCAAATATAGTTCAATTATGGACTAACTAGATTCAAAAGATTCGTCTTGTGATTTAGAACCAAACTGTGTAATTAGCTATTTTTTACCTATATTTAATATTCCATACATGTGTCTCTAAATTGATATGATGCAGAGAGAGTAAAGAAAGTTGAAACTTTGAGTGTAACTAAACAAGGCCATAGTCTGATTTTTATTTTCTTCGTACTAGTCAGTTGAGATCTATAAATGTATATCCATGATACATATATTTTAAAATATATTTACTTAGTTGGAAATTTTGTTTTATGAATATTAAGTTGTTATATATATATAATAGTTTAGGCAAGTGGTGACATAACTTTATAATAGTCATAGAGATATGTTACAGTGCTGGGCAAGAACTTTTTTGCAGCCGTGTGATGGAAAGGAAATTGATTATCTGTAATCATGGGTAACCTAATTATTTTACTGCGAAAATTAATTTTGATTGACAACTTCACGTCATGTTAGCTTAACTTATAAGCGTGGCTTATCAGCTATGATAATTTGTTTTTTTATCATAATAAAAAACATCAACCAGCTGATTAGTCGTAAAAACCATCTGCTGAACAGCTAGGTAAAATGTTTTTTTGACCTATTTAGGGTAATTTCACAACTTGGCTACTGCCACCCAAAAGAAAACGCTCAACTTATCAGATGACCAAAATCAATGACTTATCCAAAACGTAACTATCGTTTTATTTCCCTGCTGCTCTGCTGGTAGCGCGCAGCACTAGTGGCGTATAAATAAACAGGGACGAGAGGAGCGCTTCGCGTAGCACCTCCAACTCCAAACAGCTACTACAGCCCATTGTTCTGTGTCCTTCGCCTACCCCGTTCCACATACCACCTTCCTTGAGATTGAGGCCTTCGATCCTCCATGGAACCTGGCAGCACGAACCTCTCTGAGGCTGTGCGCTCTGTGCAGCTGCTCAAGATTGACGGCTATTGCGCCACTGCTGCCATGAATCAATCGGACTACATCAGATCCAGATGGAACATCGATGGCCACGACTGGGAGGTACAAATCTATCCTAAATACAGCCACTATGAGGGAATAGAGGATATGCAGTTTTATGACCCCGGTTACGAAGATGAACAGTTTTACTTCGACTGGGTAGCTGTGAAACTCATCCTTCTGAATGAACCCCAGAGGAATGAGTTGAGGGTGAATCTTGGTTGCCGGCTTGTAGATCCTAGCGGGCAAATTGAGCCGTCCGTAGAGAAGACTATCCCCTGTATGTTTTCAAGTTCGATAAAATCCTCATCCGAAGTTTTGCTCCTTAGAAGAGATGACATACCATCATCAGGCTATCTGGTGAATGATTTGTTGACCGTGCAATGCACCATCACCGTGCTCAAGGAGCTGCCTGCCGTAGTCATCTCAGCTGATACGGAGGCGCCACTGCCACCCTCTGATCTGGAGCGCCACTTCGGTGCGCTCTGGCAGGGCCAGAGGGGAGCCGACGTCACATTTGTGCTCGAGTCTGGCGAGCGTTTTATCGCGCACAGAGTCATTCTCGAAAAAGTTCTAAAAATCGCCGGATGATATCTCCTAATATGCAAAAGATCTTGTAAAAGCTTGTGCAGAGAAAGTTATAGCTGTCAGTATGGATGAGATTCGAGGTAGAAAATTCTCAGTGCTTATTGATAAGTTCCGGGATGTATTAATAAAAGAGGAAATGACAGTGATTCTAAGGTTAGTACTCTGCAGTTGTAATTTTGTGCATAGATTTTATTATAATTATTTCTACAATTATACTAACACATAAACAAATATATTGTGTAGGTTTGTGAATGACAAAAGGCAAGTGGTGGAGAGATTTTTTGGGCTTCGACAACCAGTGGTTGTTGCTGTTTCAACTTCTAGTCCAGACATTACAGATTTCTTTAACTATGTTCCTTTAATAGTCACCAATGTGGGTGCATCTTGTATGAGAAAAGATGCCTTACTTGCAAAGCATCAAGATGTGTTGCTAGAAAAGATTGAGAAGGGTGAGATTATGATTGAAAAAGGTTTAAATCAAGAAAGTAGCCTAACTAGACCAAGAGATACTAGATGGGGTTCACATCTTAAAACTTTGCTTCGTATTTTGGTGATGTGAGAGGCTATCATAGATGTGCTTGAGATAGTGAAGAAATATTCTGTTAAACCAAGAAGGAATGTTGGAGCTTTAGGTTTAATTGAAAAAATGGAGAGCTTTGATTTTGTGTTCATCTTGCATTTGATGATACAATTGTTGAGAATGACAGATATTTTTTCACAAGCTTTGCAAAGAAAGGATCAAGATATAGTTGAAGCAATGCATTTGATCTCAGATGTGAAAGATAGCTTGCAAAATATGAGGAAAAATGGATGGGAGCCATTACTCTCAAGGGTGATAGCATTCTGTGCGAAGAATGAGATTGAAGCGCCAGATATGGATAAGAAAATAAATGTTAGAGGGACACCTAGAAGAAGGAAGCAAAAGGTAACAAACATGCATTGCTATCATGTTGACGTTTTTCTAGTCGCCATTGATGCCCTCTTGAATGAGATGAATCACCAGTTTAGTGCAACTAGTTCAGAGTTATTAGTATGCATGGCTGCTTTTAACCCAAGGAACTCCTCTAATTTTGTTGTGGACAAACTTATGAGGCTTGCTGAAATTTATATTGATGATTTTGATATTGATCAGCTTGCTGTTTTGTCAAATCATTTTACACAGTTTGTCAACCGTGTTAGAAGAACTCTAGACTTTTTTGGATGCACTGAGCTTGGAAAAGTTGCTGAAATTATGGTTAAGACTAATATGCACACATCTTATAAATTGGTTTATCGTCTCATTGAGCTAATCTTAATACTACCGGTGGCAACAGCCTTAGTTGAGAGGATATTTTCAGCCTTGAACATTATAAAGACAGATTTACGCAATAAAATGGGTGATGAATGGTTCAATGATTTGATGATATGTTATACTGAGAAGGAGATATTTAGAAAGATTGATAATAAAAAGATTAAAAAGCGGTTTTAAGAGATGAAAAAGCGATATGTTATTGTCTAAACAAATAGTGGTACGCTCTGTTTACTTCTAAAATATAATTTGGAGGCCCATACATGTATGGTTAATTAATTATGTCTATTTTGTGTTATTGTGTAGGTTGCTACTTCGGAGGAATAATATGGGGGCAATGTCACACGCTGTTTATTAGTTTCGCAATTGGTTCTTTTGGTATGAATGAACTTTATCTCTTTTTTTCATTACGTATTTTGTGAATTTCGTCGTTGGTCGACGTTTTTAATATATGATTGATTCAAGCTGTTATATATATGTCTATTGTGAGGGGTCATAGTAACGATAAATCGTCGTAGATTTTTGTTCAGCCCGCACTAAATTTCTTCCTGGCTTCGTCGCTGGACTGAACTTCTTAGAGCTGCGCATGGAAGGAGGATCTGAAGAGGATCCATGATTCTAGCTTTGCCATGCAGTCCTAGGTACTTATCTTTATCCGAGCAGTGTTAATTTGGCGTGCAGGTCCTTGCGTCCTCCTGTATATCTTAGTAGTATTAATTAATTAGTTGCTTGCTTTGTGTTATGGTTTTCCTAAAATGTATGCCCGATAATATGAATATTTTCACCGTTTTACCATGGTACCTTGAGAAATGTTGTGTCCTATTTTACCAAGAGTAAACTTTGTTACATTACCTTGGTCCGATTGCTAATGGATGCGCCAAAAATTGAGCTCCAAGACTCGCAAAAGCTCTGCCTCGCCCTGCTCTGGTCTGGTTTGGTCGCCTCTGTCTCTCCGCTGCAGCGCACGCCACGAACGCGATGATGCCCGAGCCGGCAGCCCTGCTTCGCCGTGTCGCCTCGGCCTGCTGCCAACCGTCAGTCGCTGCCACCCGTCGACGCTACGCTGCAATGGATGCCGGCCGGGTCCCGCGACAACTGATGCGTTGTCTTGTCGCCGCGAGCACGACACAAAAGCGAAACAGCGACCTCTGTTCCGGAGCCAGATTGGTAACTTTGCAGAGCAAAATTACATTGTATCTTTCGTGCGATCTCCACCCTCCATTCTCTATTCAACAACTGAGCATAGATTCAAAGCTTAGCAAAAGCTTGTAACACTTAGCATTTTTCGTTCATTCACTCCAGCAGCGCGTCCATGCCGCACGTCCGTGCCGGAGCTCCGGCAGGCTGCCTTCCCTTGTGGCCAGGACGCACGAAGTAGAACCCGTGTCCGAGGCCGTAGTCACACCTGCCGCCGCCGGCGGTGTGGTGGATGCTCCTGTTGGAGAAGATGAGGCCACGAAGAACGAGCGGTAGCTCGCGGCCCGTGGTCGGCGCGACGGGCGGCGACCGACGTGGTGAGCGTGGCCAGGGCGGAGCGAGGGTGCAGCCACCGCGGAGGTCGAAGCGGCTGGTGCGGAGAGCGGAGCGGCGAGCGCGCAGTTGGCGCAGACGGCGGCGCGGGACTGGAGTTAGGCGAGAGAGTGTGACCATCATGAATGGCGATGCAGCGAGCATGCACGGCTAGCGCAGAGAGCGGCGCGGCGAGCTAGCAGCTAGCACTACGAGCGTGCGCGGCGAGTTCAGGTCGACCGCGGCGAGCGTCCCACGCCACGCTGCGTCATCTGCATCAGCGCCGGCCTGTGGTGGCACGGCGAGGCCGTCGAGGTGCGGCGTGCGGCATCCAGCAGGGCGCGGCGCGGCTCACAGCCGTCCCCAAGGCGGCGTGTAGCAAGCCTCCAAGCGCGGCGTGGCCGTCCTCGCGCAACGCGGCACAGCCGTCATCCACGGCGCAGCGCGGGGGTGCGCCTAACGGCCAGCCCCGAGGCAGCGTGCGGCGTCCTGCAGGGTGCGGCGCGGCTCTCGGCTGGCCCTGAGGCGGCGCGCTGCTGGCTTCCGTCGCCTCCGCCGATGCATGGGGAGTTGGGGACGGCCGCACATGGCCGCCGCCGCCGCCGCCGCCGCCGCCGTCGTTGCAGTCTGGCAGCCAGAGCTGAATGGAGTCGATGAAAACTGACGAGTCACTGACAGGTGGGCCCATAAGCTGAGAGAAAGTACAGCCTTTGGATCTGATTTGGATGGCTGAGATGGAGGGAAAGTTACATTGTAACTTCATTGAGTAACGTTACCGAATCTCAGTCCCTCTGTTCCAGTCCCCTGCTATCGCCGCCCTGCCACATCAGCAAATTACGAAGTGTATGTGTCAATGTCATATGCCTCGTGCTCAAGGATCCGTGCGTTGCTAGAAAAACCTATTTTTTGACAACCTTTTGCTAGAAAAACCTTAAAATTTTCAATGCGATTCAACACAACAAAAATTTGTCGATTAACAGGATAAAGATTTACCGATTCGACTATGGTCAATTGAGTTACGGGATGTGTATCATTCAGGTTATCTCGTTCACTTTATTTAGCAGTTTTTTTTACCATCAATGCATTACTTTAAACAGCATGTTTTGGCGGGCTAATAACAGTATTTTTCTTTCTGCAGAAGGCACACGTCGTCTACATGTGACATGTCAGTTGACAAAAGTATCACTGCATCCGTCTTTATCCATCTCATCATCTCCACTGAGGCATGTATCCTAAATTTTAAGTTTTTTTACTCTCTCTATCACATCAATATCATTTGTATGGAACATTAAATATAGATAAAAAATAACTAATTATACAGTTTAATTATAGATCATGAGATGAATCTTTTAAACCTAATTAATTCATAATTGGACAATAATAAAATACAACCAAAAGTACTATGATAATAAAGTTAAAAAAAATTCAGCACCTAAACAAGGCCTAAATCTAGTGGTGTAAAAAGGTGTTGCAGTGACCCTGGGGACAACCAATTCACTGGTGTTCGGTGTGGTTCCATGTAGCCTAATGGAACCCACGAACTCAAGGATCTACATTGGGTTCTCTATGGCAATAGAATCGTGAGGCGCCTCTTTAAATTTATTTTTAGATATTTTCATTACTTGAGCATTATGCTCTAGAAAAGTATTATGCAATCTTTGATGCTTACGCTTTAACTCCCTCCCCTTTGGCGTCATACTTTTGTACCACTCACTATAGTACTCACTTCTTGGCATAGTTTGCATACATGGTCTTACTAAATTGAATGTTCATAGTTTTTGCATTGGTCCCATAACATTTGGGCTAAGTTGAGGTGATGTATTAGTCAAGTCAACGGTGCTCCCGTCATCTAAAATATTCGCTTCCATGCTTACCTATATATTCAAAACATCATTATTTATTATGGCACCATACTTAGTTTGTAAACCCTCAATTTGTCAATAACACCGCATATATGAACTCAGTAAAAATATTGTAATTATTGGATGTTTGATTACATGATAACAGAGTTGATATGCTCAGTCTTGCGGGGATGGTATGGATCATTTCTATTTAATAAATCATTTGTTTCTGCAGGATCCACATTTTCCTTATTTGATGCAACATCATCATTTGCAAAACCATTTGCACTTTTTTATATAATAAAAAGACATGGCAATCACAATTTAAGTTCAATTATCATTGGTACATTGTTTTGCATCAAGTTAATTCGGTTTTACCATTGGTAGCTTTGATAACTTGTTGCCGATTTTTTATTATGATATGACTCATGTTGCCTTTTATTTTTTTCATCCCCTTGTTCTTAGGACATCACATGACACATCGACCACTATACTTTTCTCTCTTATAGTCTCTAACATCAACGACTGGTGATAATTTTTAAAAATGATATGTTGTAGAAAATACTATGGAATATTCGATAGCACGTTGCATTCTCTAACCTTCATTGGTGGAAGGTGCAGAGACAAGGGGCGAGCAGGGGCCTATGCCCCCCCCCCCCACCCCCACACACACAGAGCTTGAATGTAAAATCTCCACCATTAACGCTACTGGCACCCCTAGCATTCAAAAACTTAACTCCGTGGAATCGTGGTTGCACCTTTGTTTGGTGGTATTAGTCTTGTGTCTCAATGGTGCTCCAGAACCTCTATTTCCACAGTATTAATCTATAAGTATTCCGTGGACACATGATTTTAGGATCTCTATCAATTAGATGAATAAGTAGCTAGAGCACATATATATGACCGGTTAAACCCATGGTTCTAGTTGACATCATATTGTTTTTCTATGCATTGGTGCATTTTTCTTTTGATGAAATATGCACTGTTGCAAAATTGAGGCTAAAAAAAGTTTCTAAAAAATGAGACTAAAATGATAAGTCAGGATGGCTGTTGAGATGGCCAAGAGCCCAAGATTGTCAGGAATCATGGACCAACCATATGTGAAAAGATATCCAGCCTTTTTCAGCTGTAGTCATATGTATAATACTCCATTGTAGCCCCTCTTCATTGCAGCTGGTTTTCATAGTCTTATATATAACTTATAGTCTTTTCATCTATAATATACATTTTATTTTTCTCCAACATGGATCACATATACCAGACCCTTCTATATTGAAACTTTGATGCAGGAACTGCACATGGTAGGCATATATAAGCCCAAAGTGCAAGGCCAGGTCGTGACATATAGCAAACCTCACACATGGATGTTTTTATAAATCTGTTCTAGAAACGAAAAAAACACACTACGTGTTTATCTCTAGACAATTTCTAAGCATATAGCATCATCTGACAACAATAGATAGTAGATAATTCCATCTCGGATCAGAACTATCAAAATATTTTATTGTAGGACGATTAAAAAGACACTGATTAATAATTATGATCAAGTTATTCTAGAAACAAAAAGTATGTAGAGCTTTTATTTCTAAAGGAAGGCTTTTGGGCTCTTTTGCCAATCGCAGTTGAAGCAGTAAGGTTATCATGTCTTATGTCATTCAGTAAAGTACATACATGACAAGACAAAATGGAAATAATCAGAGAAATTAAGCAAACAAAAAAAAGAATCCAATAACACAAAACGGCAATTGAAGCCGAAGGCTGCTCGTGTCTTGACAAATACAAAAGAATATTAAGGGCACACATCTTAGGAAAATCATCATAGTACACAAAGCAACTCGAATTGAAGGGGGCCGGGAAACCAAGTGCAAGCACTAGGTTCATCATAATATCGGGAATACATCTTTTTTTCGTGACCGGGACTTCACCCGGGACTTCCCTAGGTTCATCATAATATCGGGAATACATCTGGTTTAAAGTTTAAACATAGGATTCCGGAACTTTATTTTTACGACTATATAAACATATATAGGACGCCAGGACTGCATGCCAAAGCTAGAATTGTGGATCCTCCTCAGATCCTCCGTGCATGCGCAGCCCTCAGAAGTTCAGTCAATACCAAGGGGCAGCTTGCCACCAGATTATTGTAGCCCTCGGTCGCGAGGACCGCATCAAGAGTTTCAGGAGATCTTGCAACGAAATCGACGCACTTGGACTTGAGCAGCGAGCAGTTATGCTGTTCTGCTAGAGCCAACGTCGTCGCAACCGTGTCAACGCTGATGCCACCAGCGAGCTTGCTTCCACAGATCAGCTTCAGCCTGTCAAGTGCGTACCTGTGAAATTTGCAAGTGCGTGTTTATACTGTAAACATCATAATTTTGTTGCATCCATATATAAATACGGAGTAAATTCGTTCAGAAAAATAAACATGCCTGTCAGCAGCTGCCAGTAAGTGTTGAGCCATTGTCACTGCAACCTCATGCTCATGGTCAAGCTCTGGAGCCCTGTCAGTGTAGATGAAGTGAAGCATGGCCTTGAAGGCATTAGCATCCATGTCCTCGATCCTGACACTCTGAGAGATCCTCTCGTTCATGCCACCGAAGAACTCGGCCATGAAGACAGGAGACCTTGCGGCAAGAATGGCTTTGTGCGCGACAAAATGCTCGCTAGAATGGAGGACAAAAGTGACGTCTGTCCCCTTTGGCCCTCCCAGAGCGCATCAAAGTGGCGCTCCAGATCAGAGGGTGGAAGTGAGCCTCCGTATCAGCTGGGATGACTACGGCAGACCGCTCCTTGAGCACGGTGATGGTGCATTGCACGGTCAACAAATCATTCACCAGATAGCCTGATGAAGGTACGTCATCTCTTCTAAAGACCAAAACTTCCGATGAGGATTTATTGGATCTAGAAAAGACACAGGAGATAGTCTTATCTTCGGAAGGCTCAAGATGCCCGGTAGGATCTACAAGGCGGCAGCCTAGATTCACCCTCAACTCAATCCTCTGGGGTTCACTGAGAAGGATGAGCTGCAGAGCTACCCATTCCGACGAAAGAAAGTCGTCGAATAATTCGTCCTCAATTGGGAACCCTGCTTCTATGGCATCTACGTACTTGTAGTATTTAGGATAGAAACGGACCTCCCAGTCGTGGCCATCGATGTTCCATCTGGAGGTGATGTACTCCGATCGCGTCATGGCAGCAGTGGCGCAATAGCCGTCGACCTTGAGCAGCTGCACCGACCGCACAGACTCAGAGAGGCTCCTGCTGACAGCTCGTTCCATGGCGGATCGGAGGCCTCAACCTCAGGGAAGGTGGCTTGGTTGTATGTTCGAAGAACTTGTTGATCTTGATCAATGGCTCTGTGGTAGATGCGTTTCTACATGATTCCTCACCTCCGACTGTTTATATACAGGGCTAGCTGCACTTAAAGCCGGCCACTGCTGGGGGTTGAAGAGGCATGCAGTAGTTGAACGTGGAAACGATCGGCCGTATCCGTAATGCAGCAGAAATGGTACGTATACCACCATGCGCTGCCGGGCCACCGCTCACTTTGTGTAACTGACAACTGCGTAGTACACTACTACTGTACAGTTACTTGCGCCCTCTCCTATATCTTCTTCCAAAACGCCGTTGCAACTTCATGAGTGCCATTAATTAGCCCATTATATATTCACTTGTTAAAAAAAACTATGCTTGAAATTTCAAATATCCACTATGCACTTTTTACGGATTATTGTGCCGTGATGCCATAGTTTTGCATGAACACTATTTTGATAAGTAAAAAGTCATGTTTTACAAAATTTAACTAACCATATGTTGAATTATATCCAAGTTTGGAGCTGTGAAAGGATTGGTCCAAAGAAAAACTCGTAGAAACATGCCAATCTGGTTTCTAAGAGCAACTTCCAACAGTTAGGCAAATGAGTTTGACATTCTTGTTTTTTTTTTGCAAAATTCTCAAAATCACATATCCAACAGTTTAATAAATGGGCTTGGCATTTTTAGCAACTTGATAAACACCGGGTGATATTTGGCATATATGTCGAACTGCGGTTCGTTTGGCAATCGCTTTCGCGTGCTACTCCTGCGGGATATTTCCCCCTCACACGCATAGTTTTTAGTTTTGCAAAGTCAATTTTGTCAAATACTTGGAGATGGCCTTTTTTCCTCCCCATCAATTTGAGACTTGGCAAATAACAATAATTGGCAAAGAAAAATTGCCAAACTGTTGGAATTTCTCTAACAACAAACTCTACGGGTTTCCTATTAGTCTATCATCGAAAAGAGTAATTATCACATTTACAAGTAAACCAGCAAATGATACCTTTTACACTTACATGACCACAAATGACTAATCTACAAAAGAACTGTCAATACTCTTGTCAAACGGATCCCGCCCTGGTAAGATAGGTGTTGGGTAATGAAATCGCATTTACGTATATAAGATGAAAACAATATGCTGGTTGTGACTATTTTTTCATTCTGTCCTAAAACTTATATTCCAGGGAGTATTTATAGGCCCCCCTGGCTTCGCTGTCTTAAGAACTTTACAAAATTAGCCATAGAACTCGCTATTCATCTAGCTAGAAAGCATATCAGTGAAGTAGTGAAGCACACTTCGCCCTTTCCCGTTCTGTCTTCTGAGACAACTTTGAGCTTGACCATGAACTCTTGACTCAACTAAGAATCCCTCAGACTTTGCCGTGAAGCCGCCACGTTGGCTCCACTGGTCGTCAAGAGTCCAGCGAAGTTATCTTTCGCCGGATAACCTGAAACATGTGAAATCATATGTATGAAGTTTTATAAATATAGCGAAGTATCCACATGGTCTTCGCTGTGCATTCAGAGCCTGGCGAAGTCCTCTTCGCCAGTCAATTTAGAACATGCAGAAATACATAAGCGGAGTTGCGCTGTTCACATTAGTATCCTAAATGTTTGTAATGAAATGTTTGTCTCCAAAGTTTGGAAAGGATGTTTGTATGTCAAAGTTGTTCCCCAACAGCAGCCCCTCGCGGGCGAAGGCCTACTCCAAAGGTCTGAATCCCGCAAAGTTTAAATAAAACTTTGCTTGGCAAACGCCGTCCAAACTTTAGAGTTGGCCTGTTTGAATTTTGAATCCAACGGCTAGCTTTGACCGGTTGACCGGACACTGCCTATAAATAACGAGGCCCTCTTCCCTCCTGAGGCTGTCGTTTTCAGAAGAAGGGAAACTCTGCCGGAATTTTTCTTGAGCTCTGAGGTTTGAGATAGCTTTTCTTGACGTTTTGCCGTTGTGTTGACCTAATCTCGAATCTTTGTTCGAAGTTTGTGAAACATCTTCGCCAAGGTTTGTTCCCTTGATTTTTTCATTTTTGCGATTTTGTCAAATAGTGTTTCTGATCTTTGGTTTTTGTAGATGTCTTCGCGAGATTTACGAGATCAACTTCAGTTTCAAGAAAGTTCCAAAACTGAGGAAGACAGATCTTGGTTGGATTCTGAGGAAGAGGGCCTTGACGGCGTTGATGCGTCGGTCGAGGACTTAGTTAAAGATGATGAAGGTTTCACTTTAACTTTTGGGAAGACTTTGTTCGAAGGAAGTGATCTTGATGAGACAGTGCGGTTGAGGCTCGTTGAGCGTGATCAAGTGAGGGTGCCTGATCCTTTGGAGACTAATACGAAGCCACATCCCGATGAATGCATTGTTTATCAGGATCTGTTCACTGCTGGTCTTCGCTTCCCCTGCCAGGACTTCGTTGAGGATGTGTTAAAGGCTTTCAACATTCAAATGCACCATTTGACTCCAAATAGTGTAGTTAGGCTGGCTCAGTTTGTCTGGGCCGTCAAATCTCAGGAGGCTAATGCTGACATTATAGCTTTTTGCAAAAATTTTGAGATGCATACTCAATTTAAGGAGTTTATGCTTGAAGGGCAAGTGATTACTAAGTACTTTGCTTGCTCAAGTTTTAAGGTTGCCCGCAATGCTGTCCAGATTTCTCTGACAACACGAAATAAGTGGGGTACTAGAGATTGGTCTAGATACTAGTTTATCATAAGGTGCCCATGGTTGAGGAGCGAGACCCTGTTACAAAGAGAATGACGAAGAAGTATCCGATGGCCGCCAGAATGGAAATTGAAAATTTTAAGCTATCTCCGTCTTTTCCTTCTTCCATGATTTCGAAGACTGCTGTGAAGGCGTACAAGTGTACAACTTCGCTGCAATGTGCTAGGGATCTGGTTAAGGAATAGGCTACTGCCAAGATTTGGCCATTGAAAAAAGGATGGTCTTTTCAATGTTTTTATCCTAAGAAAATTCGAGGTATAAACTACAAGTACCCGGATAATGATTTTCATCGCCCGAGGACATTTTCTTTTGATGAAGAATTTGTGAAATCTGTGGAAAGCCGGGCTGCGGATTTGCTTGGCAAGTATGTGTTGAGTAAGAAAAATAATATTGATAAGATTATTGGGAGTGATTATAGGCGCTTGAACAGAGTTTTTGAAGTTGCTAATGTTGAATATGGTGATAGGCCTCCTCCTGCCTATGCTCGTGAAAAGAAGCAAAGTAAAAAAGAGACTGCTATTCAGACTAAGGAGAAGAAGCGTAAGTCTAGCGTTTCTAGCAAAGTTATTGCTAATAAGTTGAAGAAAAATCAAAGTCCTTCTGTTTTGTTGGATGCTGAAGAGATTGATGCTGTGCTTGAACGGAGTTTGGATATAGAGGGGAACTTGGTTTCTGATGTCGGTGCTGGTGGTGAAGGTGTTGCTGAGGTTGTCAAAGGTGATGGTGATGGTGGTGATGTTGGTTTTCCTATTTCTCAAGATGTTGAGGATGATGTGGGAAAAATTTGTATGACTTTCTCTTCTAGTGGTTTGGCTCCATTACTCCACTTAATAAAAACTTACAGAATTTGCAAGCCCGTGGTGCTTCTGCCGGTGGTTTTGGCGAATTTGATGCGGGAACTAGCTTGGTCTCTGAGAGAGAGACTCAAGTTAGTGATTTTCAGGAAGTTGGTGGGTCGACTTCGCCGAGGCCTGACACTGAGGCCCCTTTTACTGGGCCACACAAAAAAAATGTTGACACTGGGAGAACAACTTCGGTTGAGAACCCAGCTAGGGTTGAGACCGGCGAAGTTGGTGCTCAAAATGTGCCAAAGAAAACTGGATGCTCCAAAGTTTATACTCTTGACTTTGAGGATAGTGATGAGGAGGTTTTTGATGATGAAACCAACGATGATCGGTTAGCGCGCTTGTCTAGTTCTACTATCCATGTTGAGAGTGGAAAGAGTGTCGAGTGCAACTTGGGTGAGCGCATTTCTACCGGTAAGTGTTGTGACTTTGCGTTTCTTTTTTAATTTAATTGTTTTGTTTTGTTGACTTTTGATTTTTCTTGCAGAAACTATCTTTCCTCATGCACCGTCTTCTCCTCGGAAGATTGTCGACTTGAGCAAGTTTACTAGCCAAGAACCTGTTACTTCTGTTATCCCTGCTGCTGGCAAAGGGGAAATTTCTGATGCTCTTAAGTGCGGATTGGCATTTTGTCAGAAGGAAGGCTTGAGCCTTGATAGTTTTAAGTTCATTGGTATCGGGGCTGATAACTTCGGATGATGTCTCGTACTTCAGAAGTTCAATTATCGAAGTGTATAGACGAGGCCTTCACTGTCCCTGATGCGGAACTTGAGATATCAAAGAAACCCTTACTCGAAGTTGCTGATGCGGGGTTATCGATGATGTACAAAGGTTCCATCCTAATGAGGGGATTGCGAATGGGTTTAGAAGAAAAAGAGAAAAATTTTGCTCTTCGCGAACGTGACTATCTAGCTGAAATTGAAAATCTGAAGAAGCAACTTGCCGAGAAGGAAAAGGAGAGATCTGATATTGTAGATGCTCACAATGTTCTGAAAGGCAAGCTTATCAGTGCTCTCGCTCGAGTTGAGGAAAAAGAGGATGATATTAAGAAGATTACGGAAGACAAAGAAAAGTTAGAGGAAGGTCTAAGGCGTATTGAGAAGAAGTTGCAGGAACAGGACAAGTCCTTCTTTGACAATTGCAACCGGATTTGGGAGCTTTGTTTTGAATGCTATGACAAGTTTGGAGCCCACCCTGAAGAAAAATATTGGGGGCTTGGTGACCATGATAGCTTCTTCAGTTGGCTTTGTCGTCAATACGAAGATTTGTCCCGAGTTACCGAGACCACAGTTGATATTGGAGTGTATTACTCTGCTCGTGCTCTGTTTCATTTGATGAAACAGAGTCGAGATCCTTTGTTTGCGCAACTTTGTGATGCCAACTATAGGATTCCTTATGTGAGTGAGCTTACCAACGTGACGAAGGCCACACAGATTTTGTGCAACAAGTATCTTGAGCAGTACTGGAGGTTAGGTGGTCGAGTCCATTGTTTTGACACAGCTAGAGAGAAATTACAGAGGGTAAATTTTTCACTTGCTTGCTTTTGTTTTCTTTTGTGTTTTGTATCTAACTTTTCTCTCTTTCTGTGTCAGCAAATTGCAAAGGAGGCAGAAGCTGCTCAGAGGGAGGCAGAAGAAACCGCGAAGAAGGAAGCTGATGCTGGACATCGAAGCAGTGCCGGACCCAGCGATGTTACTGGCGGTCGTCCTTAGGCTTTCTGTTTTTTCTTTTGTGAGAAGAGAGGTTTTAAGAAATGGTGGCTCTAAGTTATGATCCTTGTAAGATATACACTTGGTAACTTTTTGACTATTTGCCCGTCATGCGCAGGTTCCTCATGCTGAGGCTGCGCAGGATGTCGAAGACATCGTTCCGCTATTAATGTGTAAAGATGACTTCGTTTTCGATCTTGCCGAGGTTTATGATTTTCGCGCGAAGTGTGATGTCCGTGATGTCGATGATTTCTTTACTCATAAGTTTTGCTCTCGTTGTTTTGGACTTGAACTTTTTTGATGATTTTATCTTACAAATATTTTATAGACTTGAATAAGCGATGCCGTAACGTCCGGCCTCCTAATTGCCGAATTTTTGATTTTACGGGCTTTGCACAGGTAAGGGTTTGACGTGTTAGGTTTACTTTTCCTCTGTGGTTGCTATTGTTTTCTGACTTCTTCTTCTTATAGTCATCTGAGTCAAGTACTTCACCAGTGAATGTTTGTGAGGACTATCTTCATCGTGAAGCGGACGAAATTATTAATGAGGTTGTGAGCGACATACTTGGTGATGCTGCCGAATTAGTTAGTTCTCAAGATGACTGATTTTATAAACACATTTTTTTTGTAACTGGATAAGCTGTATTGTAAATATCTTATTGTATTGTGAAGTTTATGAGTTCTCTTTCGCTTGTATGAATGGGTACAGAATAGATACTTTGAATTATATTGTGTATGTACTTTGCTTAGTAACATGGAGTTGAGAAATTTACCTTAACAGATCTTGAAATATCATCCCTTCTTTTTCGTTTGAAGTAGACGTGAATACTTCACTTGGGGGATTGAAATATTTTCTTCTTTGAGAGAAGAAGTTGAGAAATTTGCCTTAGCAAATTTTAAAACGCTGTCCCTTCTTTTTCGTGCGAAGTGGACGCGTATGCTTCCTTAGAAGCTGAAAACATTTCACCTTAGTGAAATAAAGTCAAAAAATTTGCTTTAGCGAATTTTGAAATGTCGTCCCTTCCTTTTTGTGCGAAGTGGACGCGTACGCTTCCTTACAAGCTGAAAATATTTTACCTTAGTGAAATAAAGTCAAAAAATTTGCTTTAGCGAATTTTGAAACGCCGTCCCTTTTGCGCTTCCTTAGAAGCTTAAAACATTTCACCTTAGTAAAATAAAATCAAAAAATTTGCCTTAGCAAATTTTAAAACGCCGTCCCTTCTTTTTCGTGCGAAGTGGATGCATGAGCTTCCTTAGAAGCTGAAAACATTTCACCTTAGTAAAATAGTCAAAAAATTTTGCCTTAGAAAATTTTGAAACGCCGTCTCTTCTTTTTCGTGCGAAGTGGACGCGTGCGCTTCCTTAGAAGCTGAAAACATTTTACCTTAGTGAAAGCAAATTCTGAAACGCCGTCCCTTCTTTTTCGTGCGAGGTGGACGCGTGCGCTTCCTTAGAAGCTGAAAACATTTCACCTTAGTGAAATAGTCAAAAAATTTGCCTTAGCAAATTTTGAAATGCCGTCCCATCTTTTTCGTGCGAAGTGGACGCGTGCGCTTCCTTAGAAGCTGAAAATATTTCACCTTAGTGAAATAGTCAAAAATTTTGCCTTAGCAAATTTTGAAACGCCGTTCCTTCTTTTTCGTGCGAAGTGGACGCGTGCGCTTCCTTAGAAGCTGAAAACATTTCACCTTAGTGAAATAGTCAAAAAAT
>CM041638.1:10921610-10959023 GCA_023333625.1 Bothriochloa decipiens
TCCTTAGAAGCTGAAAACATTTCACCTTAGTGAAATAGTCAAAAAATTTGGCGCAGGCTTATTTGAGTTGGATAAGTTAGCATTTTTTGGATTTAATAAAATATTGATGCTAACTTAGTTTTGCAAAATTTGTGTCGATATGGGAGTATATGTTGGATATACTCTTCGACATTTTATACTTCAGTGTGGAGACATATCTCTGGGGAAACTGTTTTTCTCATTTATATTCCATGAGATTTACTAAGAGATTGTCTCGTTAAAAAACCATTCACCCTGTGAAAGGTTTCACCTTCTTTGTTTGTTCTTGTAATGATGAAAGGCCCTTCCCACTTTTGATGGAATTTTCCCACTGTGTCCTCATCTCTTTTTCTTTTGAGGATAAAATCTCCTGGTGCTAATTCTCTTGGCTTGACTTTCTTGTTGTACCACTTCTTTGTTTCAAGTTGTTACTTCTTGATATTTTCAAGTGCTTTATTTCTTTCTTCTTCGAGCAAATCTTTACTTATTGCATGGTCCTCTTCTGTGATCATTTGAACATTTGTTCTTGGACCTTCGTATTTTATTTCTTCGAAAGTCATTGCTTCATCTCCGTAAAGTAACTTGAATGGAGAAAAATCTGTTGGCCTCGATTTTGAAGTGTTGTGAGACTAGATTACTCTTGGTAATTCATCAACCCATTTTTTTTTAGGTCTGTTAAGCACTTTGAAATACCAGTGCAAATTATCCCGTTTGCTCTTTCGACTGCTCCGTTAGACTGTGGATGTCTTACTGATGCGCAGCAAAGTTTGATTCTCATTGAATGGCAGTATTCTCTGAAGTCTTCGTTGTCAAACTGGGTTCCATTATCTATGATGATGTGTCTTGGAACTCTGAATCTACATATGATGTTTTGCCATAGGAATTTTTTCATTGTATGACAAGATATGTTTGTGATTGGCTTCGCCTCAATCCACTTGGTGAAGTATTCGACTGCAACTATTGCGTATTGGTAGTTGCCTTGAGCCGGAGGTAACTTTCCAACTATGTCGATTCCCCATCTTGCAAGTGGCCAAGTTGGTTCAATTGGTTGTAGGTTTGTTCCTGGAGCATTGACTTTACTTCCTGCCATTTGGCAATTGTGACAAGTCCGAATGATTTTTTTGCTGTCACTCTGGGCAGTTGGCTAGAAAAACCCTTGTCTGAAGGCTTTCCCTACTATTGACTTAGCCCCTGCATGACATCCGTAGATTCCCTCATGTATTTCTTTCAACAGTTTTTCCCATCTTCTCTTAAGATGCACTTTAGTAATGGTTGGCAAACTCCTTCCTTGTACAGTTCTTCATTGATGATTTTATAGCTTCTGGTCTTTTGCTTCATTCTTACTTCGTTGATTTTGTTTTCTGGTTCATAAAATCCTTTGAGGAATGCCATAATTGGAGCTCTCCAGTCTTCGCCTTCTATAATGTGTACTTCTTTCGGTTGTTCAACTTTTATTTTTTTGAGGCTTTGGTGATAGTTTGAAAGAATACTTCTGGTGGTAACTCTAATTTTTGGGCGGCGGCTTTTGCAATTTCGTCTGCATCTGAGTTGTCATTTCTTGAAATATTTTTCACTGTGAATCCAGCGAAGTGTTTTCTTGATCCCTCAATAGCTGGAGATACTTTGCTAGTTCTGGATATCTTACTTTGTAATTTTTCTCTATGTGCCCAGCCACAACTTGAGAATCTGTCTTGATTATTAGCTTTTGGATTCCCATTGCTCTTGCTTTGCAAAGTCCCAATAGTACTGCCTCATATTCTGCAATGTTGTTGGTGCATTGAAAGTCTAGTCTTGCTGCGTATTTGAGTTTGATTCCAGAAGGTGAGGTTATGATTGCTGCAGCTCCTGCGCTAGCAAAGCCGCAAGCGCCGTCGCAATAGATTATCCATTCTGGTTGCTCTATTCTTTTTTGACTATACTTTGAGGGTGTCCAATCTACTACGAAGTAAGCCAACACTTGAGATTTGATTGCTGTTCTTTTCTCAAATTTAATGAAGTATTGGGACAATTCTGTCGCCCATTTTGCTAATCTCCCAGAGGATTTACAGCCTTGTAGCACTTCTTTGAGGGGTTGATTTGTTGGCACTTTTATTTTGTGTGCTTGGAAGTAGTGTTTTAGCTTTCTTGATGCCATAAGTACTGTATATGTGATTTTCTCGATTTCTAAATAGAAATTTTTTGATCCAGACAAAGCTTCGGATGCGAAGTATACTGGAACTTGTCTTGTTGAGTGCTCATTTTCTTCTTCTTGTATCAGTACTGCACTAACTGTACTTTCATTTACTGATACATATAATAGCAAATCTGCCGTCGGATCAGGTGTTACCAAAGTTGTGGGATTGGATAGATGCTTTTTTATTTCTTCGAAAGCTTCTTGCTGTGCTGGACCCCAGCTGAATTTTTCCTTTTTCCCTTTTAGTGCTTGAAATATTGGGAGGTTTTGCTCAGCTGATTTGGATATAAATCTGTTCAACGAAGCTAATCTTCCTGTCAACTTTTGGATGTCTTTGATGTTTCTTGTCACTTGCATGTTCAGTATTGCCTTCACCTTCTCTGGATTTGGGTCAATTCCTTTTGCGGATACAATGCACCCCAAAATTTTGCCCGTTTGAACTCCAAATGTGCATTTTTCTAGATTCAGCTTTAGATTTTCTTTCCTGAGGTTTGAGAAGGTTTCTTGTAAGTCTTTGACATGGTCTTCTCTTTTCTTGCTCTTGACTACCAAGTCATCAACGTACGCAAGCATATTTTTTGGTATTTGATCTTTGAGGACTGTGGATGTCATTCTGATGAAAGTTGTTCATGCGTTGTGAAGCCCCTCGGCCATTCTTTGGAAACAGTAAGTTTTGAATGGTGTAATGAAACTCGTGTACTCTTCGTCTTCTTTTTTCATCCAAATCTGATGGTAACCTGAATAACAGTCGAGGAAGCTGAGCATTTCACTCCCTGCTGCTTGATCTACCAAAGTGTCTATTCTTGGTAATAGAAAGTTGTCTTTTGGGCATGCTTTGTTGAGATCTGTGAAGTCTATGCACATTCTCCACTTTTTGTTTTTCTTCTGTACCATGACTATATTTGCAAGCCAAGTCATGAATTGAACTTCTCTTATGACTTGCATCTAACAGTCTTTGGACTTTGGCTTTCGCGGCTTGCGTTCTATCTTCTGACAACTTTTTGAGTTTTTGCTTTTTTGGCATGAAGTTTGGGTTGATGTTTAACTTGTGTTCTATGACATCCCTGCTTACTCCTCCTAAGTCCTGTGTAGACCAAGCGAAGATATCCTTGTTACTTCGCAGGACTTGTATTATCTTTTCTTCTTCTTCTTTCGATAGATTTGTGCCGATGATAACTTGTCTTTCTGGCACCATTGGGTCGATTGGTACTTGCTTTGTGTCCTCGCAAGGCTTCGCTTTTTCTTGTGTCTTCGCGTTTTTGGTTTCAGGCTCATCTTCTTCTTCTTCTTGTATTACGTGGATATTTTTGAAAGCCGGGCTTGCATCTCTTTCAATGTTTCTTGCCTCTGTTTGATCGCCAAAGACGGTTATGATGCCGTTGACTATTGGCATCTTCATGCATAAGTATGGGTAGCTTACTACGGCTTCAAAAGCATTTAAACTTTCCCTTTCAAAGATTGTGTTGTACTGGCTGTGCATTTCGACAACATCGAATGCTATTTTCTCTGTTCTCGCATTATTCACTGTTTCGAATGAGACTGGCAAGACAATTCTGTCGATAGAGTTTATTTTTTTTCCGCCGAAGTTGATTAATGGGTGCTCGGCTCTTCCTAAAGTTTTTCTATCGATTTGCATTGCATCTAAAGTTCTTGTGAATATTATGTCTGCTGAGCTACCACCATCTATCAGAATTTTTTTACTGCCCAGCCTTGATGTTTGCTTCTATGACCATTGCGTCCATGTGAGGGTAATCTTTGAGTTTGAGGTCTTGTTTTGAGAATATGATTGGCATGTGGGACCATCTTATTTTTTGAATGGACCTTCGACTGCTATGGAGTTTACTCTTCTAAAATAATTTTTTCTTTCATTTCTTGTATCAAGCTCCATGCTGTTTCCTCTGAAGATTGTCATGATTCTGCCTTTGCTTGGGATGACTGCGTTTTCGTTGTTTGTTGACACTTTGGGTGTGTTGTTGTTATATTGAATTTGGCGGTTGCTATTTGCTACCGAGTTTTCAGGGTGGAAACTTTGCTGCTGACTTGGTGTGAGGTCCAAATGGGTAGAGGGGGGTGAATAGCCTAATAAAATTTCTTGCAAATACACTAGACCAATTGTTAGACTAAGAGATAGCGCAATTGCAAACCTAGAGCTTCAATTACTTCTATGCAAGCCTTTCTAACAAGTCTAGCAAATTTATACAAGATAACTCTAGGAATTTCACTAAACTACCAAGAGCAAAGATATGAACAAGTGAAAGCTACACAATCTAGCAAGTTCTACTCGATACCTAGCAAGACAAGCAATGTATGAACAAAGTTATAAAGCTAGATATAAGAGAGGGGGATTGGATTGTTATACCAACGTGAAGTGTAGACGGCCAATCACCCAATCAAGATAATCACACAAGAGAACCCTCGGTAATCACAATATTGACACAATGATTTTTTATCGAGGTTCACTTGCTTCCCGGCAAGCTAATCCTCGTTGTGGCGATACACTTGCTTGGAGGGGTGCTCGCTCAATTGGCTCTCAATGCCAAATACCGCCGTCGGGAGCCGCACTCTCAACACAAGACAAGGATCCTCCAAGCCATGCACAATCCACTAGAGTATCCTTTCGCGAACTCCCGCTGGGAAGGACCAAAAACCCCTCACAAGATCACCGGGTGCGGCCTCGAACAATCTCCACCTCGAGCTCAACACCCCGCTGCCTCTAAACCATCTAGGGTGACGGGAATCACCCAAGAGTAACAAGAACTCCATAGCGAACTTGAAGAACAAGTGCCTCTAGATGCAACTCTCAATGCTTAGCACTTGATTCTCACTCAATCTCACTCTAGATAAACAAACAAGTCAAGAGATGAGTGGGGGAGGTTCTCTCTAGCTCAAAGGATGCTCAAAGATGTTAGAATGGGCAAGAGTTAGCTCCCCAATTGGCCAAACCTCTACTTATAGCCACCCCACAAAATCCAACCGTTACTCAGCTTGGGGGCGTTTTTTCTAAGCGCCGGACGCGTTCGCCGCGACCGCCGGATGCGTCCGGCGCCTTATGCGCCAGTCGACCGTTGGAGCCTCGCGTTTGAACTACAGCTACCACGTCAGCGTCCGGCACCACCGAGCCTCGTCCGGCGGCTCGGCCCGCTGCTGGTCTGCTCTGGGTGGCGGTGTCAGCGTCCGGCGCCACTGCACCATGAGACCTAGCACGTCAAGCAGCGCCGGACGCTGAACAGTGCCAGCAGCGCATCCGGCGCATGCGTCCAGCTTGCCAGACCACCGTAGCTCACTTGCATGCGCCGGACGCGTCTGGCCGAGCGTCTGGCGCCAGCGTCCGGCGCGTGCAACAAAGGCTGATTTCATCGTTGCTTCGCGCCGTCGTCGATCCAAGTCGAACCACTTGCCTTAGGGTGCCAACTCCAACATGTAAAACACTCTTGATCACATGAGTTAGCATTTCATCATATGAAATATGGCAAGTGTTAGCTCTCTAGTTAGTCTCTCATATGCATCATGCGAAGTCGAACCTAGAGGCACTTGAACCGTGAATTCAACCGTGAATTCCCCTCTTGATAGTCGGTTATCAATCCTAAATTTGATCACACTCTTTATAGTGTCTCGATCACCAAAAAGGAAAACACCTATCTCTTGATACCTTAGCCTTGACCCTCGATGCTTGATCATCACCATGTCCAAGTCCATCGCCGAGCCCGAGGCCTCACCATCATGTTGCTATGTGTCTAGTCACACTTAGAGTAAAACATTAGCAACATTGGGTGTCATCAATTATCAAAACCAAACACGAGATTTCACTTGGGCCCCATTGATTTTGTAGGCACGCTGCTAGCAGTTAGCAATTATAGATTGGCGGAGGTGGTGGCAACATGTGCTAAGGGTAGGTTATTGGCAGGTAACTTGTTCTTTGGGGAGCCAGATGATTGACAACCTTCAGCTACGAAGTTGCTCTATTTTCTTCTTGTACTTCTTCAATGCTTTTCTTTACTCTTGGCACATCTTCGATGTATGACCAGCCCCTTTGTCGTGTATGATGCAGTACATTTCTTCAGGCCTTAAAATTTTTCTTTTAAAGTTTTTGCTTTGGTTGTTATGATTTGCCCTTTGCTGGAAATTTTCCTTGTAACTTCTGTTGTTTTAGAAATTTCTTTGATTGTTTGATCTTGGACGTTGACCGACAGCTTCGCTCGTGTTGTTGATGTGATTTATCCTCTAAAATGGTCTTCGCTCTGTATTTGTTCTTGGGTGTTGGGAATTGTTACTTGATCTTGACGTGTTTCTTTCTCCATTTTCTTCTTCTATTCTTTTTCTGTAGTCTTCGTCAGACTCACAATATTTTCTCATTTCTTCATATAACTTTTCCACTGTGGTTGGTCTTTCTCTTTTGAAGTGTGATGAGAGTTGGCCTGCTCGCAGTCCTTTGATTGCTGCTATGATGACAACTTCGTTTGGTATGTTTGGTATTTGAGCTTTGGTTTGTACGAATCTTTTATAATATTGGCTCAACGGTTCTTTTGGTTGCTGCTTGATGTTGAAAAGATCATCGCTGGTGAGTTTGACTCTTTGTAGGCCTTGGAAGTCTAGAAGCAAAGTTGTGCGAAGCTGATCCCAGGATTTGATTGACCTTGGTTTTAGCGAAGAGTACCAATGCTGCGCCGGTCCCCTTACTGCCATGATGAGCGACTTTGCCAGGGTGTTCGTATCTCCCCCGTTTGATGCTACTGCTGCTTTGAAGCTCATAAGAAATTATCTTGGGTCAGACATGCCATTGTAGGTTAGGATGATATTGAATTTGAAACCTGCTGGCCACTTCGCTAGCTGAATGTCAATTGACAAGGGCGACTATATCAATTGTTGCTATTTGATTTTGGTTTTCTTTGCTGTTGGTATTTTTGCTTGCTGAATTTGGATCTTGAATCATGACTTCATTATTGATCTTTCTTAGTTCAGCCTCTGCTTCTGTAATTTTTTGCCTTAGAGACTTTTCTCTTGTCTTCACTCTTGCTTTCTCCAGCTGTTTTTTCTTGAGGATGAGTTGTTCTTCGAGTTCTTTGAGTCTTCTTTCTTCGTTCTGAGTTTCTTCATCTTCTTGTGAGCGTCTGTTTTCTCTTCCTGTCTCATCTTCCAAAAGTGGGTCTTTGTCTTGGTTTGAATTGTCTTCAGCCGAAGTTACTTTTTTGCTGAGTCTTGCCATTTTGCGTCCGCGTGGTGATCGTGGGTGTCTTCGATCACGCAAACAGACGGTGCCAGATGTTGGGTAATGAAATCATATTTACGTATATAAGATGAAAATAATATGCTGGTTGTGACTATTTTTTTATTCTGTCCCAAAACTTACATTCCAGGGGGTATTTATAGGCCCCTGGCTTCGCTGTTCTAGGAACTTTACAAAATTAGCCATAGAACTCGCTATTCATCTAGCTAGAAAGCATATCAGCGAAGTAGTGAAGCACATTTCGTCCTTTCTCGTTCTGTCTTCTGAGACAACTTTGAGCTTGACCATGAACTCTTGACTCAACTGAGAATCCCTCGGACTTTTACGCGAAGCCGCCACGTCGGCTCCACTGGTCGTCAAGAGTCCGGCGAAGTTATCTTTCGCCGGATAACCTGAAACATGTGAAATCATATGTACGAAGTTTTATAAACACATCGAAGTATCCACATGGTCTTCGCTGTGCATTCAGAGCCTGGCGAAGTCCTCTTCGCCAGTCAATTTAGAACAAGAGGAAATACATAAACGGAGTTGGGAACACACGTAGCGAAGTATCTGTGTTATCTTCGCTGTTCACATTAGTATCCCAAATGTTTATAATGAAATGTTTGTCTCTAAAATTTAAAAAGGATGTTTGTATGTCAAAGTTGTTCCCCAACAATAGGCAAATCAAAGAATGAACAATAAGGATTTGCGAAACCATCCTTTCTCTCTTGGTGCAGTGCTATGTACGGGACGCTTGGTGTAATAGCCTAGTTAATCAGAGTAAGACTTATGTGCTCAAACAACTCCAATTTAAGTGACAAACAAACTTTGATTTAAATTTCACGTGCATGTTGATTAATAAAAAAACAAAGTAGGTGAAAATGATAATCTTTCATATTTGACACGATTGCTTGTTTGAGTGCCAATAAAATGAATGTTAAATTGTTATACTTCAATATGAAAAGTGTAGTGCCAGTCATGAAATTTATCATAGCACACAATTTTCTGTTTGATTTTGTCTAAAAACAATTTATTTTGAAGCTCCAAAATTCAATAAAATTTCTAAAATCCTTTTTGGCTTAAGCGGTTAAGCCTTTTTTTGGCACGTTGTGTTCTCCTGTAATCCTGTTTGGTTGAGTGTTTGGCCTAGATGTTCAAAGATGAACGCTGCTGCGGTTGGTAGGTCATTAGTGCAGTTTTTGAAATCGTAAACCGGGCCATAAACACCCTAGAATTAACGCGCTCCGTCAGCCCTGTCGTGGATAGCCTGACACACCCGTCTTCGCAGCAGCATATATCGAAAACCGTTGATCGTTGCACCATGTAGTATCTTAAACAAGATCTGTATCTTTTACACCGTGGAGAACAATTTTTCTGTACAGAGCTCAATATAATCCCGTGACAAACGAGAAAGCCTACGCACGGATGAGTGCAAAACAGCTCGCGCCCACGACGTCGTCCGCCAGTTGCCCGATCCATGGCTGGTTGGGGGAGTTGCACGGTCGCCAGTATGAAACAACGATTATTCCATCGCCAAGGAATTTGGGAAACAACGATTCCATCGCCAAGGAATTGAGATAGCTCTTTATCTACCTTGTAGGTCAGGGACTTCTCTTGGGTTGGGCCAAATCAAATAACCCAAGAGACTTGGAAGTACAATTATACCCTTTAAAATATTTGTAATAAATTTTTGGTTCACTAGGTTCTGACACACAACTTACGTTCCTTTCAGTAGGTTCTCCTTATTTTTCAACCATTTCACCTCGCGGATGGATGGTTTACATTTTTTCTCAAGCGCCAAAAATTTATCATTTGGGGTGGGACTGCTGCGGCAGCGGGCTGGACCTGGACGGACTGAAATTGACAACAGGGCCGAGCACATGAAGTTTTTGCTATGCAAATTTTTAATACATGAAATTTAATGCAGGAAATGCAGACGATAGGCATAACTAAGCCCAAGTGGAAGGCTAGGTCGTGATATATAGTAAGAGAAATTTTACGATGGTTGAAAAAAAGATGGACCATCCATTGAGCAAGATCTGACGGTGAAAAAATAGGAGGTACCCAAGTGAAGGTACCTGGTGGTATTAAATAGGTGGAGACAATACCAAATTAGGTGGCACCAAGTACCAAAATAGGTGGGACCGTATCTATTTTTTATTTTTCATTTTATTTTCGAGCAAGGGTAAATAAGTAATTTTAATGTGTTCATGTAGGAACAAAAATGGGATTTTCATGTTTTTTTAAGGTACAGGGGCAAGGCCTATTGGGCTGAGTGTCGCCGCTCGGGTCCTGCCACCGCGCGTGCGACTCCGGCCACGGCCGCGCGGATGTGGGAGAGGACGCTGTGGCTGCACGCCTGCGGGCTCCGGTGGGGCTCAACGCCCTTGCCGATTGCTCGGAGCTGCTGCCGAAGAGTGGCGGGGCCAGGAGCCGCTGGGCCTGTGTGAATCCTTGCATTTGCGTGGAACAACAATCCAAAAAACAATCTAGTTTACATTGATGTTCTGGTCAGGCGCAACTCCAGGCTGTTTTTGCTCAATGTTTTTTTTTGACCCTCGGAAAGTCGGAATTCAGAGTGTTCAGCAGAAAAGGAGCTCGTGTTTTGTAGTTAAAATCCTACAGACCTGAAGAAATGATCAAGTACAAATAGTAAGTAGTAGCTAGCTAAACGTTTCCGCTTACCAGTTAGTTGCCTGTAAAAATCCAGAGCAAACTGTTCAGAATTACATCCCACAATTTTTCCGCTGATTTGCATTATCTACCCTATTATTTATCTTAGGAGTAATAACGTGGTGGAAGGTTTTGTCGCATACTTAGTAGACTGCTAACCAAATGCAAATAATTTAGTGAGGGCACCCGCTGGGATCACGGGTTCAGCTCATGATGTCTAATTTCACAAGGGCACACCCTAAATTACTAAAATACCCACTACAATATAATCACTTGCAAAATTAAAAAAGATGAAAGTACCTGGAGGTACCATGGTACTTTTCCAACCATGGTAAAAGAGCTCAGTAAGTAAACCTCACACATGCATGTTTTTTAAAATCTGCTATAGTAGAAATGAAAAGAAAAATCAAATATGCTGCTTGTTTATCTCTAGAGAATTTCTGAGCATATAGCATCATCTGGGAGCAATTACATAGTAGATAGAAGACAGTTCTATTTAATTTGGATCACAACTATCGAAATATTTTATTGCTGGATGCCAAAAAAGAACGCTGTGATTAATAATTGTGATCAAATTTTTGAGATTTATCCTCAAGAAACTAATTCTAGAAAGAAGTTTCGGAGCTCCTATTTCAAAAATAGTAATTGTTAAAAAAGGTTTTTGGGCTCTTTTGCCAATCACAATTGAAGATCACGTCATATGTCTACGTCAGTAGAGTACATGCATACATGGCAAGAAAAAATGCCAATTATCAGAGAAATTGGGAAGGAAAAAAAAATAACACAAAACGGCAATTGAAACCGCGAGCTGCTCATGTCATGACAAATGCAAAAGGAGAATAAGGCATACATCTCATAGGAAAATCATCATAACATACATATAAAGCAACTCCAATAGAATGGGGGAAATCAAGTGCAAGCACTAGGTTCATCATAATATCGGGCATACATCTTGGGAAAATCATAACATAAAAGCAACTAATTAACACTACTGATAAAGATAGGACGCTAGGACTCGATGCCAAAATAACATTTAAGATAAAGAAAAGACTTATTTTTTGCGACTAGATAAAGATAGGACGCTTGGACTGCTTGCCAAAGCTAGAACCGTTGTTTTTCCTCAAATCCTCCTTCCATGCACAGCCCTCAGAAGTTGAGTCACCAAGGAGTAGCTCGCAAACAGATCATTGTAGCCCTTGGTTGCCAGAACCGCATCAAAAGTTTCAGGGGACCTGACAATGAAATCGACACACCTGGCCTAGAGCAGGGAGCAGTTGTGCCGCTCGGCTAGAGCCAACGTCGTCGTAACCGTTTCAATGCTGATGCCACCATCGAGCTTCCTTTCACAGATCAACTTCAGCCTCTCAAGTCCGTACCTGTAAAATTTGGAGTAGTGGTTATAGATTTGGTAATCGAAAACTAGTTGCATCCTATTGATCGGAAAAAAAAAAACAAGTTGCATCGACCTATAATGAAATTGGAATGACCTGTTCAAAAAAAATAAACATACAATTATTAAAAAATAAACATACTTGTCGGCAGCTGCAAGCAAGTGCTGAGCCAAGGTTACCGCCACCTCAGGCTCCTGATCAATCTCCGGAGCTGTGTCCGTGTAGATGAACTGAAGCATGGCCTTGAAGACATCAACGTCCATGCCCTCGATCGTGACACTCTGAGAGCTCCTCTCGTTCATGTCACCGAAGAACTCGGCCATAAAGACAGGAGACCTTGCGGCAAGAATGAGTTTGTGGGCAAGAAAACGCTCGCCTGACTCGAGCACAAATGTGACGTCTGTTACTCTCTGGCCCTGCCAGAGCTCACCGAGGTGACGGTGCAAATCAGAGGGAGGAAGTGGCGCCTCCGTATTAGCTGGGATGACTACGTCAGGCAGTTCCTTGAGCACGGTGATGGTGCACTGCACGGTCAATGAATCATTCACAAGATAACCTGACGATCGTATATCATTGCTTCTCATCAGGGTAACTGCACATTCTTCACGACTAGGAAATACATGGGACACACTCTTCTCAGCAGAAGGATCAAGAGTCAAGACGATGGCTCGGATCTACAAGCCGGCAGCTTAGATTCACTTTCAACTTGTTCCCCCGGTGTTCACTAGAAAGAATGATCCTTACAGCTACCCAACTGTACCTATAATCGCTGCTGTTGAAGTAGTTAGGATAGAAGCGGACCTCCCACTCGTGGCCATCAACGTTCCATTTGGACTTGATGCTGGCAGATTCGTCCATGGCAGCGGCGGCGCAATAGCCGTCGATCTTGAGCAGCTGCACCTTGCGTACAGCCTCTGTGAGGACGGTGCGGCCATGTTCCATGGTGGAGCCTGGTTTGGTTTTGGTTTGAGCTGCTACGTGAAGCGCCTCTCTCCGATCCTCCCAACTATTTATATACGGCGCTGCACTTCAAACTGACGACTCCTCGGGTGAAGCCACGCACCGAGTATTCGAACTAGGAACGGCGCTGCAGTTAAAAATGGCGACTGCGGGTGATCACTGAACAGTCAATGCACCAGGAATAGAAGGCGATCCGTCGCGGCCAGGCCACCTATCACATGTACTCCGTACGTAATAACTTGAGCCCTTTCTTCTTCCTAGACGCGCGCGCCTTTCCAACTGTATGAGTGCCATTATTCACGTCTTCAAAACAATTACTCAGAGGTGGAACTCAATGCAGTTTTACTGATTGTGTTGTGAACTCTAGTGATAGATTAGATGCGGTAGTTTTGTAGGAGTGTACTCCCACCATTTAATAACTAGCCCATCAACTCGTGTACTCACACGAGCTATTAGTTATTGTTTTATACGAGTAATATAATAAAGAACTATTCATATTTATTTATATTTTTTATTTATTTTTTCTAAAGCAATATATACATAATTAGTCTATATCTAGTTATCATAATTAATTAACTTTTTTTTGGCAAGGGATAGATCCATATGTTCTTCGTCTATTGTGGGCCGGAATCAAAGAATATGTGGGCCTGGAACCGGTTTCTAAATATAGACAGAGGGTATAACAGTATTTTGACATCTCCAAAGCTGATCTCTCTCTCTTATCGTCTCCCAGAGCTCCTGGCGAGCGTGGGTGGCCACCGGCATGTGGTCCACGGTGGCTGGCAAGGAGATTCGCCGGCGCGCGGCCCCGGAGGGCAGGCCTCACACCTCCCTCCCTCTCCTAGCATGCTATCGTCTCCCGCAGCTCCTAGCGCGTGGAGGCTTACCGACGCGTGAGCTGTGCAGTGGCTCCGGTAAATGTTTAGATGTCTCAGGGGTGCCGTATCTACACCATTGGACGGTTCTGATTTTATGATGGTGGTAACAGATGACCGACACGTGTTGTCGTCTTAGATTGATTAGGATTACTAAGCATTTGGAAAGCTGCTGGCGGGGCGGGGTGAATTCCTGTGTGGCGGGATGTCGGGGTCACTTTGAAATTTCGGTTTTTCGCATAGACGCACAGTGGGCCCTCGCGCGGATTTATATGGACAGTTGCAGTGCGATTGTAACCTGGTTTCTTCGATCGGAAGACTTCATCGGTTCTTACTCTCGAGTATGAGTGCATCTGTAGATGGCGGCGGCGATGCCGCTGCTGGTGGGCAGCAATTTTCGATGAACCTTGGGATCCAGGATTCGACAAGATCAGATGATTACGCTAGCATCGGCTGATTTTCCCTCTTTTGCGTACTTCGATCTCTGGGTCAGTCTAATCTGTCTTTGACTTAGTTCTGATCAGGTGATTACGCTAGCATCTGTCTTTTGCGTACACTATTGATGAACAGCGTACGGATATATATTACAAGTCAAAGGACATATGTCTGTTGGCCAAAGGGTGTCTCTCTGTAAAGATATGTCTATCTACAGGAACTATCATTGGCAGTTGCTAATGATATGATTAATAATAATTAATCACTAATAATTAATTAATTCAAATTAATCTCAACACTCCCCCTTGATCAATTGATCCCTTGTAGACACCATTGTTGTTTGTTCACCAGTCATTGTCTTGAAGCTTTGGAAAACCCTATAGGAAAAACCAAAGTAATACCAGTATACCAGCCAAAACTCCTTAAAATCCGTGGGAAAAATAAGGAGAAACACCATGATACATAATCACCAATGTTATTAGACCCTTTGAGTAAACTCAAAGCCTTAGTCTAAAAACACCTTGACCCTAAGGTCAATATGCCTCAAATATCATCTTCCAAAAACCCCGGTGAAGAAAACTAGATGATATAGCATATACATTTGTATAGATATTGCCTCATCAAAAAATTTATGTGAGAAACCATAAAAGAAAAACTCACACAAAAAAATAGTACAATGCATCTTATGTCCCAATATTATCCGTCAAAAACCTCTGTGGGGAAAATGGATAATATGATATGACCTTGTGTTGATATTGCCTCATTAAAAACTTTTATATAAGAAACCCAATGAAAAAAAAACTCATATAAAAAAAGTACAATATAATATTTGCAACAAGTTATTAATCAAGGAGACTCTCCCCTGGTATAAAGTTTTTGGGCTTTTAACGTAGTGTTATCATTCGATTAGACCACTAAAGCTAGCAATATGGATGATAGGACCCTCACCAAGTAACCAGTACAATAGTACACGGGTATAGGGGATTTGATTTGTATCTGATAATTCTAAAAAGTAGCAGTCGATATATGACCGACCACTTTTCAAGATGGGCTGCAGAAGCTAGAAATGTCTAATTCCGCACGTTTCCTAGCTTCTCCTGAATGTTCAGGCGACGTGCTTACCTCTATTTTAACCGTTTGAGAACGAATCAGTCCATAAACTTGGACAGTGGCTGGTAGGTGTTGCCGCCTGAATTAAGTTAAACTTCAGGCAACAAATATAGCAAATCCCTTAATTCCGGTAGAAGATTGGATGAAGATTTGATAACCGTATTGTGCTTTGCTCATTAGTTGAGGCGTTGAGCTGATGCTGTTTTCTGTTTTTTTTTCCTTCTTTTGGTTCAAGCCATATATGGCTTCCTTCCGTACTCTTAACTCTCTTCGCATTAGCATTTTGAGTTCTTAAGGTAAGAGAAGTAAATTGTTTCTTCTCCGAAAAACCATATCGACTCATACATTGTGAGAGTGCTTTAAGGTAAAAGTAGTACGCAAGGAAAACGAGCGATTTCGGCCATGGGCCTGCCTTGACTCTCCTGCCGCGAGCCCCGATGCACTTCACTGTGTGCTCGCCGCTGCATGGCCACGCTGACCGCGCTCTCGTGCCCCGCTGCACTATTTTCATCGTGAGCCTGTCTCGCCTTGCCGGTCACCGACTGTGCCTTGCCGCTCTATGCTCGCTGCCACGGGCTGTAGTTCTGCCTTGCCTTGTCGTCGGTCAATCATCGTCGGCAATAGGCTACTGGCAGCCCTGGCCAATCTCCCTGTCGTCATCCCATACGGACATGAGGGTTGCAGACCCGATCTTCTGTGGTCACCACTCCCTGCAACCCGTACCAGGCATCGCCAGCACGCTGTCCGCGGGCCGTGCACGACGTTCTCAGAGGCGACCCGTGACGTCACTCGTGAGTCGTGACACCGCTGCGGCCATGCATTTCCGCTCGAGCTTCCTTTGTCCCGCCTAGACGCAGTAGCCGCATAGTGTAGTTCAGAGATTTCCTCAGGCGGACTGCCCACCCCACACGTGCACAAGACCAGCCAGCGCTTCCGGAACCTCCTCGAGCAGACGACCATGCATACTGGCTCTGACCTCGCTGCTCCACCTTCACGTTCTCAGCTCGTCTCCTCCTATATATAAAAAACGTACAAAGGAAATTAACGAGTCCCCTGAAATGAGTCCCTGCTCGATCCACACCTCGACCCAGCTAGCATCGATCTCAACCCGCCATTGATCGCTGCACGCCTGCGGTTGCACCTCCACACAGCTGCTAGTAGCGCACGTACGAGGCGAGAACAAGAAGAGGCTATATAGCCAGCAGAAGATCGAGATGGCCGGGGAGAAGAAGCAGGGCCGCCTGCAGCTGCTGGACTTCTGGGCGAGCCCGGTCGGGCAGCACTGCCGCATCGCGCTGGACGAGAAGGGCCTGTCTTACGAGCACCTGGAGGAGCAGGACCTACCTAGCGAACAAGAGCGAGCTCCTCCTCCGCTCCAACCCGGTGCACAAGAAGATCCCCGTGCTGCTCCACGACGGCCACCCCATCTGCGAGTCCCTCATCATCCTGCAGTACCTCGACGAGGCGTTCCCGGGGACACCATCGCTGCTCCCCGCCGGCGACGACGACCCCTACGCGCGCGCGCAGGCCCGGTTCTGGGCGGACTACATCGACAAGAAGCTCTACGACTGCGGCACCCGGCTGTGGAAGCTCAGTAAGGAGGGCGACGGCCACGCGCAGGCGCGCCAGGAGATGGTCCAGATCCTCCGCACGCTGGAGGAGGGCGCCCTCGGCGACACCCGCTTCTTCGTCGGCGACGCCTTCGGCTTCGTCGACGTCGCGCTCGCGCCGTTCACGGCGCGGTTCCTGGCCTACGAGCGGTTCGGGGACCTCAGTGTGGAGGAGGAGTGTCCCCGGCTGCCGCGTGGGCCAAGCGCTGCGCGGAACGCCCCAGCGTCGCCAACAACCTGTACCCGCCCGAGAAGGTCTATGAATACATCTGCGGGATGAAGAAGAGCCTCGGCATTGAATAGGATCGCGGGGCTCGGGCACTCGGGCAGCCGGTGGCACTACCGGACAAAAGCTCTTTGCATTGTCTACTGGTGGCATTGAGTAGGGTCGCGTGCAGTGCAGCGGCAGCGCGTGTTGCCTCGCGCACGGCCGCACCCGAAAACCGATCCGTTTTTACCCTGTTATTACTGCTAGATATAAACGTCGGTGTATTGCACGGAAAAACAACCCATGCGCACAATAGAAAATAGTAAAAAGATGTTTTATTTTTTACACATATATTGATTGTATTAGTCTTTTCTCTGATAAGATGCGAATTATTAATTTTCATTCGATTAACATGTAACAAAGTGGAGACCATAGTGAAAGAGAATCATTGTGAAAGATAAACATATTTATTTAGCAAAATATTAAAAATAGCAAATTCGACTTGACAGATTTCGGATGTAGTCCCTGGATGAAAATGGTGTAGTTGATGAAACCAATTTTGTTTGCCGACGATCAGAGAAAGGAGCTGCAGCTTTATTCCCTTATTTATTGTCATATAATGTGCATCAAAATTAAACGTGTGTTTTTTTGTATTAAATAATCGACGGGGTGGCATCTGAGCCTGGTACGTGCTTCCGTTAGAGCTAGGCTTCTGTTTAAATATCAAGAGGCACAGCGATGGATTACGTTAGGCGGAGCGAACGATTAATCGATCCGACGATAAGGTTAGTCATTTTTAAGTGAAAATAGACATTCGCTCCATCCTAAATTATAACACGTTTGATTTACACCAAATTTGACCATTCATTTATTAAAAAATTTATTCAAAATATCACTTCTTTTGACATGACTTCCTTTATTAATAAAAGTTCTTCGAAAATAACTTAAATTTACTATTTTTAAACAATTTTTTAAATAAGTCGAGTCGTCAAACTTGATGTTGAAAAAGTCAAACGTCTTATGATTTAGAATGTACTAAGTAGATAGAAGATAGATAGAAGAAGATTAGGACATTGTTGTAGGATAATTTAATTACCCATGGTTATGTTAATAGGAAAAAATCCATGCTTTGGCTCGCTAGCAACAAACCAGACATAGCACGGCGTGACGTTAGGTTTGATCTATATATCTTCTATAAGCAAACCCCACTATCCTATTTCTCTATAATTTCGTGAAGCCACATCATCACGAGGGCCCCACCAAATCACTAAGTGCACCATTAGGAGTAACTTCAAAGACTAAATTGTATTTGTTGTCAAGCCACCAAGTCTCAAGATGCATCATATTGTGCTCCACTTGGTTGTTTTAATGCACCAAGCCACTTTCATGATAACTCCATTTAGCATCAATCTCTCATATCCATCCAACTCTTCTATTAATTCCACGTCTATAATGAAGCTAGTAGAAATTCATCTATATTTTTCTCTTGCATACCCGCTACAAAGCGCGGGGAATTCTTCTAGTTCATTGAGTCAAGCATGGTACCTGCACGACAACCCAAACACGGCCTACTAAGCTATTAATTATTCGGGTTGGCCCGAGAAGCATGGCAATTCTGGCATATTGAGCCAGCCAGAGGCCCTCACAATCACAGCTTTCATGCCTCGGCCTTGCCAGTATTGTGGGAGAAGGCCATGTCTGTCTAAATGTCGCGTCGCCTCAGCTTCACAATCAGGACGAAGAACCTTGAAGGGGTACGGCGGGAACTGAACCACCAAAGAAGTTGGGATCTAAAACCCAGCCCGATTTCTCCTCAAGTTGGTAGCCACCATACCTTCCAAATCTTCCACCACTGATGATGAACACAAGGAAGGTGTACAACCTGGTGCTGCCACACGCATAAAGTCAACATGGTGTGTCCTCGTTCCATCCCCACCATCGCTCACTAGAGCCACATCAGTATGAGAAGACAAGACCAGAATCAAATACCTAATATTGTCGCTCTCTGTGCTGGCAGAGAAACTGGCATAGATGCAAAAAGAAGCTGGCCCTGAATAGGCACGAACCAACCTCGGCGCATCCACGTCGTCGCTCCCGAAGATGCAGTAACATCGGTAGAAGGATCCATGCCACACCTCCTGCATAGATAACATAACCCTAACCCACTTAAAACCAAACCTAACAGTAGTGGGAATATAAACCAAACAACAGAATCGACATCCCCAATCCCCCGCTAGAGCACCGGAGGCAAGGGGAGAAGCTTGATTTGGTCGGCGGAAAGAGGATCACCAATGATTTGGTCCTGTTGGGACTATGCCAAGAAGAAAGGAGAAGAGATGAGAAGACGCAGCGCACCATCCCTACCCACCGACAAAGATTTGTAGTTTACCCTATCTCCAAAGGTCGTGATGACCACGTGGCCTATGGGGACCAGCAGTCCCGCAGGTGAGAGGGCACACTCCCGAAATCGCCTCCGATTCGCTCATGTGCACCGTAGCGAAGGGGAAAGGCGATTCGGAAAGACAACTACTATACGTTTGTTTTCCTAACTACCTAATCACTAGCATGCCTAAGTAGTGGCCAAGTCGCTCAAACACAGCCTTGTGCACCGACCAGGATGGCGCGGGCTTGTCAAACACCGTGTCATGCCCATAATGGGACAAAATAGTAGGGTACATGCTACATGATCATCTAGAGGATACTGTAGCAGCATTGCTAGTTTTGGCTGCAATTTGTTCTCTTGTTTTTAAAGCAGGAAAGCTACCGATTTGTACTACAAAGTAGAAGTAAACCCAAACTAGAAAAAATAACGAATAGAAATAAACTATGACAACAAGGTCACCAAAGACGAACAACTAAAAGCGGCCAATTGGGAGTGGGGCCTCAACCCCCGCCGCACAGCAACACTCGGAGTCGACACATGTCGATTGGATTGGGACATCAACACATGGGTGCAACAACTTTACTCTCCAAACATTTGCATCCCCATAAACCAAGAGTAGAGCCGACAGTAGCTCTCACGCAAGCGCCATCGTTACCGATGATGTCCCATGCCAACTAGTTATTGCCATGCAGAACTAGCTGCCACAGTCCGTTGCAAGTCACGTAGCCGCCATGGCTCCCCCACCATGTCGTCGTCGTCTTCATGTCACGCACACAAGATTTTCTATCTCCCAGCCACGCCCATGCATTGGCAAAAGTCTAAAGAGAAGCTCACCGCACCGCACCGAATATGCCACTGCCATGCAGGACCCCTCGTCAAAGTACCACTGCTACACCTTACACACAAGACGACCGAAACACTGCACCAAATCCTAGACCTCCAAGGCCATACCTGTAGCTAACGGGCCCAATTTAAGTGGGATGTACTAAAAAATGATGTGATAAAGATGTAGTTTCTATATATGGATGGTGTCTTGCTAACGGAAAAAGTAAAAAGTAAAATTTTCCTTTAAGGATATCTGCTCTGCTCTTCACGATTGAATACACTAATAAGATACATGTATAATAATGTCGAGAAAAAATATTGTATTCTTTGTGGTGGTTTTACGTTTGATACTGCTCAGTAGATTAGTTACGAAATGTATTTTCAAACAAATTAACCATTTACGTATTAGAAATTAGAAATTATCAAACGCGAAACACTTTGACTCAGCACTAAACAGTAGTTATATTTTCTTTACACGGATGAGACGAAACTCACTATTTCCAACGTATACATGGCTCGGGAACCGAAACATGAAACCACGGGCCACAAACGTACTACTATAATCCTACTTTTGCCGCTGGTTTTCCCCATTCGGCTACTTTCCCCATTGACGAGTTTGACAACGCACAGATGGATTCCTTGGCGCTTGCCACCACTCCACACTGACCTGCGAGCTAGTGAGGTCGGGCGGCCGTCCATCTCACCGCACAACGCCGGTCCAGTCCTCGCCGGCGCCGGAGGGTGTGAAGCCGTGTGCCGTGAAGGTAACCCCAAGCGGCCGAACCCCAGATTTTTTGTTCAACTTTATTTAGTCAACCGTTTGGTTTTTCCGATGAACTAGACAATGCATTTTAGTTTTAGATCACCGAAGACATTTTTTTTAATCGTTGCAGTTGAAGTTAAACATGGTTGGCTCGAATCCATTTCATATTGACCCGGAGAACTTCTGGATCTTATCTGTTATCTCCATTCTCCTCTACTCTGCTAGTCTGCTAACTGAGAGGCCTCCACCATGGAACATGACGGCAAGAACCTGACTGTAACTGAGGCTGTGCGCTCGGTGCACCTGTAATAGCCCAGAAGAAAAAGACAACAAACTCTTCTGAAGAGTTACCACACTTCATCACAATATAAGACCAATACGACGGAATACGCGGAAGCATTATTAGATATAAAGATTAACGATAAATAAATCTTATAAACCGTTGGTCTATTACAACTTAGCAAACCATACATGACCCATTATATAATAAAAAGATAAGCCAACTAAACCATAGTTAAAAGTTATGATTATTACAACACATGTATCCCCAAAATTATGTTACAGCTCAAAAGCGACGTGTACACGTGCTGCTACTCCCATCCCAAGCATACATTTTCCAAGTTCAAACACCTGTGGTAAAAAATAACGTGTGAGGTTTATAAAAAAAAACCTCAGCAAGCAAACCGCTTTAACTAAGTTATTTAAATTACAAAATAGCTAAACATCACATTTAAATAGCATAGTAGAAGATACATCAACATAATATGTATACCAATATATATCTGCTCCAAAGAAACGTTAAGTAACTTCAATATATATATAGCTGCAAATGATGCAATGCAAAAGTGAATATGCAATGCAATGCATGACTTCACTTCTACCCATACATCCCAAGAAGAGGGAGTGAGGGCTGCAACCACATTGCTTTTCAGTATGCGTTGTTGTATCGGTACTTACCGCACTAATTTGGCTATGGTTTCTTCAAATGCATATTAACGAAAAGAGTGCAAATGCAAATGTTGCATGGTGTATAAATTATTTACTTCATAACTCAACCATAGAGCCACAAGATGGGAATTCATCTACTTCAAATCAACTCCGAATTTTAGATTATATATCCAATGTGAGTTGCTAAAATTAAGTGAAGGCAATTCAAACAACAAAGCTAAAGCATGTGGACCATATCGCCACGTTTACTTGCCTTCTTTACCGAACAAGATCAAAGCGCTAGTGATGATCCAAAGTGCCACCACCTGTTTCACAACATATAACTTAGTGTATACACACAATCAAACATGTATGAGCTAAGAATAATAAGCTTCTACACTCCAACCCTCCAAAGACATTTTTAAACAGCAGCAATGCTGCTTCTCTTTTTCATACCTTAAAACTAAAAAGAGATAGGCCATCAAGTAAGCACACTGTAAGCATCTACATGGAAAACCCTACAATTCTAGTATACATACGCAATTACTTCTCATATCTACTAACTCTAAAACAGCTGACAAAGTGACACTGAAAAACTATCATGGCAAGATAAGTTGGTTGGCTTCAAAATTTTCAGTCTCTCTCTCAAACCATCCAATAGAAATCAGAGTTTAAATATTCAATGGAAAGACCATAAGAAGTTCTATAAAAACCTCCACATCTCACTAGACCAACTCGGCCTAGGTGAAATCCTAAATCAACACCCAAAATTGAAGGTCGAGTCTGAAACTGTAATATGTCAGCAAAACAGGACAGCCATCTTCAAAATTTCATAACTGTAGTTATACTCAACCAAAAAATATAATCCTTACCAATCTGGAAAGCTAAAGAAAAACACTACAACTTCTGTTCAGATCATATGTTCAGATTCGTCCATCAAGATGGTCAAAACAGATAAGATAATAAACTGTTCTGAATTTTTGACAGACTTGGATAGCAGATTTTAAAAAAAATCATATCTCCTAAACCATTTGTCCTAAAATCTTGAACCTAGACTTCGTAGAAAGGTCTCTGAGTGCTCTACAACTTGTTAGTTCAACATAAAACCTAATTCGGCCTCTAAGTTATCCAAAACTATCAAACAACATAAACTGCCCAATCTGAAAACTCCAGAAAAACATGGATTCGAGGTCTACCATTAAAACTTCACCCTTAATCCTTTCCAACACCATATCCACCTTGAATCAAGTGCTATGGGAGAGGATCAAACTCACCTAGGGTTTCCTCTTGAAGAACAGCAAGAAGAAGACGGGGAAACCACCGATCTAGCACCTCCCCTTGATCCTCTCGTCGCCTTCAATTCGTTTGTTATGCGCCCTCAAGTTCCTTGCACCTTTGGAGAGGGAGATTAGAAGGAACCAGGTGCTGCCATGGTGGAGGGGAAGCAGCTCATGTAAAAGAGAGAAGAAGAAAAGATGGTTGTGAGAGGGGAGAGGCTCTCTGCAGAAATAAATGGGGAGGGGCGACCTGGGCTTAGGGGATGGTGGGCTGGCTAGGCCTTAGGCCTTCTAACCTTTCCCTTTCTCTTTTTTTTGATGTGTTATATTCTTCCCCCCATAAAAGAATTCGTCCCCGAATTCCTCCCTCCAAAGATAAAAAAAAATATACAAGCCAGCAAAAGATATCTGAATGATATAACTAACCATCCTCAAAGAGTTCTGGATAATCCTTGCGTACTTGCTCTTCAAGCTCCCAAGTTGCTTCCCGCTCTGACTGGTTGGTCCATAGGACTTTCACATATTTGATAGTTCTTCTTCTCATGACTCACTCTGAGGAGTCCAATATACACATCGGGCGGCATTTGATTGTCAAGTCCTGCTGCACTCTAATTTTTCCTAGATCAATCTTGTGCTCAGAGTCCCTTAGATACTTCCTCAACATAGAAACATGGAATACATTGTGCACTCCTCTCATAGAATTCGGTAACTGTAATCGATAGGCTAAACTGCCTACCCGGGCTATAATCTCAAATGGACCAATATACCTTGGGCTAAGCTTCCCTGTAGTGCCAAACCGCACAACACCTTTAGTAGGAGATACTCTAAGAAGAACTTGATACCCCACTGCAAACTCGAGGTCCCGCCTTCTAACATCTGCATAGCTCTTTTGCCGACTTTGAGCAGCCAACAAATTTTGTCAAACTTTTTGCACCTTTTCAGATGTCTCTTGAACCCAATTTGGACCCACCAGAGACCTTTCACCCAAAGTTTCCCAGCATAAGGGAGAGATACATCTCCTCCCATATAATGCCTCATATGGAGCCATCTTGATACTAGATTGGTAGCTATTATTGTAAGCAAATTCTGCCAAAGCTAAATGATCCTCCCAACTACCCTTCCAAGAAAGCAAACAAGCACGAAGCATGTCTTCTAATGTTTGAATAGTCGTTCTGATTGACCATCTGTTTGTGGGTGAAAAGCAGTGCTAAGTGTATGTTGTGTGCCAAGGGCTTTTTGTAGACTTTGCCAAAAATTGGACACATATTTCGGGTCTCGATCTGAAATAATTGACTTGGGTACACCATGCAATCTCACAACTTCTTTAATATATAACGAAACTAAATCTGGTGCAGAATTTTCTGTTTTCATTGGAATGAAGTGGGCAAATTTGGTAAGTCTATCCACAACAACCCAAATAGCATCATTACCTCGAGGCGACCGGGGTAAACCAACTACGAAGTCCATAGTGATATGTTCCCATTTCCACTCGGGAATCTCCAAAGGCTTTAATAGGCCTGCTGGCTTCTTGTGCTCTGCCTTAACCTGTTGACAAACTCCACATGATGCCACATATTTAGCAATGTATACCTTCATTCTTTTCCACCAGAAGTTTTGCTTTAAGTCTCGATACATTTTAGTCTCTCCAGGGTGGACTGTATAAGGAGTTCGATGTGCCTCCCTTAAGATGTCCATCTTCACATTTGATTTTTGTGGCACACAAAGGCGTCCCCTGAAGCGTATCACACCTTGTTCATCTATACTAAATTCTCGTGGTCTACCTTCAGAAATCCTCTTGTGAACTTCCTGAAGTAAACGATCATGCTTTTGAGCCTCATACACATGCTCAAGCAAGGAAGGCTGAATAAGCATTTGAGTCTCCTTGTGTGCAACACCCATATAACAGAAAGAAATACCCATGTGACCCAAATCTAAAATTAAGGGCATTGCTGTCTTAGGAACACCGGTCCTACTAAGTGCATCTGCCACTACATTTGCCTTTCCTGGATGATACTGAAGAGTAAAATCATAATCATTCATCAACTCTAACCATCGTCGTTGTCTCAAATTCAACTCCTTTTGGGTGAATATGTACTTGAGAGACTGATGATCAGTAAATATATCACATGACTCACCATAAAGATAATGCCTCCAAATCTTCAATGCGAATACCACTACTGCCAACTCCAAATCATGTGTAGAATAATTCACCTCATGCCTCCTCAACTGTCTAGAAGCATAAGCAATCACTCTTCCTTCTTGCATGAGCACACAACCAAGACCAATACAAGAGGCATCCGTGTATACAGTAAAACGCTTGCCACTCTCGGGCAAAACCAAAATAGGAGCATTCACCAATTTCTTCTTTAAAGTTTGAAAGCTTGCCTCACACTCAGCCGTCCAAACAAAAGGAACACCCTTCATAGTTAACTTTGTCATAGGCTTTGCAATAGTAGAAAAATCCTGAACAAAACGACGATAATATCCTGCAAGGCCAAGAAAACTACGAACATCTGTGACAGTAGACGGTCTCTCCCAATTGACCACAGAAGCAACATTCTTAGGATCAACAGTGATTCCATCCTGATTAATAACATGGCCAAGAAAAGAAACCTCAGTAAGCCAAAAAGCACACTTCTTTAGTTTGGCATAATATTTGTGCTCCCTTAGTTTATCCAACACTAGACTCAGATGAACCTCATGCTCTTCCATAGTTTTTGAATAAACCAAGATATCATCGATGAATACAACAACAAATACATTCAAGTATGGGTACAACATCCTGTTCATGGCTTCCATGAAAACAGCAGGAGCATTTGTCAGTCCGAACGACATAACTACATACTCAAAATGCCCATACCTTGTGCTAAAAGCTGTCTTCTCAATATCTTCCTCCTTAATCCTTAACTGGTGATAACCAGATTGCAGGTCAATTTTGGAGAAAACCTTAGCACCCTTCAACTGATCAAACAGTGCATCAATACGAGGCAATGGATACTTGTTCTTGATGGTCACCTGATTTAGTCCTCTATAATCCACACAAAGCCTTTTGGTCCCATCCTTCTTCTCCACAAATATTACAGGAGCAGCCCAAGGGGAGACACTTGGTCTAATAAATCCCTTCGCTATAAGATCATCAATTTGCTTCTTCAATTCTGCTTGCTCCACAGGTGCCATCCTGTATGGAGACTTAAAGATGGGCTGAGTTCCAGGAATCAACTTGATCTCAAAGAGTGGCTCCCTTTCAGGAGGCAAACCAGGCAACTCAGTAGGGAAAACATCTGGATATCGACACACTATGGGAATGTCATCGATGCGAGAGATAGAATCTTTATCCTCACACATAGCCCATAAAATACCCGACTTCCTCGACCAGCGATCAGGAAAAAGACAGCAAAGGAATGCAAGGGAATACATCAAGGCACTTCCTTGAAAGACTACCTCATGCCCTGAAGGTGCTTGCAAAGATATTGTCTTCCAGAAACAAGAGATAACAGCCTGATACTGAGAAAGCCAGCCCATCCCAAGTATGACATCAAATAAATCCAGTGGTATAATCACTAGATTAGCCACAAAATCCTCATCTGCTATGCTAATGCGATAACCAGGACAAACAAAAGTACTAGATAGAGGTCCCTTAGCAGAATTGATTGTAATTGGTTGACTAATCCACTGAACTGAGATACCAGTACGATTCACAAAACCCCCCGAGACAAAAGAAAAACTAGCTCCGGAATCAAAAAGGGCATATGCATCAAATGAATCAACAGAGATAGTACCTGTCACCACATCACCACGATCACGACTGTCAGCCGAGGGCATAACATAAGCCCCAGTCGAAGTAGAAGGTCCAGAAAACCCAGGTGATGAAGTAATCCACTGTGCTGGCGGAGCAGAAGGTGTAGAAGCTCGAGGAAACCAGTATGCACCACCAGAACTATGTGCAAGAGAATGACCACCCATGGAAGTCGATGAGGAAGCTGGTAAAACTTGCTGCATAGGGGGAGTAGGTAAGAACTGCTGCACAGGTGGTGCAGGTAAGAACTGCTGCACGGATGGAGTGGACAACTGTTGTGCTTGCGGGCTATTAGCCATCATGTGAGCAGAACCATGCTGACTAGATGTAGGAGAGATTTGCTCCCATCTGACCTTGCTATTAGGATTTTGCCTGCACACAACCTCCTTGTGGTCCTCCTTGCCACACCTAGAGCACCAACCACTCCATCGGCAATCTGCACGCCGATGAGCATCACCACACCGAAAACACACCAAGCCCATGCCTGGCTTCACAATAGCTCGATACCGAACAAAGCTACTACCAGATCCACCCCCTGAACCACGAGACTGAGAAGAGCTACCACCATAAGGCTGATAGCGACGATGCCTGTCCTTCCTCTGAATAGGGCCTCCAGTCTGGATAGTCTGCCCCTTCTGATCCCTTTGACCCTGAGATTGATCTCTACCTCCACCTCCAGCTCTAAGCTCTTCGGTAAACTCATCCTGCACCTCAACTCCCAAAACACGCTCAACAACTGAGCAAAAGTCCACTATAGGGAAAGCACCAAGAACATGTCAAATAGATGCCTTCAAGCCTTTCCTAAAAATCCTTGCCTTCTCGTATTCATTATGCGCCACATGAGGAACAAAGTGCACAATTTGGTTGAAATCAATCTCATACTCTGCCACAGATCCCTTGCCCTGATGGCACCTCTCAAGTTGAGTTTTCATCTTATCCACGAAAGCAACAGGGTAGAACCTTCTCTCAAACTGACCAACAAACTCCTGCCAAGTTACAGGACCAGATGTAGCATTGTGTGAGGATATCACATTCCTCCACCAAACAATAGCCACACCCTTCAGTAGTTGTCCAGCATAGCGGACCCAGTCTGGATGAGGAACCTTGAAAGCCTCTAGTTTGGCGACCACAGTAGAAAGCCAATCTGCAGCCTCAACTAGAGCACCATTACCAGCAAAAAGCTCCTGATGCATACCACACCACTGCCTCAAGTCCAACGGACGCTGAACATTCCCTCCAGCAGAAGAATCACTACCACCAGTAGTGTCAGGAGGAGGGTTGCCACCAGCACTAGGAGCAGCCTCACGCAGAGTATTCAACTCTTCTCGCATTGCCTGCATCTCTGCTACAATTGCTGCCATATCCTGAGGGGCCTCATGACCACCACCCGCGGCCACCACGACCATGACCACGACCACGGCCACGACCTCGTGCCATCTTCTACCCACACAATAATATCAACACATCAATATAGTAATAACAGGCTAGAAGATAAAGACAGTTTAAAACAAAGGCAACACATAACACCATTCCCATCCTATAAGTACAAGTGTATCAAATTTTAGTGAAACAAAATTTTAGCATAACAAAGACCAACTTAAGCCTAGAACTTATAGCCTAAGCTCCGATTACCAACTGTAATACCCCAGAAGAAAAAGACAACAAACTCTTCTGGAGAATTACCACACTTCATCATAATATAAGACCAATACGACGGAGTACGCGGAAGCATCATTAGATATAAAGGTTAACGATAAATAAACCTTATAAACCATTGGTCTATTACAACTTAGCAAACCATACATGACCCATTATATAATAAAAAGATAAGCCAACTAAACCATGGTTAAAAGTTATAATTATTACAACACATGTATCCCCAAAGTTATGTTACAGCTCAAAAGCGACGTGCACACGTGCTGCTACTCCCATCCCAAGCATACATTTTCTAAGTTCAAACACCTGTGGTGAAAAACAACGTGTGAGGTTTATAAAAAAACCTCAGCAAGCAAACGACTTTAACTAAGTTATTTAAATCACAAAATGGCTAAACATCATATTTAAATAGCATAGTAGAAGAAACATCAACATAATATGTATACCAATGTATATCTGCTCTAAAGAAACGTTAAGTAACTTCAATATATATATAGCTGCAAATGATGCAATGCAAAAGTGAATATGCAATGCAATGCATGACTTCACTTCTACCCATACATCCCAAGAAGAGGGAGTGAGGGCTGCAACCACATTGTTTTTCAGTGTGCGTTGCTGTACCGGTACTTACCGCACCAATTTGGCTACGGTTTCTTCAAATGCATATCAACGAAAAGAGTGCAAATCCAAATGTTGCATGGTGTATAAATTATTTACTTCATAACTCAACCATAGAGCCACAAGATGGGAATTCATCTACTTCAAATCAACTCCGAATTTCAGATTATATATCCAATGTGAGTTTCTGAAATTAAGTGAAGGCAATTCAAACAACAAAGCTAAAGCATGTGGACCATATCGCCACGTTTACTTGCCTTCTTTACCGAACAATATCAAAGCGCTAGTGATGATCCAAAGTGCCACCACCTGTTTCACAACATATAACTTAGTGTATACACACAATCAAACATGTATGAGCTAAGAATAATAAGCTTCTACACTCCAACCCTCCAAAGACATTTTTAAACAGCAGCAATGCTGCTTCTCTTTTTCATAGCTTAAAACTAAAAAGAGATAGGCCATCAAGTAAGCACACTGTAAGCGTCTACATAGAAAACCCTATAATTCTAGTATACATACGCAATTACTTCTCATATCTACTAGCTCTAAAATAGCTGACAAAGTGGCACTGAAAAACTGTCATGGCAAGATAAGTTGGCTGGCTTTAAAATTTTCTCTCTCTCTCTCAAACCATCCAATAGAAATCAGAGTTTAAATATTCAATGGAAAGACCATAAGAAGTTCTATAAAAACCTTCACATCTCACTAGACCAACTCGTCCTAGGTGAACTCCTAAATCAACACCCAAAATTGAAGGTCGAGTCTGAAACTGTAATATGTCAGCAAAACAGGACAGCCATCTTCAAAATTTCATAACTGTAGTTATACTCAACCAAAAAATATAATCCTTACCAATCTGGAAAGCTCAAGAAAAACACTACAACTTCTGTTCAGATCATATGTTCAGATTCGTCCATCAAGATGGTCAAAACAGATAAGATAATAAATTGTTCTGAATTTTTGACAGACTTGGACAGCAGATTTAAAAAAATTTATATCTCCTAAACCATTTGTCCTAAAATCTTGAACCTAGACTTCATGGAAAGGTCTCTGAGTGCTCTACAACTTGTTAGTTCAACATAAAACCTAATTCGGCCTCTAAGTTATCCAAAACTGTCAAACAACATAAACTGCCCAATCTGAAAACTCCAGAAAAATATGGATTCGAGGTCTACCATTAAAACTTCACCCTTAATCCTTTCCTACCATGATCTACCACACCATATCCACCTTGAATCAAGTGCTATGGGAGAGTATCAAACTCACCTAGGGTTTCCTCTTGAAGAACAGCAAGAAGAAGACGGGGAAACCACCGATCTAGCACCTCCCCTTGATCCTCTCGTCGCCTTCAATTCGTTTGCTATGCGCCCTCAAGTTCCTTGCACCTTTGGAGAGGGAGATTAGAAGGAACCAGGTGCTGCCATGGTGGAGGGGAAGCAGCTCATGTAAAATAGAGAAGGAGAAAAGATGGTTGTGAGAGGGGAGGGGCTCTCTGCAGAAATAAATGGAGAGGGGCGACCTGGGCTTAGGGGATGGTGGGCTGGCTGGGCCTTAGGCCTTCTAACCTTTCCCTTTCTCTTTTTTTTTTTTGATGTGTTATAGCACCTGCTCAAGATTGACGGCTATTGCGCCACCGCTACCATGGTGGAGCCAGCGGCGTTCATCAAACCCTGATCCAGATGGAACATCGACGGTCACGAGTGGGAGGTCCGTTTCTATCCAGATCACTGGCGGTTCTTCGAGATCGAGGACCTCATGCCCGGATTCGACGACCACGACGAATGGGTCGCTCTGAAGCTCATCCTCGTCAGTGAACCCTAGAGGGACAAGCTGAGGGTGAATCTGAGCTGCCGGCTTGTGTGCCCCGGCTACCCTTATTTCAGTCCCTCCGAAGCGAAGAGTGTATCCCATGTATTTGACAGTCGCTCCAAATGCTCGCCTGAAGTTCTCCTCGTGCTGAAACACAAGGTATCAGATTTTCTCGTGAATGACTCACTGACCGTGGAATGCACAATCACCGTTCTAGGCGACTTGGACCCCGCAGTCGAGGACCAGAACCTGCCAGTGCCGCCACCCTCGGACCTGCACCAGCACCTCGGTGAGCTCTTGCAGAGCAAGGATGGAGCGGACGTCACGTTCCATGTCTGTGGGGAATCCTTCGCCGCCCACAAGAACATACTCGCCGCAAGGTCCCCGGTATTCAAGGCCGAGTTCTTCGGAGGCATGGAGGAAAGAAGCTCCGATTCTGTGGAGATCAAAGACTGGAGGCTGCTGTGTTCAGGTCCATGCTTCACTTCATCTACACCGATGTCACTCCAGAGCTCGACGGTGAACAGGGGCCTGAGGCGGCGACCAGGGCTCAACACCTCCTGGCAGCTGCTGATAGGTAAGGTTCCTTTTCACTTTCAGAACGGGTATTGCATTTATATGGAAAGAACAACTTTATGAAATTTACAGTAACATCTTGTGTCCTATGATTTCGCAGGTATGGGCTGAACAGGCTCAAGCTGATATGTGAATGCAAGCTCTTTGGCAGCATCAGCATTGACACGGCAGCCACCACGTTGGCTCTCGCCGAGCAGCACAACTGCACGCTGCTCAAAGCCAAGTGTCTTGAGCTCGTCACCAAGTCGCCTGAAACTCTTAATGCTGTCTTGGCAACTGATGGCTACACGCATCTGATGGCAAGCTGCCCGTTGGTGCTGACTGAACTTCTGAGGGCAGCGTGTGGAAGGAAAATATGAGCTGGATGGTGGTTTTCGTTGACAGTCCTTGTGTCCTGAAATTACTATCTACCTAGTAGTATTGTCAGTTGCGCTTCTCGAATTATGATTTCCCTAAGATGTCTGACCTATATGACTGCTATATTATCATGATGACTAGTGCTTGAAGTTGATTTCCCTACTTTTAGTTTGAGTTGCTTAATTTGTAGTTGTCCTTATTCTCCACTACTTGTCCTTCTCATGTATGCAATCACATGGCATGGGCAGCTAGCTTGCTGCTTCAAATCTTCGATTGCCATTTTCTTCTGTTAGATACTAGGGTTCAGAATTTTGGCATGTTTTCATCGAAATTTGGATATTTCTGTTCCTACCGGTGGCCTAGCTCCAGTAAAATGATATCCCTGTAATTTCAGTTCCATTTGTTTATTTTTTTTAAAAAAGTTAAAATTTCACGAAGATCTAAATAAATTACCGAAATTTGTACCGATTTGTTTCTATCAGTCCCTCCGGTACGGTGACCTAACTCATTTCGGTTTTCTGCTTGTCATTTGGGGGCTTAATTGTATCAGTCGCCATGCATTTCTCGTGCTTGCGATGCATGTATGTGCACGCATGCCATGAGCACATTGCTGCCTCACTCGCAACTGATACAAAAGAGTCATAAAACCATTTTTTAAGAGCAGTCAATTTTCTTGGAGAAGGCAGGCAGCTCCAAAACTCGATCACAGAAGTTAACTGCAGTGTGGATTATTTTACACTAGTCTATCAATCCGTGTGAACTTTATTAGGATATATATAAGTATAGGTACTATTTAATACTACCTCCATAAAAAAATTGCACTTCTAGCACAGTGTTATCTTTCAATACCTTAAATTTGACCAATTATATATTAAAAAATGTATCATATTTATGATACCAAATAAATACTATTAGATTAATTACGGAATATATTTTCATAACATATTAATTTGGAGTCATAAATGCAAATATAATTTACTAGAAACTTGGTCAAACATGAATCACTTTATGTGACGCACAACTCATAGTTGCATTCTTTTTGGGACAGAGGTAGTGATCACTTCATTTTAAATTATCTTTTACATACTAAGCTTGTTTGAAAATTTAAAAAATTGAATCTCAAAAAGAGAAGAAGTTGACAAATATTTAGCATTTTATAAACAACTTCAAATAAAAATATATATATCAAGTACAAACTTGTATGATCACTACCAATGTGCTTGGTTGGTTGGATTTGCTTGGATAGGATGGGATCATTGATGGATTGGTAGTGTTTGGTTGGATGGATCACTGGGATCAGCAAATCCATGGACAGAGAATATTACCCTAGATGTTGAATTTCCTGGTTCACAAAATCTCGCGAACCAGCTCATCCATGTCTTCTAATCTTTGTCATTAGGAAATAAATTAAGGATTAATAGTATGCTATTTTTATTACTTAGTACTTATGATGGTAGGATTAGTCTTGATAAGTGCTAATACATTGATTAGTGCATGTTTTGAATGCGGTTATTAGTAGTGCTAATTAACAATTTAACATGTTTATTCAAAATTAGTGATTATCATGGGAAAATTAGTATTAATGTATATTTATTAGTGTCTAATTAGTTGTTATTATTTTTAGGTAATAGGTATATTAGTCAAATACTCTAATCTCAACCAATTTTATCCATCCAACTATATAGAAAAATAACTCATCCCATCCACCCAACTAAACATGCACCATGGATATCATTATCCCAATATCCATGAATCATTATATTCCATCCTACTTCATCATCTAACCAAACGCACCCTACAACTTTGTTATTCACGGATCCTTAGAATATAGAATGTGCAGTTTTGTTAATAGTCGTACTGTATTTTTTTAAAGACAGATACGATACGAGTATCTTAAGAAGTCTAACAGAGACGAGTGTCCTGAAGTAACCTTCTCTTGATTAATAAAGAATAGCTCCTTTAAAGGATCTAATGTGACGTCTCTTAAAAATATCTCTCTATTAATCAAAGAGCAGCAGTGAATTAACCTTAAACAAAGAAATCACGTAAAGCATCCTAATAAAACGAAACATAGCAAATGATGATAATTTGAAATACAGTCATTTAAATTGCTAATTATGGCACTGCAATCTCTAATAGGAATTCAATTATTTTGAAATAAATTTGGACTAAGATTTTAGTCTTATTTAGTCCCTAAATTATCAAACATAGGGACTAGAACAAAGATTAATAGTTTTAATACACTAGTCTCTCAAGAGGTACTAATCAGGACTAGTGGCCAGTCCGTAGTCCAAAGAACTAAACAAATCCTTGAGTAGTCTCTATAGTCCTTAGTCCCAAGAGACTCTTAATCTAAGGGAAGTTCAAACAGGCCCTTAATTTAAGGGAAGGTTTTTTTTTTCATAATTGCACTAGATAAGAACATCCATCTAAAAGAGATGCGATAGGTCTATTGCTACAGCACGATAATATATATGGCACTTATTACAGCAATTGTGCATCGAGACGTTCCTAATAATTTTTTTTGCAACATTCAATTTCGATACCAGTTCTTAACGACATAAATATACACAACATCAATTTAAGAAGTTGTTCATATATGGCGCACAAAATACCACGATGTGCCAACCAGATAATGACGACGGAGACACGAGTACTTCCTACATTGAAAACATTATTTGAAAGCAGATTTCTCATAGACGGATACACGGTGCACCAAATCTTGGGACGATTGACAAGATATCAAGAACCATCGATCGATGTACCTCCTCAATTCTTCCTTGCACGCGCGGATTTGAGGAGTTCAGCCAGCACCAACGGGCAGCTAGCCGCCAGATGCGTGTACCCCTCAGTCGCCAACACAGCGTCCAGCGTTTCAGGGGACCCCATGACGAAGTCGACGCACTTGGCCTTGAGCAGCGCGCAGCCGTGCTGCTCGGCGAGCGCCAGAGTCGTGGCCGCCGTGGCGACGTCGACGCAGCCAGCGAGCTTGGCCTCGCAGATCGCCTTGAGCCTGTCGAGCCCGTACCTGTCTGCCGCCGCAAGAAGGTGCTGGGCTATCGTCGCCGACTCCTCGTCGCCATCGAGCTCCGGCGGCGCCACGTCAGTGTAGACGAAGCGGAGCATGGCCTCGAACGCCGCGGGGTCCACGTCCTCGACCTCCACGACCTGCGAGGTCCGCTCCTCCATGCCGCCAAAGAACTCGGCCATGAACACCGAGGACCGCGCGGCGAGGACGGTCTTGTGCGCCGGAAACCGCTCGCCACTGGGCGCCAGGACGAACGTGACGTCGGCGCCCTTCTGGCTCTCCAAGAGCTCGCCCAGGTGCTTGTGCAGATCAGAGAATGGCGTCGGCGGAGGAACAGGCACCTCCTCCTTGGTGGCCGGGAAGACAACCTCCGGCATCTCTCTGAGCACGGTGATGGCGCACTCGATCGTCAAGGAATCGTTCACGAGATAGCCTGACGCTATGTCGTCACGTTTTTCCAGGACGAAGGTTTTTGTCTGCTGCACGTGATGGTGAAATACATGGGAGATGCTTTCCTCTTCGGATGGTTGAAGACGCCCGCTCGGATCCACAAGCCGGAAAGAGAAGTGTGCCCTGACCACGACGGCGCGAGGTTTGCTCAGTAAGATGAGCTTTAGAGCTACCCAACTACACCTGCTGTAGTAGAATTCAGGGAAGACGCGGACCTCCAACTCGTACCCGTCGACGTTCCAAGTGGACGCGATGTAATCTTTCTGCCCCATGCTCTCTGTTGCAGAGTAGCCGTCGATCTGGAGCAGCTGCACCGAGCGCGCGGCTTCGGTGATCTTTGTGATGGCAGGTTTCATGGCGAAGGCGGTGGCTGGATGACGAAACAGCGAAGGGTTTGGCGTGTAGGCAATGGAGGCAGGGGATCGTATGCTAGATCTTCACTCTGCCGCGGGCCGCCTACCATTTATACAGGGCTCAACCTTGCAGCTCCTCCGGTGGAAACTGGAGAGGCATTGCCGCATTGATGCCTAGGAATTCGACGCTACAGCTTGCGAATCAACAAGTGCAGCAAAAGACCATCAAGTCACCACTCGCATGTTTAGTTGTGCACTGTGGCGTTCCCTATCCCCAAACGCCGCCGCGGGCCGCGGGCCGCGGGAATCTGGAAAGGCGTCGTGGGCGCGCAGCCTGGCACGGCGGAAGCAGAACGGCGGGAAGGGAACAGTGGTGCAGCCGAGGCTGATAATTGCGCTCCAAACTAAATGAGGGCGGTTGTTATTATGTAAAATGAACTTATTTACAATACTTCTGCAGTTAACTGTGATCGAGTTTTGGAGCTGCTTCACTTCTCCAATAAAGAAAATGACTGCTCTAAACAAGGGTTTTTTTTTGTGACTCTTTTGTACTAGTTGCAACTGAAGCAGCAATCTGCTCATGTCATGCGTGCGCATACAGGCATGACAAGAACGAGAAATGGCAACTGATACAATTAAGCACCAAGCACAAAACTGAAACGAGTTTGGTCACCCTACCGGTTGAGACACAACACACAAATACCGGTGGGACTGACAGAAACGAAAGCGGCAAAATATCTGTAGAAATTTCGCTAAAAATTTTTAGATCATAATGAAATTTTTAACTAATTTTTGAAAAAATAAACAAAATGGAACCGAAATTACCGGGATATCAGTTTAGGAACAGAAACCTCTGATTTTCGATGAAAACCGGCCAAAATTCTGAACTCTATCAAACCACAGAAAAATGACAATTGAAGATTTGCACACATGAGAAGCACAAGTGGGGAAATCAACTGCGAGCACTAGTTCATCAAGATATAGCAGTCATATAGGTCACACATCCTAGGGAAATCATAATATGAGAAGCAACCAGCAATACTAGGCAGATAGTACTAATATTGGGATACAAGGACTGCCAAGGAAAACCATCATCCAGCTCATCATCAGATCTTCCTTCCGCGCGCGGCCCTCAGTAGTTCAGCCAGAACCAAGGGGCAGCTTGCCACCAGATGAGCGTAGCCATCAGTTACATTCTTAGAAGTTAACTCATGTATATATCACACATGGCATTGTTGGTGTGTAAATGCCTTAATATCCTTTCTGCAAAGAATCCTTACCTGTCAGCGGCTATAAATGTAATAATATTGTTGGTTCCATATATAATGAAATACATGATAGCCGGTTCTGAACGTGAAGAAACATTACCTGTCAGCAGCTGCCAGGAGGTGCTGAGCCATGGTCGCCACTGCCTGAGGTTCCTGGCCACTGTCGAGCTCCGGAGCCATGTCAGTGTAGATGAAGTGAAGCATTGACTTGAACACAACAGCCTCCATGTCTTCAATCACCACAGACTCGGAGCTTGTTGCCGCCATGGCTCCAAAGAAATTGGCCTTGAAAACAGGGGACCTTGCAGCGAGTATGACCTTGTGGGCTGCGAAGGATTCCCCCGAGACATGAAACGTGACGTCCGCTCCTTCCTGGCTCTGCAAGAGCTCGCCGAGGTGCTTGTGCATGTCCGAGGGTGGCGGCACTGGCTCCTCATCTGCGGGGTCCATGTCGCCGAGCACGGTGATTGTGCATTCCACGGTCAGTGAGTCATTCACGAGATAACCTGATGAAGGTACCTCGTGTTTCAGCATGAGGAGAACTTCAGGCGAGCATTTGGAGCCACGGTGAAATACATGGGACACACTCTCCTCTTTGGAGGGACCGAGATGCTAGCTGGGGCATACAAGCCGGCAGCTCAGATTCACCCTCAGCTTGTCCCTCT
>CM041638.1:10959423-10981312 GCA_023333625.1 Bothriochloa decipiens
AGCTTCTGCTGCCAAAGCAATTTCCAAGGAGACATCAAGTGTAAACCGTGACGTTTAAAATTTATCCAACAATCCATACTTAATATTTTATTAAAAAATTCATATTTAATATAACAAAATTTTTCTTTCTTCTCGCAATCTACGCGTCTGGCCGTCCGTCACTCTGTGGACCATCGCTCTTATTTTTCTCACTTTGAGTTTAGAGCTGTAAAATTTTTGTTAGCATTGCACCACTCATGTCATGTTCTAACTTCTAATAGCTCATGCTCATTCACACGTGTGTAGACATATGGCTTGCCTTTCACCTTTCAAACTCATAACATGTGAACACAATAACTACCTATTTAAGTTGAATCAATCTACCGTGAATTTTTCAAATATAGAACTTGTTTGGCTGCACTCGTGTTCACCTTACTCCATATGTTGGGTTGAATTAGGGTGGAAGTTAAACTAACTTACACGTTAATCCATCACAACACATATGAATTGAGATGAATATAAATGTACCCAAGCAAGCCTTTGAGGCAAAGTCAATTAAATCCAACAAAAATAACTAGCTCATTGTCATTAGCATGAGCATAAACATCCAATTATATGTCTCATTACAACGCACATACATATTTACTAGTTTTATATCTATACACAAATTCTATTGGACGCCCTATAGCACGCCCAAATTTTTCTTGCGAAAACTTAAGCCTATGTCCCAAATTCAATCCCAAAAGCCAAGCACGGGCCAACCCGAATCCACGCAGGCTAACTTGTAGCGAGATGGACCAAGCAATTCTCAAGAAACACGACCAAACAGACCGGAGAAGAACATGAGACTACTGGCATTTATTACGCACACAGAAGAATCAAAGAGAAATAATTGGCAAGTACATTGATACCGATGTAGGACTTCACTTGGGAGTATTCCAGAGTATCGTATTTATCCACAGGGAAAACTGTGAGAGCAACTAAGTCTTATGCTTAACCCCTGAGAAGCAGCAAAGACGGAGATGATATGGATATAGAGAAGATCAGTAAGGTCCTCTAGTTCTAACCTTCGCAAGCTATGTATATCACTATTCTAATGGGGACATCACTTAGAAAAAGACAACAACAGAGGGTGCTCTCTCTCTAGCAACTAGGTCTAACTTAGCCTACAGACGGAAGGTGGTCATTCAAAGGAAGTGAACGAGGCTATAAGAGTCACCCTTGCGAGCTACCATCAATCCGGAAGGTAGGGTGCATTTATGAGCAATTGAGTCTAAGCACCACGCTTACGCATGAATCACTACTCTAACCCAAACATGACAAGGATTAAAGTACTCAAAAGAGTCGCAAACTGAAAGAACAATAATGACAATGTTGCTTATTAGAATTAGAAGTTGATTACCAGAGAATCTCAGAAGCAAGCTCCAGATGGAACTTGATCCTGCAGGTACAAGTTGGAGAGGAGACACCGACAGGTCGGCACTTCCTCCAAATTCTTACCTCACACTCTATCTCACTAGTCCTAATCTTTGGAGGACTTACAAGGCTGCTTATATAGGGGGATACCATCAACCGGAGCCCTAGGATCAAACCGACTTTAATCAATGGTGTAGATATAATCTTTATTATAGTGGTGGAGAACCGTCGCATGAAAGCGGAAGCTGACAGGTAGGGCCCATGGTCAACCAACCTAGGTCTCTGGTCGGCGACCCCACTTGTCAAGGTTTCGGGTCCCACTTTGCTATGAAGTCTTCTCGTGATCTCTATAATCTTCTCAACTTGGTTCACGCATAAAATATGCTAGGTAGCCTGACATGTGGGTCCCTTCAGTACTGTAGCACGGGGTAGAGGAGATTCTTGCCGTCATGCATGTTCCATGGTGGAGGCCTCTCAGTTACTGTAGCACAGAGTAGAGGAGATAACAGATAAGATCCAGAAGATTCTCCAAGTAAATATGAAATGGATTCGAACCGGCCTGGTTTAACTTCAACTGCAACGATAAAAAAATGTCTCTAGTGATCTAAAACTAAAGCAAATGTGTCGAGTTCATCAGAAAAACCAAATGGTTAACTAAATAAAAGTAAAAAAAATTGAGGGCTTGGAAGTTACCTTCAGAGCTTCAAACCCTCCCGCGCTGGCAAGGACTAGACCAGCGGTGTGCGGTGAGATGGACGGCATCTCGACCTCACTAGCTCGCAGGTCAGTGTTGACTGGTGGCAAGCGACGAGGAATACATCTATGCCTTATCGTCAAACTCGTCAATGGGGAAAGCAGCCCTGAGCCTGTTCGCTTGGCTGAAAAACTATGGCTCAGAGTACTGTTTACTGATTTATAGTGAGAAAAAAACACTGCTGAATGACTAGCTGATTTGGCTGATAAACTCAAGCCAACAAGGTAGGAGTGGGAAAACCAATGTCAAAAGTAGCAGTACGTTTCGCACATGACTCCCACGCCTTTTCCAATGGTTTCGTGTTTTGGTTCCCAAGCCTTCTATACGTTGAAAATAGTGAGGTTCGTCTTTATCTCATCAACTCGTATCAAAATAATAATTATTAGTATATGCATGTCTATCAATCTTTCTTAAATATGATTTATAGGACCAGTCTCAATGACCAGTGTTATTGTACGGTTTCCAACATTAAATCGTCATCAAGACTGAGATGAAACCATCCATAAAACAATCTCTACAGTGCCAGCGTTTCACTTTGAAGTTTCCTAGGCTAAGCAAAGCATTTAATTGCTGCATATTGTTGGGATCATATGCATCCTGTGAATCATGTAGCAATTTCTGTTTGTTAAAACAACAAAATAGCAGCAAATATTCATCGCCTAAAGCAGCAGCCATCATCGGCTGAAAAAGCATCAGGTGGCCAACTTTTCAATGAACCAGCTACACACACAAGCATCAGGTGACACTGACGGCCATCAGGTGCACACGAGCATCAGGCCTCAAGTGCACACAAGCATCAGACATTCACTTTTCACACTCAACATTCACATTCATACTCAGTTTGACACACAGTACAAATTGACATGATAAATATAGCACTAATCAAGATAGATTACTGGAACTGCGAACTGCATTCACATAGTGCAAACTGACATGATAAGTATACCACTGAACAGTTCAGATCAATGGAATAGATAGATAACTAAGATGAATTATCACTGGCAGTAAGATATAAAACTAAGATAAAACAAGTTCAGATAGCCTCTCTCAGTTTACTTCTTAGACATTCAGGGCAGTAGCAGCAATCATCACTGAAATAGAAGTTACATGAGCTACAGAGCTAAGCTTCGACCAGATCACTTCCACGAGCCAGATAACTGAACCCATAGGATTCCTATAGTTGCTTTCACCCAGCATAAATTGTTAGACAAATAATCTGCTGCCATCCCATCTCTCTTGTCACAGCATGATCGAGGCCATGCCTTTGTTTTCTGTAGCAGCATGGCAGTAGGTCGTGCAAACAGTAGAGGTAGATCAGCCACGTCCTGGCTGATTTTAAGATAGTACTAGGAGTAGTTGAGTATTGTAGCCATGCCTCTCTTGTCCCCGGCAGAGGGTGGAGGTTTGTATATAAATTCTATGCAATACAATGGAAGGGTAGCTTCTTTGCGACCATTCACTTGTGTACTCAGTTTCGGCCAACACTGAAACCAGAGCGGTGTGTGTGTGTTCAAGAGCTCGACTCGTCTTCTTCCTTGGTTCAAGGAGGGTCTCGAGGGTAGGGTCGAGAAGGCACTACTCGCCCCGTCGGTGCTAGGTTCTAGCGCCAACACGTGGTATCGAAGCCGTACACATCGTTAGGCTTCACCGCCGGCGATGTCGGAGACTGGTACGGGCACCGATGCGTTGCAGGGCAGTGGCAGAGATGCGGAGAGGCAGCTCTTGTCCGATGCTCACCCGCACCAACTACGGCCAGTGGGCTGTGCAGATGAAGTGGAAGCTGCGCGCCCGGAGGTGGTGGACGGCCGTCGAGACTGGGAACGCCGGCGAGGAGGCAGAGGTGGGTGTCATGGAGGCGCTCATGGCTTCCACGCCCGGCGAGTTCCATGAGGCGCTCGGCCAGAAGGCCACGACGAAGGAGGCTTGGGAGATGCTGGCCTCATTCCATGTTGGCTCGAATCGAGCCAAGCACGCCAAGGTCCAGCAGCTCAAGCGCGAGTTCAATGACATCCGGTTCAAGTTCGGGGAGACGGTGGAGGACTTCACGCTGCGTCTCCAGTTGTTGGCCAGCCAGCTGGCCACTTACGGCAAGCCACTGGAGGACGAGGATCTCGTCAGCAAGTTGCTCTGCGTGGTGCCTCCCAAGTACTCGCAGCTCGCCATGTCCATCGAGACAATGCTGGACATCTCCACTTTGACCCTCGAGGATGTGGCAGGGAGGCTACGGGTGGTGGAGAGCCACGGACTTGCACCGCTGGAGAAGGAAAAGCCCAAGCTGATGCTGAATGAGGAGGAGTGGACGGCATGGATGAAGGAGAAGCGTCGGTCCGGGGAAGGCTCTAGCTGCAGCGGTGGTGACCGTGGCGGCAACGGCGGCAAGAAGTAGAGGAAGGCACCGGCAGATAAGAAAAAGAGTAAAAAAATTTCACTGCCCCCAACGCCTGTCGCAAGTGTGGCAAGGTGAGGCACAGGGCTCACGAGTGCCCAGAGAGGAAGGAGAAGAAGAAGGAGGTACACCTGGCTCAGGACGACAGCGACGACGAGCAAGCGCTCTTGATGGGTGAGTACTGCGCTCTGCAGGAAGGCAAAACAGGGGAGACGGAGGTGGAACAGAGGACTACGCCACAGGCCGTCGAACTTGATGAGCCGCAGGCACAGGCACATCTGGGCGCAGTCGACGACGAGAAGGAGCAGCGGTGGTACCTCGACTCCGGCATGAGCAACCATATGACTGGTTGCCACACCACCTTCACCTACCTCGACACGAACAAGGCCGGCACGGTCAAGTTCGAGGATGGCTCGAGGGTGCACATCCGAGGCCAAGGCATGGTCATTTTCCATTGCCGGAACGGGGAGTAGCGCGCATTGACGGATGTGTACTTTATCCCACAGCTCCGCTCAAGCATCATCAGTCTGGGTCAGCTGGACGAGCACAGGGCGAAAGTGCTGATTCGAGAGGGCTTGCTGCGGATCAGGGACAAGGAGCGGCGTCTTCTCGCCAAGGTAACGCGTTTCAAGAACTGCCTCTATCTTCTTGATTTGAAGGTGGAGCATCCTGTGTGCTTGGCGGCGGTGTGCACGCAGGAGTCGTGGCTATGGCATGGCCGGTTCGGCCACCTGAGCTTCGACGCTCTTGGCCGGCTCGGGAAGATGGTGACTGGGCTGCCACAAATCGAGCATGTCGGGGAGCTGTGCGACAGCTGCCTGGCGGGGAAGCAGAGGCGACTACCGTTCCCGAAGACGGCGAGATACCGCTCGACGGTACCCCTCGAGCTAGTCCATGGGGATCTCTGCGGGCCAATCATGCCAGCGATGCACGGAGGACAGAGGTACTTCCTCTTGTTCGTGGATGACTGTAGTCGCTACATGTGGCTGTAGCTTCTGACGAGCAAGAACGACGTGGTGGACGCCATCAAGCGCTTCAAGGCGTGCGCGAAGGCAGAGTGCGGCAAGCAGCTGCGGGGGCTCCGGACCGACCGCGGCGGCGAATTCACGGCGCTCGAGTTCTCTGAGTACTACGTCGAGGAGGGGGTGGGTCAACACCTCACTGCACCCTACTCGCCGCAGCAGAACGACATCGTGGAGCGTCGGAATCAGACCATCGTCGGTATGGCACGCTTGATGATGAAGGCCAAGGGGATGCCGGCGGCGTTCTGGGGAGAGGCGGTCACGACCACCGTGCACATCCTCAACCGGTCGCCGACCAAAGCCCTCGAGGGGAAGACACCGTACGAGGCGTGCCACGGGGGCAAGCCCAATGTCTCGTACCTACGCACGTTTGGCTGCATCGGTCATGTGAAGACTGTCAAGCCGGGCCTTGGGAAGCTGGAGGACAGGAGCACGCGCATGGTGTTCCTTGGCTACGAGGAGGGGTCGAAAGCCTATCGGCTATACGATCTAGTCAGAGGCAAGGTTCTGGTGTCTCGGGATGTGGTCTTCGACGAGGCAGCGTCGTGGATTTGGGACGAGCCACAAGTGGAGGGCCTCGAGCAAGGCGGCGGGCTCTGTGACACATTCATCATGGAAAGGATGGTAATCCATGGCCATGGCGAACCTGAGGAGGTATCAGGGACCGGGGAAGCTAGAGCAGTGGACCCTGTGGCAGCTGGGACGGAGGAGCCACCCAATCTGTCTAGAGCAGAGTCCCCTGCCTTGGGCCGTTCTCTGTTCCACTGGGCTACCCCTCGATCGGGGGCCTCGGCCATGAACGCGGGTCGGAGGGGCGCGGCCTCGACCGTGACTGCAGAACCGGAGGCGTCGAGCAGGGCGAGGGGGCCTCGAACCCGACCGAGTCACACACACGGGTCGAGACGGCCTCGACCGCGGAGGTGCGGACTGGCTTCGACAGCGTATCGGCGCGGGAGGCCTCGATCCCACAGGCGCGGGAGGCCTCGACCACGCGAGGTGGGATAGCCTCGACCGCACAGGCGCGGGAGGCCTCGACCGCACAGGCACGCGGGGTCTCGACCGCGGACTCGTTCGCGAGAGGCCTCGAACCACTTGACCCAATCAAGGGAGGCCTCGAGCACGGGACCATGGGCTACATTCGCGCAGGGGACCCTCGACCGGGGGGCCTCGACCCCGAGGCAGGCAGTCTCGACCACGGGTCAGCAGGACCAAGTACGGGCCAGGGTTCCTCGACTGCTAGAGGGGCCTCGATCGCTGATCAGGAAACCTCGAGTGCAGGCCATGGGACCTCGACCACGGAGGGGGGGTCGAGCACGGAACATCTCCACTACGAACGACTCCGCCTCGAGGAACTGCGGTTGCAACCATCGAATATGCAACACCACCGTCGGACATCACGAAATTCATGGACGCATACCACGAGGATGAGGAGGTCCGGTTCCGTCGCTTGGACGATGTCGTGGCAGATGCAACGGTACCCGGTCTGGTGGCGCGGAACCTCGATGACGACCATACTTTGCTTCTGATGAGTGCAGAGGAGCCGACCACGTTCGCCATTCCGGAGCGGGATGCAGCGTGGTGGAAGGCGATGCTGGAGGAGATGAAGGCCATCGAGGAGAACAAGACCTGGGAGCTTGTCGATCTGCCGGCGGGATGCTGGCCGATTGGACTCAAGTGGGTCTTCAAGGTGAAGCGGGACGAGCGTGGGGCCGTGGTGAAGCACAAGGCGCGCCTCGTCGCTCGAGGTTTCGTGCAGCGTGAGGGGGTCGACTTCGAGGAGGTCTTTGCCCCCGTTGCACGCATGGAGTCGGTGCGACTCCTGCTCGCCCTCGCTGCTGCCAAGGAGTGGCAGGTTCACCACCTCGACATCAAGTCGGTGTTCCTCCACGGGGACTTGATGGAGACGGTCTACGTCAAACAGGCATCGGGGTTCGTCGTCAAGGGCACGGAGAAGAAGGTGCTACACCTGTGCAAGGCCCTCTACGGCCTGCGTCAGGCACCGCGGGCGTGGAACGCCAAGCTCGATGCCACCATGGCTGAGCTTGGGTTCGGGAGATGCGCCACGAAGCACGCACTATACACCCGTCGACGGGGGAAGGAGCATCTCATTGTCGGGGTGTACGTGGACAACCTCATCGTCACCGGTGCGGGCTCAGGACATCGCAAATTTCAAGGAGGAGATGGCCGCGCGGTTCCAGATGAGCAATTTTGGTGCCCTGTCTTACTACCTCGGCATCGAGGTGAAGCAGGGGAAGGACGCCATCAGGCTGGGGCAGCGGGCCTACGCGCAGAAGCTGCTCGAGCGGGCGGGCATGGCAGGCTGCAAGGCTGTGGCCACGCCAATGGAGGAGCGCATTAAGCTCTTGAGGCAGAGCACCGCGGCGAAGGTGGACGCTACACTCTACCGGAGTATCGTCGGCGGGTTGCGCTGGATGACTCACACGCGGCCGGACATCGCTTTTGCAGTGGGCTATGTGAGCCGGTTCATGGAGGATCCGCGGGAGGATCACTAGACAGCGGTCAAGCGCTTGTTGTGCTACGTCCAGGGCACGGTGGAGTTGGGGATTGTCTTCCCCAAGCACGGCGGGCTTCAGCTGAAGGTGTTCAGTGAAGCACCGCCTGAGGCCAAGGAGGGCACGCCGGGACTCACAGCGTTCAGCGACGCGGACATGGCGAGTGATGTGGACGGGCGGCGGAGCACTTCCGATCGTCTGACAGTCGATGAAGCAGAAGATGGTGGCCCTGTCCACCTGTGAGGCGGAGTATGTGGCTGCGGCCACGGCGGCGTGCCAGGTGGTCTAGCTGCGACGGTTGCTGAGCGAGCTCATTGGTGTCGAGGCTGAGCCACCGGTGCTCAAGGTGGACAACCAGCTGGCGATTGCGCTGGCAAAGAATCCCGTTCTCCATGACAGGAGCAAGCATATCGTTGTGAAGCTCCACTTCCTTTGAGACTGTGTCGATGGAGGACAGATCGTCATCGAATTCGTCGACACTGGCTGGCAGCTTGCTGACATCCTCACCAAGTCACTCGGGCGTCTTCGATTCCAGGAGCTGAGGAAGATGATTGGCATGGTGGAGGTCAAGGGCTAGCAGCAGGATTAGGAAAAGATTGTTAGACAAATAATCTGCTGCCATCCCATCTCTCTTGTCACAGCATGGTCGAGGCCATGCCTTTGTTTTTCTGTAACAGCATGGCAGTAGGTTGTGCCAACAGTAGAGGTACATCAGCCACGTCCTGACTGATTTTAGGATAATACTAGGAGTAGTTGAGTACTGTAGCCATGCCTCTCTTGCCCCCCGTAGAGGGTGGAGGTTTGTATATAAATTCTATGTAATACAATGAAAAGGGTAGCTTCTTTGCGACTATTCACTTGTGTACTCAGTTTCGGCCAACGCTGAAACCAGAGCGGTGTGTGTTCAGGAGCTCGGCTCGTCTTCTTCCTTGGTTCAAGGAGGGTATCGAAGATAGGGTCGAGTAGACACTACTCGCCCCGTCGGTGTTAGGTTCTAGCGCCAACATAAATCAAAAAAATAGTTTGGTATTAGCTCTCAGATATAAATGGTTATGCACACATATATATAAACGTTACATATATATAAAATAATTACATGTATTCTATCTCAAACTCCAGATACATGTGTATGACCACCAAATTTATTCCAAATATGTTCCACCAAATCCTTCTTTAAGTCGATGATGAGTTGATCGATCTCGAATAGAAGTATCTTTTTCTAAAACTCTGTCTAACGGAACATTCTGATCAGGAGAGTTTTCTGGTTCTTGAACGGTTGCTGAACTAGGAGCCACATTTAGATCAAGATTTTCTTCAATAATGTCCTCTTCCTTCTCATCTTCAACTATTATATTATGAAGTATGATGCAAGCTAGCACAACATCACGGAGTACATCTCGGTCATATAGACGAGCTGGTCGTTTTAAGATGCAAAATCTACGCTGCAATACACCAAAGGCTCTCTCGATATCCTTTCTTGCCCCTTCTTGTTGCTGTGCATACAACTTCTCTTTGTTAGTGATAGGGAGTCGTATTGACTTAACAAATACTGCCCAAATCATGTTCCCAGACTTGGCTTATCTGCTATCGCAACTCTGCTAGAACTAGCGGCAGGCAAGCACTTGCATTCAGACAAAAATTCAGCTAGTTGCAGGCAAGCACTTTCATTCAGATCAACATCTAGACAAACACAGACCAAAATCAACTACTTGATATAATACATTTTTTAATTAAACTGCAGTAGAGTTGCTACAGTCATTTGTTAATGGCACCCTTCTAGTTTGCTGCAGTAGAGTTCCAGCTCTTTTGTCGGATTAAGTTCAGTCAAAGGAAAAACCTTAGTAAACAAATGGGAGGCCATGCTGAAGAGCAATAGCAGTAGGAAAAAGTGAAAAAGCGAGATCTAATCTAAGATAGGAAAAGGTGAATTGATATATTCAGCCATGAACGCTTAGGTTTCGTTAAGAACCATCATGGAGGTTACTGTTGCTGATTGGGACAGCAGGTTTGTGAGGATCACAAAGTAGCACTTGGTAGTATAGAGAGTGGGTAATTTGATTTCGTGTTAAGGGTTGAAATTAATAGGTAATAGAACTCTAGGTCTATAAACTTTGTTAGATATATGCCCTGTTCACAAAAAGAAGTCTTGGAATAATACTAAAATACATAGAAATGATCCTTTTTTTATTCAGAAGGCATTAGTGAACTACATATAGTCATATAATTGTTATGTGGAGTAACTCCCACAAATGCAAAAAAATGCAGAGGCAAAGGAGTATATGACCATAGTTTAAAAGCAAAGGAGTTGAGTATCATATAATGAAACCAAATCAACATACAACAAACTTTTATTTTAAGGGTGAGTGTTGAAACAAACTGAATTCGGTATCCTCCTATGAGTTATGATGCCAAAAAATTGAAGCCAATCATTTTGTGTCTATATTTTAATGTTGGCAAAAAACAAATAAAGTTTTTTTTGACAACATAGATATATTATATTATATTATAGCAGCCTGTTTTACAGACAGGTCCTCAAAAGAAGATTGATTTACAATAAAGCTCTGGATCTGAACAGGACGAAGATGGCGCTGTCCATGGCGCGGTGATGACAAAGCCGCCGGTGGAGGGTTGCAGGGGCGTCGAGGACGCGTATACCAGGGCGGAATGACGGCGCAAAGCGTCGGTTGAAGGCGGGCCAGTCAAGCCAACGGAGAAAGAGCACGCCGGCGATTGAAGGATTTAGTCGAAGCTGCTGTCGCCGGAGGTTGGAGATGAGTCTTGAACCTGGGTCCCACGGGGAGGCAACGCTGTCGTACAAGCACCAGGACGAGAGCCACCTTGCTGCAGAAGAAAGCACCAGTACCCGAGGCTGCTGTGGAGGGGACGAGGCGGGCGGCCGGGCAGAGTTGGTGAAGGCGGATGACGCAACCGGGGTAAAGAGGAGGTGAGAGACCACACCAAGGACCAAATCCACCCACAAGGGCATCCGATCCATAGGCATAGTCCTCGAATCGATCTCAACTCGGCCGAATCGGGGGCGGCGGCATGGAAACTGAAGCAGCTGGCAATGGGGATGGACGAAGATGGAGCTGCTTGAGTGCGCGAGTTTATTTTATTCGTACTAACCTTCGAGGCGGCGTCGGCGCTGGTGAGGAAGCCGAAGAAGAACTCAACGACGACAACGACGGCGGCGGCACGCTCCAGGTAGCTTTTACCACGACGGGCTACAGCCATATAGGCACCAAACTAAAACTAGAAACAAGTACCAGCTAAACCTAGGAGCTACTGAGGACGGGGCCTCTCTCCCTGCGCACTCCGGCGAGCTTGTCGGAGGCGGGCGGGAGGGGGCTGGATGCCTGTCACTAGCAAGCGACTTCTGCTTGCGCTTTCACTTGCGGTTTGGGAGTTCACCTGTGTTCGGTCTATTCTGGACTTGTTTGCTCAAAAAACAAATAAAGTTATTCAGACATTTATCCACTCATGGCTACTGCACAACTCTGGTCAGCCTCTGGTTGGCCTAGAACAGGGAGCACCTCAGTAATTTTTGCAAAGAGATCAAAGGAGAGGAAACAAAAAACATAGAAAAATCTTAAGTTCTTAGCAGATTGAATATTCAAGTGGCAATAGAATTTTGGACAAAGACATGTCTATGTTTGTTGCAATTGTCTCAAATGAACGTAACTGATATATGCACAGCGTATCGCAATTTCTAACAAAATATTACTATACATCTGAAGACCATGTAGGCTTTTCTGAACAGAAGATATGGCAAGGTTGCTGATTGCATAATGAATTAACTTGTTGATAGAGGATCAGAGCACATACATAGAGAACGTAGAACAAACAATGCATTAGCATGGTCCAGTAATCTGATAAAAAAAGGAACTTCATTACAGAGGAGCATCCATCTGATGGTATTTCATAGCATGGTTCAGATTAAAACTGCAATATGGAGGATCATGCAACTAATATTATTTGGGAAAAACCATGAGAGAGGAGCTAGACGTTCATAGTTCACTATAGAATTGCTTCACCTAACTGAAAAGAGCTACATGTAGTTGCCTGTGTCAAGCTTAATCCAACACATACTAAAAGATTCTGTCAACATAGACTAAAACAAAAACCTCGAATCCTAAAACTATGAAACAAATTTACTTGGCCAAAAATTTAGATACTGAATGGAAGCCAATGTTTCATTGCTAATACATTTATATACCGAATGAATGTTTGTGATAGAACAGGTGAATGAGTTATAGATCATTGCATATGCTTTTTCACTTAACAAACTACCAAACAGATCCCAAGTTACTACAGAAAATAGCAATCCCCATCTCCAGTCGATTGATTTATTTTTGGAATCTAAATTTTAGAGGCTGCACGAAACAGTATGCAGACAGGAAAATTCAGATATGCAGGTTGCATAACTCTGAATGAGCAATTGAAAACTGAAAATGATTTTAGAGCAGACCACAGTTTAAGGTAGGGTTTGGGTGCTCGGTTTCGCACAGCAGGCAAGGAGAGGTCAAGAATTAGAGAAACCCTACGCGTGTGCCGGATCATGAACAGTACGCCGTTGACGATTATGAACAATAGGGAGGGAGAGAAAACCTGGACAGGTGGCACGACGAGGAGGTGGCGAGATCGGTGTCCTGATTCGTTGCTGGTCTCCACGGACTGCAGGTGGCGAGATCGGCGTCCTGATTCCGGCGTCCTGGTTCCGGCGAGATCAGGCTGATCGACGTCCTGATAACGACGTGGCGAGATCGGCGTCCTGATTACGACGACATCTGCCAAAGCAGCGGCGGTGTAAAGCAGCAGCTCAGTGTGGGGGGCGCAGCGCCTTCTCCACTGAAGGACCGAGACCACGCAGCAGAGGACTACGGAAGGGAAGCCTCCACGACCTACGGGCAGGAACGCATGGGAAGAAGGGAAAGCCAAAGAAAAAAATAGGAAAGAACGGAGGAGAAAAAAGGAAGGAGCCGCAATCAACGGGATCGCACACTGGACAAGGCAGACCAAAGGGTAGGAGGTCGCACGGAAGGCAGACCGATGCCTTTCGATGAAGATTATCGCTATCGCACGATTAGCAGTCTTATAATCTCGCACGATTTTCTTTCCTGTATTTTAGCGAGCAATTACCATGATTTTTTTCTTCCTTTTTAATACCTGAGATTTTTCCTTTCCTGTATTTTAGCGAGCAGGGCGGTGGAGGATATGTGGGGATTGCATGGAACGGCAGACAAATGTTCGGTCTGTCTACGGGTCACCCAAGTGACCATGGCAGACAAATGTTCGGTCTGTCTACGGGTCACCCAAGTGACCATGCCCATCTGGTCACTCGAGTGACCAAATGGTACATGTCACTCGATTGCAACAGGGAAGAGGAATCGAGTAATTTGAATGAATCACTCGAATCCTGTTAGCCACTGGATCAAAAACCAACGATTCAAACAAATAGACAAGAAATAATTAAAATAAGGAATAAAAAATCATATACAAACACAAATTAACAGATATTTACTATGAATGACAATTTTAAAGAGGAAGAAATACTCAGATCAAATCGAATATACAAATTGAAACAGATATTGACAGATTGTTTCTATGAAAGGCAAATTTGAAGAGATTAAAAGTGTCCAAAACAAAAATACAAATTATTACAAATATTCACAAATTTTTAATATGAACCAAAAAAAATTACTTACACCCCTGAACCATAAAATTTACACTACATTAACAGGTGTAAAGTTGGTGACTAAAGACTGTAAATACATTTGAATAAAACTCCGAATCCAAGATATGAGAAAAATCACATCGTTGATGTCTTTAAACTTGTTTACAATCAGTAATAGTGAACCTTGGACTAACATATACTTACAGGGCTGATATCTCGAACTAAAATACAAGAACTAAAAAGTTACAGGGCTGATATCTTGGACTTATTTACATGAACTAACAAAAACAGATAAAAACAAAGAGTAGTATGGTATCTGCACTTAAGCACCTGGGGCAAATTTTCAAAAGCAAACTCAGCTCCCTTACATAAAAAAAGATTCAAAGACACAGAAAATAGATAGAAGCTCACCAAAAAAGGTTGAATGCACTACAAAGGCTTAAAAAGGATTCAGAAACCACTACATACTAATTATAGCAGTTTTAACATGCAGTCCACAAACAGATTCAGATATATAAAGCGCAAACCACCCCAACCTCACTAATCTTACTTGCATGATTGCAAAGGCTGATAAAACAAAATCCATGCTGATTATAGCATATTTTAAAAGCAGAAAAATACCAACCACAACCCACCCCTCCTCCCTAACCTCCCCGGGGAGATCCTAATGGTGACACTGGCGCCCAAACAAGGCACCACGGCAACAACTCCTCAAATCAAGGAGGACAAGACCTCTTCCCTCACAGCATCTCCCACACAGCAGCCAACCTCCCGCACCCCCTACAATTGATTCTCAGATCTTAAATTCAACTTGAATTTACAAATGCTACACACATGCTAATCAGCTAACGCAGATCTCAACAAATTAATCGAGCTATTCAGATAAGTTCAAAGCACAACTTCAAATCTATTCATAACATTTCATGGATTCACGAGCCTGCATCAACTGTTAGAAACACAAATTCCATAACAGAAGAGAAAGGACAAGGACGGGCACATACCTTAACAAACAGAGCTCTGGGATCTCGAAATCCTAACGAGCAGCCTCTCATCCATAAACATCATCAGATGGGTGCCGAAAAAATAAGAAAAAAACAAATCGTCAGATATGAACCAGATCGATCCATATAGACGAAAAACAAGATCAAATCACAACGCACCTTAAATCGAGCCCTCTGCAACCTACAGAACAAAAAGAGAACCATGACGAACTCAAAATCCAAGGGGAAACCCAAAATCCAAACCAAAATTGATTAGAACAAGGAACCCTAGACGGAATGCAACTAGATACACAATCAAAGACGGGATGAGAATGGGAGAATAGAGAAGAAATCACGAACCCTAGCTCATCGCCTCCGCGTCGCAACCCCAGACACCACCCGCTCGGCTCCAGAGAGAGAAGACGAATGGAGAAATGGCCAGCGTACTCAACGCTTCTATTCCAAACGGGTGAGTAAGGCACGGCTCCCGAAATCAAAACGGCACCGACAGGTGGGGCCACAAAACAGAGACTGAAAAGAAGAAGAAGCAGACGGACGAACGGCCACAAAATCGAGTGAGAGTTTTGCTCTGGTCACTCGAGTGACCTTTAGATTTACCCTTGTGTGTCTTACCTGTTACTCGAGTGACACAGGCCATATGGTCACTCGAGTGACACAATTGCAGGTGTCACTCGATTTTGAAGCAATCAAAAACCAAGTGACCAAAATGATTGTCACTTGAATTTTAGAACGAGCGGATCTTAATCTAACGTATGATAAAATTCAAATAATAAAGTTCAAATAAAACAAAGATTCAAATAATAGATAATTTTCTATAGTAGGAAAATTATAAGATAATTACATATATTTAAAGATTAAGACAAATTAGAGAAAAATAACAGATAATTTTCTATAGTAGGAAAATTATAAGATAATTACAGATATATTTAGATTAAGACATATAATAATCAAATAACAAATTGTTATAAAATTACAGATAGATACATACAGAGAAACACAAAAAAATTTCAAATGACAAAACTTACACTGCAATATCACAGAATTTAGACCACAGTTGGAGTAAAAAGTATGGAAATAGACTGTAAAAAATGAATATAGACCAACCAAAATCAGGTACAAACATAGCAGTATGCTATATGAACTTAGGCACCAGGGTAAAAGGCACATAAAGGGGCTTATTAAATTACATTCAAATATAGGAAATAAAATGAATCATAGAGGAATGATAGTCATATCTCATTTCCAAATTAAAAGCTAACATAAGACAGGTAAGATCAACTACCTTGTCCAAATGCAGGACATTGCCAGGCTTCAGTTTGGTAATCTCGTGTCCATATTAGGCTCGAGCCACTGAAAATGGAAATCCCCAATCTGTAGCCTAAACCTAAGTTCTCGATACTTGCTAGTAAGCAAGCAAGCACAATGGAAGAAACCCCAATCAATATTCCAACCTTAAATGAATCGATGACCAAACATGTGACCTAGCATTTCTAGCAGCCTCTACAACAGAACTAGCCTAGCTACTCATTGACCTTTGCTGGTCACAATCCATAAAAGGAACCAAAAGAGAACAGCTCTTCAAATTCACAATTTCAAGTAAAAGTTACCCTTACTACAAGACAACCCAAAAACAGAAAATTAAAAAAAAGAGGGGCAAATACAAACAAATTCGCACAAGAAAATGTAAAGAAGAAAAATAGAATTTACACCACTGAAAACTAAAATTTACATTAACAATAACAATGTAAAACAGTACAAGGTGGGTGTAAGAAAATTTGTGTATACACTTTATCACTACTTACTAAATAGCGATAACCCAAAATGTGCCTCCTGATACTATTCATCCATGCTAACAGGCACATAGGCGCATCCATCACAAAACAAAATTATATTACAAAGCTCGCTGCAGCTCATAGGGCGAACACTTGAGAACACATGAAAACACACCATACTTGGATTCACACACTTGAAAACATTGATTCTATAAAAAAGGTATTCCTGCTCCTCCTTATTGCCATCGAAAGGGCATACATCCCTAAGACAAATAGACCATGACCATGTGGACTACAAACAAACAAAATGAGGCAGCTCCATATGCAGATTAAATAAGAAATCAATCGAGCCAAAGCAGGCTGTTGATATAAAGCCCAAGCCTGTAACTGATCAAACACACTCATAATATCAAGGCATTCAATTTGCACTACTGAAATGGAAAAAAAAAATCACTGAAACATTCAACATAAAACTAGTAATAATATTATATAACTTCAACGTTAGCCAAAAAACAATTATACAAATGTACCTGTAGTGGGTATCAAAAGATCAATTGCAGCTCAGGCAAAACACCTTCTACACATTCCTCCTTTGTATTATGCATGAAAGTTACGATAATTACATCAGAAATTTGAAAGTGTTCATATTATAAACTTAGACCTCAAAAGACATAGATTTATAATATATAGAATATGGAGAAAGCAACTTAGAACACCACTTGATACTCAACTTGAACTGTTCATACTCTGAAAATTAAAATAACAGGATTATTAGGACACAAAGAACTACAAGTAACTTTTAAGTCAAAAAAATATTTTACTAGATACTAACATAAAAAATGGATAAATAACAGTCTTATCCCTCTGTTTTGAAGCTGTAAATGGTCAGAACAAACCTAACATTAGGCTCATAACAGAAAACGTATAGCCCCCAACAACCATCCAACATCTAATCTACAGAAATACTTGACGCCACAATAACAAACCAATGAACACCACTGAACCAAATCCCATAGGAATCAACAATAACTAAAATTAGAGAAAATAACAGTCAAATCACCACAAATAGAACCAAAAATACATCACTAACCCCAAATAGCCGAGCCCTGTCGCCACCACTCGACTCAATCCAGATCCACTTCCACACACAAGACGAGCGGGGGACGAAATTAGCGGCGGACGCACCAGCTCCAAACAAAACTGAGGTGCCGAATGCCATGTGCACCTGGAGCGCGCCGCGCACCACGCGACGCGCCCGCTCGTTGCCGTCCCCGCAGATGTCGTAGTTGTCGAAGGAGGCGCCCGGGAGGTGGCGCGACGCCAGCACCAGGTCCGACGCAGAAGCCGCTCCTGCTCTCGGATCGGTCCATCGAGCAATCGGACCATCGGGCAAGGGGATCGCCGGCGTAGTCTAGGTGCTCGCCCACCTCGCTAGGTGCCGGGAGCAGGGGGATCGCGACGAGGGGGCCACCACGGACACGGAGGCGGTCACGACGAGGAAGCAAGGGGTCGCGACGAGCTCTCATGCTGCGGATGCCGACACGGACACCGAGCAAGGGGCCACGGGAGCCCCGTGGCGGGTAGGCGCCGCCGCGGACTCCGTCGCTGAGGTCGCGGGGGTCCATGGCGGTGCGGGCGAGCTCCGGCCCCAACGGCGGAGGAGACCCGCGGGAAGGAGGAGCAGCGCCGGACACGAACCTTCCAAACACGCCCAAGAGATGAAGAAAGGAGAACGAAATGAAGCGGCGGACACGAACCTTCATTCCAAACGAGCATATACACGCACGCGACAGACAATACTGAAAGACAGGCGCCGACAGCTAGGACCCACAAATCAGTCACAGACAAAAACTAAAAGGAAGCAGACAGACAAGATGGCATGAGAAACAGATCCAACGGCCAGAAAAATCGAGTGATCCAAAGCCAGAAGTCACTCGAGTGAATTTTAGATTTCCCGCTCATTTTTTTTCTTTTTATTTGTGATGAGAGAGGGAGAAGATTTGTGGGAGAGGGAGATATATGAAATCTGCACCATCGCTCCATCCTCAATATCCTGCCACGTGTCCTATGCAGCTGAAGCCACCCCAGCCACGTAGGCGCCGTCGCCGCGACCGAGCCCCGCACGTCTCGGGCTCACTGATCTGGCAAACACGCAAGCCCACGAATGCTCTCGAACGTTCGCGGGGTGCTCGCCCGTAACACTGCGAAACCGGGCCGTCGCCGATTTTCGTGAACTCGGTCTCGGCCGAGTCCCACTCGTCCCTCCTCACGGCGCGCGCGGGCGGTGGGTCCAGCAACGGGCCGCCTCCCACTGACCTGCCAGCGGCCTCGGGACAGCGCGGGGTCCGGCGCAGCTCGCCGGCCAGCCAGCCGCCACCCCGAACTGTTCGCCGGAGCCTACACAGCCTGCGTTACAATCAACATTTACTCTGGCACGCCACGACAGCACCTGGCGCGAATCTGCGGCAGCCACTCCCTACACGCAGGCAAGGAACGGCATGCCACGCTGCGAGGTCCGTCACCTGCTGCCAACTTCTGTTTCTGTCTTTTCAGGGAAAGACACGCACACCAAGTGCTCGACGCTTTGCCTCTGTAAAATGATTGTTCACTTGGAACCTGAAACATCTGCTCGTTGGAATATTGCTTAGCTGCCATGGGAGCATACCACTAGAAATATGTATGTAAATAAGGTTCAGCAGATAGCTCAATCATATATAGATATTGACCTCACTGTACAACTACCCATCTGAATTTCTTCCTGATATTAAAACAAGAGTAAATTACACCCGGGGTACCTAAACTATTAGGCGTGTAACAAGTAGGTACTCAAACAAAAAAACATAACTTGTAGGTACTGGAACTATACTTTCGTAACATCTAGGTACTTCCATTGACGTGGAGCCTTGGCGTTTTTACAATAACCCCCCTCCCCCCGCCGCCCTCTTTCTTCCTCATTGCCGCGGGCGAAGCAGCAGCGCCGCCGCTATTATTGCCGACGCCACCACCCAGCTGCCGCATCACAGCCGCCGAGCTCGCGCGCACAACGTCGCCTCGATCCTCTCTACCTTCGTGACCGAGCAGCAGCCGCCGTCGAGCCGAGGTAAAGCCCAATCGGGCGTTTTTCCGTCCGCCGCCATGGCCGGAGCTCGACGAGCTCGCAGTCAACCGTGGCCACGCCTCCTCCGCCTCTCTTTTCCTTCCCTTCCGCGCACATCGGGGTCGCCTCATCCTCACATAGCCCCCGCGCTCCTCTGCCTGGCTGGCCGGCGCCGGAAACGACACCGTTGCCGCCATGCATGCGCCGCTGCCCGCCACGGCCGCCGGCAAGGTCACACCGGTGGGCCATCGGCCCCATCCTGTAGTCTGCTAGGTTCGCTACGTCGAGAGGAGTCTCATGGTGGTGATGGCGCGACCGGAAGGTTCGCCATCGGTGAACTCTGGCCACCGGCGGAGCTCCCTCGTGCTCGCGTCTGCGGTGGCCGGGCGGAGCTCCCCACACGTGCGCGTGTCCACGGCGGCCGGGTGGAGCTCCCCCCCCCCACGCGCGCGTCCTCGGCGGCCGGGCAGAGCATCCTCGCGCACACGAGTTCGCGGTGACCGGGCGGAGCTCCCCCGCGCGCTCGCGTCCGCGGCCGGCCGGAAGGTTCGCGAGCGCCGACGGGAGCACGGGCGGGCGCGCCGGCGGGGAGGCGGGACAAGCACGCCGGCGGGGACCATGGGCGGGCGCGCCGGCGGGAAGAGCAGGGGCGGGCGCGCCGGCAGGGAGAGCAGGGGCGGGCTCGCCGACAAGGAGAGCAGGGGCGAGCGCGCCGTGGGGAACAGCGGCGGGCGTGCCGGAGGTGCTCATGGACCACAGCTCCCCCACGCCGCGTCGGGGCGGAGCTCGCTCGCCCACGTCGGCGTCGGCAAGAGCAGCGGCGGCGCTGCTGCTTCACCCGCGGCGATGAGGAAGAAAGAGGGCGGGTGGTTATTGTTAAAATATCAAGGCTCCACGTCAGTTAAAGTACCTAGATGTTACTTAAGTATAGTTCCAGTACCCACAAGTTACGTTTTTTTTTAGTACCTGCTTGTTATACGCGTAATAGTTTAGGTACCCCGGGTGCAATTTACTCTTAAAACAAGCAACAGAGTATTACGCATACAGAGCTGGGCCGGCTCATGCTGTTCAGCTTAGGTGAGTTAATCATCGTTGCAAAGTGATTGCAATTTGGTCTTCATTTTCCCATACTAACCAGTGACCATGTGTTTGACAAAATGCCCATGTCTTACATGTATACAGTTTCATTTCACGGGCTCCAATAGCCTTCTTGCTTGATTTAATGAGGTGCAATGCTAATTGTTCCATCCAACCAACCGAGTGTTGCGAATACGGAGCCAGGCTCATGCCATCAGCTTAGGCGAGTTAATCATTGTAGTAACTTGGTCTTCATCCTCCCATACTAGGCTTGCTAACCCGTGACCGTGTTTGACGAAATTGCCATGTCTTCAAAATATACAATTTCACAAACTCTAATAGCCTCTTGCTGTTGATGAGCAACGATGCTAATAAACTGCATAAAGTTTGCTTTTGCTTTCAATTAGACAAAATGTGATGTCTATAATGAAAGTTCATTCGTCCTCATTTCTGTGTTTTTTTTCTTGGCATACACATCTGTGTGCTGATTGTACGGTGTTGATAATCTATTCCAGCTTTCAGAGAGACCGCGCTACAGGCCTTGATGCGTTCCATTACAATTGGTGTTTTCAACCTAGAAAACACAGATGAAATATGTGGAGTTCCTTTCCATATTCTCAGAGAAACAAGATTGAAACAGCCGCCCTGCTCATCCAGGTAGGAGCACTTGCACAATGAAATCTGCACGTACCTATGCAACCGGTCTATCCACTTAAATTGATGCAATTTAAAAACAACGAATGTACTGTAAGGGCCTGGAGACGCAATGACAGCTGCTGCAACATACTAAAGTGTATTTCGAACACACCTCTATTGGTTGACTGCCCAAGGTAGGTCCCATTTGATTTTCGAACAAAGCAGTGTATGAAGTCATCATTAGAGTTTATCAGAACTCAAAAATGCCCAGATTAGATGCAATAGAAGTGTGCATAAGGAACCAATACTTATTTTCTCTAATAAACAGATTAGTCCATCGTCTTATGTCCCTTTTTTTCTTTGTTGTACATGCAACTCTGTCCGACTATGGATACATTCATACATCAATGCCACAATACTTAATACTGATACATGTGAATTTTTTTACTTCTTACTTCTACTCCTCCCTAATGCTAAACCTAACCCCTGCGTCGCCCTCCCGCATGGGGTGGCTCGGGCGGAACCAACCCCGCTGCCTCCCGGCGCCCCCTCCCCCCAACCC
>CM041638.1:10982041-10999290 GCA_023333625.1 Bothriochloa decipiens
TAATTCCCCCTAATTGTAATCTTTTGTACGATGTATGGATCCTGTATCGACTACTGCGAGATAATGAGATGGTTTGAAGCTTCAAACTATTATATTATCCGCCATTCTGTGTATTTTCCTTTCGTGGAAAATTGAGGATGTTTCAAGTTATTTTTGTTGGATTTAATTGACTTTGTCTCAAAGGCTTGCCTGTGTTCATTCATATTCATCTCAATCCATATGTGTTGTGATGGATTAGCGTATAAATTAGTTTAACTTCCACCCCAATTCAACCCAACATATGGAGTAAGGTGAACACGAGTGCAGCCAAACAAGTTTTATATTTGAAAAATCCACGGTAGATTGATTCAACTTAAATAGGTAGTCATTGTGTTCACATGTTATGAGTTTGAAAGGTGAAAGGCAAGCCATATGTCTACACACGTGTGAATGAGCATGAGCTATTAGAAGTTAGAACATGACATGAGTGGTGCAATGCTAACAAAGATTTTACAGCTCTAAACTCAAAAGTGAGAAAAATAAGAGCGATGGTCCACGGAGTGACGGACGGCCAGACGCGTAGATTGCGAGAAGAGAGAAAAAAAATTTTATATTAAATATGGATTTTTTAATAAAAATATTAAGTATGGATTGGTGGATAAATTTTAAATATTTGTTATATTAGATATAGATTGGTGGATAAATTTTAAACGTCTTGGTTTACACTTGATGTCTCCTTGGAAATTGCTTTGGCAGCAGAAGCTGAGTGCTCTACTTTTGTTGCTTTGGGAGCCATGTGCGACGTACTCTACTTTTGACGCTGGTTCTGACGTTGGTTTTCCCCACTCACGCTGCCCCCCGCCCCCAGATCGATTCCTCGTCACTTGGCAGTCAACACTGACCCGCGCCTTGCCCCGACGGTTGGGCGGCCGTCGATCTCACGTTCTCACCGCCGGTCCAGTCCTCGCCGGCGCCGGTCGGGGTGAAGGTAACCCCCAAGCCCCCAGATTTTCTTTCAGCTTCAGTTTTCTGTTTTGTTTTTGCGATGATATCGAAACATTTTAGTTTTGGATCACCGAGGGCATTTTTTTCATTGGGCAGTTAAAGTTTAAACATGTCAACTTGAGTCCATTTCATATCGACTCGGAGAATTTTCTGGATCTTATCTGGCCTCCACCATGGAACATGACGGCACGAACCTGGCTGTCACTGAGGCTGTGCGCTCGGTGCAGCTGCTCAAGATTGACGGCTACTGCGCCACCGCTACCATGGGGAACTCGGAGTTCATCAAATCCAGATGGAACATGGATGGCCACGAGTGGGAGGTCCGTTTCTATCCTGATCACTGCCAGTTCCTCGACGACGAGGACGTGATGCCCCCATTTGACGAATTCATCGAATGGATCGCTCTGAAGCTCATCCTTGTCAGTGAACCCCAGAGGGACAAGCTGAGGGTGAATCTGAGCTGCCGGCTTGTATGCCCGAGCCAGCATCTCCGTCCCTCCAAAGAGAAGAGTGTGTCCCATGTATTTCACCGTGGCTCCAAATGCTCGCCTGAAGTTCTCCTCATGCTGAAACACGACGTACCATCATCAGGTTATCTCGTGAATGACTCACTGACCGTGGAATGCACAATCACCGTGCTCGGCGACATGGACCCCGCAGATGAGGAGCCAGTGCCGCCACCCTCGGACATGCACAAGCACCTTGGTGAGCTCTTGCAGAGCCAGGAAGGAGCGGACGTCACGTTTCATGTCTCGGGGGAATCCTTCGCCGCCCACAAGGTCATACTCGCTGCAAGGTCCCCTGTTTTCAAGGCCAATTTCTTTGGAGCCATGGCGGCAACAAGCACCGAGTCTGTGGTGATTGAAGACATGGAGGCTGTTGTGTTCAAGTCCATGCTTCACTTCATCTACACAGACATGGCTCCGGAGCTCGACGGTGACCAGGAACCTCAGGGAGTGGCGACCATGGCTCAGCACCTCCTGGCAGCTGCTGACAGGTAAGGTTTCTTCACTTTCAGAACGGGTTATCATGTATTTCATTATATATGGAACCAACAATATGATGACATTTACAGCTGCTGACAGGTAAGGTTTGTTTGCAGAACGGATTATACTTTATTTCCTTATGGAAGCAATAATATTACTGACATTTACACACCAACAATGCCATGTGCGATATATACATGAGTTAACTTCTAAGAATGTAACAGGTATGGGCTGGACAGGCTCAAGCTGATATGTGAATGCAAGCTCTCCAGCGGCATCGGCATTGACACGGCGGCCACGACGTTGGCTCTCGCCGAGCAGCACAACTGCTCTCTGCTCAAAGCCAAGTGTGTTGAGTTCATCACCAAGTCGCCTGAAACTCTTGATGCTGTCTTGGCAACTGATGGCTACGCTCATCTAGTGGCAAGCTGCCCCTTGGTTCTGGCTGAACTACTGAGGGCCGCGCTTGGAAGGAAGATCTGATGAACTGGATGATGGTTTTCCTTGGCAGTCCTTGTATCCTAATATTAGTACTATCTGCCTAGCATTGCTGGTTGCTAAGATGTATGACCTATATGACTGCAATATCATGATGAACTAGTGCTCGCAGTTGATTTCCCCACTTGTGCTTCTCATGTGTGCAAAAAAAAAAAAACGGCATGGGCAGCTAGCTTGCTGCTTCAAATCTTCAATTGTCATTTTTCTGTGGTTTGATAGAGTTCAGAATTTTGGCCGGTTTTCATCGAAAATCAGAGGTTTCTGTTCCTAAAATGATATCCCGGTAATTTCGGTTCCATTTTTTTTTCAAAAATTAGTTAAAAATTTCATTATGATCTAAAAATTTTTAGCGAAATTTCTACAGATATTTTGCCGCTTTCGTTTCTATCAGTCCCACCGGTATTTGTGTGTTGTGTCTCAACCGGTAAGGTGACCATACTCGTTTCAGTTTTGTGCTTGGTGCTTAATTGTGTCAGTTGCCATTTCTCGTTCTTGTCATGCCTGTGTGCGCACGCATGACATGAGCAGATTGCTGCTTCAGTTGCAACTAGTACAAAAGAGTCACAAAAAACCCTTGTTTAGAGCATTCATTTTCTTTATTGGAGAAGTGAAGCAGCTCCAAAACTCGATCACAGTTAACTGCAGAAGTATTGTAAAAAAGTTCATTTTACATAATAACCGCCCTCATTTAATTTGGAGCGCAATTATCAGCCTCGGATGCCACCACTGTTCCCGCCGTTCTGCTTCCGCTCCCGCTCCCGCCGTGCCAGGCTGCGAGCCCACGCGCCTTTCCAGATTCCCGGGACCCGCGGCGGCGTCTAGGGATAGGGAACGCCACAGAGCGCAACTAAACGAGTGGTGACTTGACGATGGTCTTTTACTGCATTGACTATAATGAATCACTTGTTGCTTCGCAAGCTGTAGCGTCGAATTCCTAGGCATCAATGCGACAATGCCTCTCCAGTTTCCACCGGAGGAGCTGCAAGGTTAAGCCCTGTATAAATGGTAGGCGGCCCGCGGCAGAGAGTCAAGATCTATTGTATGACCCCCGCCTCCACGGCTCCACCATTGCCTACACCACAAACCCTTCGCTCCTTCATCCTGCCACCGCCTTCGCCATGAAACCTGCCATCACAAAGATCACCGAAGCCGCACGCTCGGTGCAGCTGCTCCAGATCGACGGCTACTCTGCAACCGAGAGCATGAGCCAGAAAGATTACATCGCATCCACGTGGAACGTCGACGGGTACGAGTGGGAGGTCCGTGTCTTCCCAGAATTCTACTACAGCAGGTGTAGTTGGGTAGCTCTGAAGCTCATCTTACTCAGCAAGCCTCGCGCCTTCGACGTCAGGGCACACTTCTCTTTCCGGCTAGTGGATCCGAGCGGGCGTCTTCAACCATCCGAAGAGGACAGTATCTCCCATGTATTTCACCATCGCGGGCAGCAGACAAAAACCTTCGTCCTGGAAAAACGTGACGACATAGCGTCAGGCTATCTCGTTAACGATTCCTTGACGGTGGAGTGCACCCTCACCGTGCTCAGAGAGCTGCCGGAGGTAGTCTTCCCGGCCACCAAGGAGGAGGTGCCTCCGCCGACGCCATCCTCTGACCTGCACAAACACCTGGGCGAGCTCTTGGAGAGCCAGAAGGGCGCCGACGTCACGTTTGTCCTCGCGCCCGGTGGCGAGCGGTTTCCGGTGCACAAGACCGTCCTCGCCGCGAGGTCTCGGGTGTTCATGGCCGAGTTCTTCGGCGGCATGGAGGAGCTGACGTCTCGGGTCGTGGAGGTCCAGGACGTGGATCCCGCGGCGTTCGAGGCCATGCTTCGCTTCGTCTACACCGACTTGGGCGCCGCCGGAGCTCGATGTCGACGAGGAGTCGGAGCCGGCGGCGGCGGCGACGATGGCCCAGCACCTTCTTGCGGCGGCTGACAGGTACGGGCTCGACAGGCTCAAGGCGATCTGCGAGGCCAAGCTCGCTGGCTGCGTCGACGTCACCACCGCGGCCACGACGCTGGCGCTCACCGAGCAGCACGGCTGCGAGCTGCTCAAGGCCAAGTGCGTCGACTTCGTCATGGGGTCCCCTGAAACGCTCGACGCTGTGTTGGCGACGGAGGGGTACGCGCATCTGGCGGCTAGCTGCCCACTGTTATCTGCGCGTGGACGGAAGAACTGATGAGGTATATCGATCGATCGATGGTTTCTCATCGATCGTCCCAAGATTTGGTGCACGGTATCTGCTATATAAATGTCTGCTTTGAAATTATGGTTTCAGTGAAGGACTTGTCGTCATTTCGGTGCATTCTCCTTAATTTGAAGTGTTCTCATTGATTTTCTACCGGACCATGTTTGGCAATTTGTGCGTTTTTTTCCTGCTAACAAACCTTATATACGAGCAACATCTTAAATTCATGTTCTTTATATTTACACCGTTTAGCATGGACGTGGAAATTGATCGTTGAAAAAATATCATTAAGGACATTTTTTTAAGAGAAATTTTACGGTTCTTCGAAAAATTAACAGCTGTCCATTCTAGTAGATCTAATGCTCTAAAATAGAGAGGAACCAATTGATAGGAACCTAAGTTGTGGACTGAAACCTTAAAATCAGTGGGCTAGGAACTGGTTTCAAGTTAAATCCGATGGATATAGTAGTAATTTCATTAGTGATGCCTTTCTTATCTGGAGGTCGACGAATCAACATCGCCTAGTCAATCCCTACCGATGGAAATATATGGGCATGACAGGTGGGCGCGCCTGCCGCCGGAGCCTGGAGCTACTCGCGGTGGTCGCGAGAGGCATGCGGAGGCGTTCGACGAGGAACGGTGGCCGGCACCGAAGGCCGTGGATGGTGTCATGCCATGGTCGTGCGTTGGTGAGCCTGTTCTGCAGCAAGAAGATCGTGTCGAGTAGCGAGGTTGTGTAGGCAGCAAGTGTTGAGCGGATAGCGGAAGCGGCGGCGGGCGTACAGTCAGTAGCGCGGCACGGCGGGTAGGTGGCATTGCGAGGCACGCGCGGACGACGTGCGGCACGGTCATGACATCGACGGACTCCGAAGAAGTATATGAAGCGCGGACTCCGAAGATCGTAGTGCAGGTGGGCAACAAGTCGGAGGCAACAGCGAATCGTTACTTCGTTAGGAAGGTGCTACACCATGCGTCCATGGTTCCATGCCCTGCAAGCGGCCGGCGGAGATCGAATGCAGGCGGCATGTGGACCAAACAGACAAGTGGTAACGATCTCCTACGTGCTACCGCGCCTGCCAGCAATGATTCTCGGACACGGGGTCAGCGCCGGCGAGCACCTTCCCGGCTTGCGGCAGAGGCGCACAACCGTGCGGCGTTGTACAGGGAAGAGAAAGAAGATGTGTAAAATGACTAAGATACCCTTAATTACGTTAATTATGTTTACACGGCTGAAAACATTCCACGCGGAGGAACCGGCAGTTCCTTTCGAGCACCGTAACAAACCTCTTTTTTTTCAATACGCAAAGAGCATTCTGTGTCTTTGTATTAAGAAGAAAAAAAATTATATAAGAGAGACTGTTTCTAGGGCTGATCAACAACTTAAATCACATTTTAGCTGTAACAACCCTAGGATCCTCTAAGATAAACTTAAACTAACCACGGGCCGACACCATGTCCAACGGGCATGGTGCACATAATTTGTTTAAGGGCATTCATAATGCAAAATTAGAATAGTTTCTACACGGATTAATCATATTTGCTTATGTGGCACTAGTTTATTGAAGAGAAAGAAAAAGAGCAATTTGCTTATGTGGCACTAGTTTATCGAAGAGAAGAAAAAAAGAAATAATTTCTACCTGAGGAAACATAGTTTTCAGTTTTCACATATATCGAAGCCAATGAAATGATCCATACCAGATTTGAGATCGATTTTTCTTCGGTGCCGCATAGTAGTTCTATGCGACATCCAATAGGTGATCGACGCGTTTACCGCCGATGATTCCAAGTGAGCACTTCAGAACCGCAGCGCGCGGTGACGTGAACACGGATCCAAATGTTGTGCGGCACGAGCTAGCGGCTAGATTTCCAGCACGTGAACTTGCGTCAATCATCTATTACACACGTGAGCATGTCACACAGGCTTGTTGTGCACTGGCTCGGCATAAAAATCTTTTTTCTTGTTGGGATGAAAAACATTTTTATGCGACAGCAACACCGTTTCTATCCGCTCCCACTACATCCCGTGTGCGTGGTTGGGAGCGCGTGGTGGATTCCAGCGTTTGAGGCGCAGCTGTACAGGTGGTCTAAGGAGGACGAAGAGGATAGAAACAATGGAATCGAATGGAACTGGTATAGTGGTAAAACATGTGGTTCAAACCATTTTTTTTATGTGAGAACAATTTTCTTCCGTTTGTTTGGTTAAATTAGCATGCCAGCTCACTAATTTGCTGACGTGACAAGAAACTTATTGATTGCTAAGAAACCATCTTAATATCTGCACTGGTACTGAATTCATATCAGCATATATGCCTTCCGAAACCATGTTAAGGCGTCTTCAAATGGTCTAGCTTAGAGCTATAGCTCATGAATTCTTTTAATCACTAAATACTACAAAAGATAAGAGACTATTGTGGACTCAAAGAGATCGTCCAGCACACTTCAAGAAATATTTCTCTCATAGCACGACATCTAAACAGTCTCCCTTCACCAGGCATTTTATTTGAAAATATGAGGCTTATTTCGAAACAATAAATGGAGGCTTAATATCTGAAGCCAAAATAAGAAAATTTTGGAATTTTAAATGGATTTTTATTTTCTTATGAAATAAAATCTAGAAGAAAAATCAACTCCACCTAAAAGTCATCAACATCAATATCAGATCGTTCATCTCATTTAAGTGCAGCCCCAAGACGATATTTCAAGCTGTTATTATCCAATGAACGTAATGCATCATAAGTAAATAAGAAACCAAATATTTCTAGCAGCCTTGATACGGTTCAAATCTCCTAGTAATACAGAGGAAATAGCTTAACCAACAATTGGTATAAAATAGTTGATTGTAAAGTACACAGTATAACATTTGGTTTGCTTTGTAATATGAAACTCCATCCTTCTTAATGAAATACGCGCTTAGACATGTTTTAAAAAAAATACACAGTATAACATATACACTCACAACACGAAGACTCGTCTCTTCAAAACATAGAATCGTGGACTCTCATATGCTACACAGACCACCCAGCAGACCACTTTTATGCCTTGTGGACCAGAGAAGAGAGTTGTTGTTGATTTAGTTAATTAAAACAAAACTCATAATTATATCTTTACCTAATATTTAATTGCACAAATTTCAGTCCGCCACTTTTTTCCACTCTTTTCTGGCAGCCTCTTTCTTCCGTATCCTTATCTGTGTCCGGCCACGATTTTTGTTAATTTTTTTCTGTTAACTTACTACTCGTACATGCACCATTGGAGCTCCAGACTTCGTCCGTACAAAAGTCCCACCAGAATACGTTAACAAGAATAAAGATCCAACTTAATCCAATTGAGGAAACCAAGCCACCCAGGACTCCACGCGCCACCCAGGACCGCGTGCGGCGTCCTCCTAGACACCGGGCCAGAGCCCTTGACGGAGCAGCGCGCCACATAGAGGGCCCGCGCCGGCGCCATTTCTTCCCCGCAGCGGTGCCCTCAAGCTCCCGGTAGCCGCAACGAAGGGAGAGAAAGAGAAAGTGAGTTAGGGTTTGTGCGGGCTCCCGGTTTTACTCCTCGCCGAGGTGTGCCTGCGCCGGTTCAATCACAATCAGAGGCCGGGATCTATTGGCCAATTAGCGGGCGACCAGAGCACGACTCGACGACGCATTTGCAGCCCACGCCCGAGTCGCTGGCCTGCCTGCGCAGGGCGGTAATGAGATTAGCCGAGAACAACTTGATTTGTTCGGCTGTTCATTTTGATGTTTTTACATTTAGTTTTAACTTATTTATTTTTTAATTTAATGAAATCAAATCAGCATACTATATATATATACACACACGGCAAGCCTAAAATGCAACGAGGTGCATTTGCTATAGCAAATGCATAGACCCTACCCAGCTAGCAGATGCGTACGTACGCACGACCCGTGCATGCAGCCATCCGTCCGTCGCGCGCTAACATTGTATGTGCTATGGTTACAACTTGTTGTGTTCAGTTGCAACACGGATGCACGTACACATCAGCCTCTCACCCACCCATCTGTCTCGCATGCATGCATACAGAGAATCTTTTTGTTTTGGATTGAAAAGATGTAATATCTCCTAAACCGGAACCCCTATTAAATCCGTTTACATCAGGTTTTTGAAAAAAATATGCTTAACAAAATAAAATCCAACAAAGACTATATTTGATGAACTTTTTTAAGTATGTAATTGCTATTTCAATGTACTATGGATTGCCATCATGATTACAATACAATTGTAACTTGACGAAAGTAATTGCAACAGATCTGATCCAGTGCAACTGGACCTGATGTAGTTGCAACCTGTCGTGATCTAATTACAACTAGAGTCAGGCCAATTTATAACTGGATAAGAACGGCACAAGGACAAAAAAAGGATAATTCTTTTCTATAAAATGACAATAGATAAAACTTTCTCCATAGAACGCCAAAAGGACAAATACAATAGACAATTCTTTTCTATGAAATGACAATAGACAAAATTTCTCTGTATATAATGAACAATTATTTTCTATGAAAGGACAATAGACAAAACTTTCTCCATAGAACGCCACAAGGACAAATACGGTGGACAATTCCTTTATATGAAAGGACAATAAACAAAACTTTCTCCCTAGAACGGCACAAAAACAAATACAATGGACAATTCTGATCTCAAGTTAATACAAAATTGCAAACCTAATGTACACCATTTGCAACACTACGTATAAAGCAATTGCTTCATCGTCAATGACTAATTGCAAGATACAAAACCCCCTAATATCAGTCGACACTATTAACCCTAATCTCGGTTTGTAAAACATTTATGTGTCCAATTATAACAAGAATGTGTGTACACGAGGTGTCTTAAATAGCAAGTACGAATACAACAAAAAAGATAAAAGAAGAAGCTTCTACACAAGGTGTCTTAAATGGCAATTATGAATACAACAAAAGAGAGAAAAGAAGAAGCTTCCAGACAAAAAATGACGAACATCTAAGAAAAAATCGCATCCCACAACCCCCCTCTTGCAGTAACGGCATCGTCGTCGAAGCCCTGCCATCGCAGAAGCGTTGATTCAAGCTCATCGGAGAGATCTTGCGCCGTCGTTGACACCCAGGCTTCTCCCGATGATAAAGACTATGAGTCCAGCTGCTACGCCGATTGGGATACACAGATCTGCTGATCACCCTCCTTTTGCAACATGATATGTGATGCAATTACAACCTGGTTAATTACAAAACTGTAGCATGGACAATTGCAAACCTGCTTAAATTACTTGCTAGTTGTTATTTCTAGAAAACATCAAATATAATGAGAATGCTGGCAAAAATAGTTTCTCTCTACACCTAGTTAATTCTTACTTTAAGAACTAATTCTGGGAAAAACAAAAAATAGAATGATGGCAAAAGTCTCTGGTTAATCCTAAAATTGTACACCTAATATACAACATTTACAACATGATATGTGAAGCAATTGCAACCTGGTTAATGACTAAATTACAACATGAACAATTGCAAACCTGGTTAAATTACTTGCTAGTTGCTATTTCTGAAAAAAATAATAAATATAATGAGAATGCTGGTAAAAAATAGTTGCTCTCTACACCTGATTAATTCTAACTTTAAGTACCAATTTTAGGAAAATAAAAAAAGAATGAGAATGATGGCAAAAATCTCAGGTTAATATAAAATTAAACACCTATTGTACACTGGGCAATTTGCAAACTGGGCAAATCTCAGGCCAATTTGTAACTAGGCAAGAACGGCACAAGGACAAAAATAATGAAAAATTCTTTTCTATAGAAGGACAATAGACAAAACTTTCTACGTAGAACGCCACAAGGACAAATACAATCGATAATTCTTTTATATGGACGGACACCATCTAAGTAATTCCTAGTACAGACCCTGAGTTCTACGCATGTCTGCCCGTGGGCCACAGCAGCCGCCAGCACTAGGCCGCAAACCAATTACAACTCTGGGTGTGTCGCGTTTGCAAAATAGATTATGTTCTAGTTGCAACAAGTACGTACGTGTACACAGCAGGCCGGCACGTGGGTCCGAATCGAGCCCAATTGAACACGATCGGTCTGATGTGCGTGCACGGGTGTATCTTAACCGGCAAGTAAGAAGCAACCAGACAAAATTCAAACACAAAAACACCAGAGGACAAAATGCACATACATACGTAATCTTCCCACATGTGGCCGCACACACCCGTTAGGTCCGAATCGAGCGCCAAATTGCAACATGATGTGTTGTCCGATTGCAACACAAGGTTATTTCGATTGCAACCCAACCAGAAGCCGCATACGTACGTACGCATCTGCCTCTCACCCACCCATCTGTCCCGCATAATTGAAGAGAATCTTTGTGTTTTGGATCGAAAAAATGAAATATCTCTCGGATCGAAGGAAAATAGACAAAAAAGTTTCTATAGAACGACACAAGGGAAAATACAAAGTATAATTCTTTTCTATAAAAGGACAATAAACAAACGTTCTACCTAGAACAGCACAAGGACAGATACAAAAGGCAATTCTTTTCTATGGAAGGACAATAGACAAAAAAATTCAATAGAACGACACAACAACAAATACAATGGACAATTCTGATCTCCGATTAATACAAAATTACAAACCTAATATAGACCATTTGCAACATAATGTATAAACCAAACGCTTCATCGTCAATGACTAATTTCAAGATACTGAATCCTAATCTCGGTCGACGCTATTAATCCTAATCTCGGTCGACGCTACTAACCCTAATCTCAGTCGACACCCTTAGTCTCTGTCGACGCTAGTAAACCTAATCTCAGTCGACGATAATAACCCTAATCTCTGTCGACATAACAAACCCTAATCCCAGATTAATACAAAATTTGCAAACCTATTGTACACACCATTTGCAACACTGTATGTGAAGCGATTGCTTCCTGGTTAATGAATAATTGCAACATATGAACCCAAATCTCAGTCGACGCTACAAACCCTAATCTCTGTCGACGCTACTCACCCTAATCTCAGTCGAAGCCCATAGTTTCTGTCGACGTACTCAAACCTAATCTTAGTCAACGCTAAGAAGAAACAAAAGTAAACTATACTAGGAATTACTCAGTCTACTGAAAGTTAGGTGACGCCTTGAACCCTAATCTTAGTCGACGCTATTGACCCTAATCTATGTCGACGCTTTTAATCCTATTCTCTGTCGAAGCCCTAAGTCTCTGTAGACGTAATAAACACTAATCTCAGTCAATGCTAAGAAGAAATAAAAGTGAACTATACTAGGAACTACTCAGATCTATTGATAGTTAGGTGACGCCCTCAACCCTAATCTCAGCCGACGCCTAAAACCCTAATCTCTGTCGACGCTACGAACCCTAATCTCTGTCGATGCTATCAACCCTAATCTGAGTCGAAGCCCTTATTCTCTGTCGACGTAAAGAACCCTAATCCCAGTTGACATAACCAACCCTAAACTCTGGTTAATACAAAAAATGCAAACCTATTGTACACCATTTGCAACATCAAAGGTGAACCAATTTCTTCCTGTTGAATGAATAATTGCAACATATGAACCCTAATCTCAGTAGACACCACGAATCCTAATATATGTTGATGCTACTCACCCTAATCTCAGTCGAAGCAGTAACTCTCTGTCGACGCTATTAACCCTAATCTCAGTCAAATTTAAGATGAAACAAAAGTGAAATATACTAGAAATTACTCAGATCTACTGACGGTTAGGTGACGCCCTGAACCCTAATCTCAGTCGACGCTACAAACCCTAATCCCAGTCGACGCTACCAACCCTAATCTCAGTCGAAGCCCATAGTCTTTGTCGATGTAACGAACCCTAATCTCAGTCAGCGTAAAGATGAAACAAAAGTGAACTATACTAGAAAGTACACAAATCTACTCATAGTTAGGTGACGCCCGGAACCCTAATCTCAGTCAACGTACTGAACCCTAATCTCAGTCGACGCTACTAACCCTAACCTCAGTCGACGTAACAGACCCTATTACAAAATTGTACACACACCGTCTGCAACATCATATGTGAGGAAATTGCAAACCCGGCTAAATACGAATTGCAACATGGTTATTTATTGTTAGCATGAAAACCATTTCCAGCCTCCACTAAGTTTTCTAGAAAATTGATAGAGTACAACTTAAATAAAATAAGAAAAAGCATAACGATTATGTACAACATATGCAAAAAAAAGCATTGCAAAAGTTACGACACATATGCAACCATGTTATTAATAATAAATTTGCTGCATCATTTAGAAGTCATCATGGAGGAGATGCAATTTATAACAAGTCTTTGAACCCATTACAACACAATTTATAACAATTTTGAAACGTCACTTATAATAGTATGTTTTTCCCTCTCTTGGTTTTGAGCTACACTAAAATTATGCAGGAATACTTGAAACGCCACTGGAATACTCCGACAGACTGAAGACTTTAAAAAGACCGAACAAAGAAATAATAGTTCTCCCTTATATTTGCGGTAGTTCTGAAGTTACAAATAAGAACAGCAGATGCATAATCAATTGAGTATAGAAAGTATGGTTCCTGACATCGATAGGCGAGCTCAACACCAAAAGCTCTGATCATGACGTGAATACTGCCGTATCAAACGAGCAATTCAGCACTACAGGTCATTTCTAAAAAAATACCAATCAAACAACAGCCCCACTACAGAACGGCACACAAGCAGAGCGCCGTCCAGCTCCTGCGACTGCAGGGAGACGACTTAGAAAAGGAACGAATAATCAAACGACGCTGGCGAGTCACAGGCTTCAGCACATGTCAAATTGTCGGATTAATTTAAACCACACCCAATTTCTTTCCCCGTGAGTCCACACATAACTAAGAGGGGTGGGGTGAGGACTGAGGACAGAAGGGGTGCGGAGACTCACCGGTGCCTTCTGTGCGGCGGCGTCCTCCCCGTCGGCTAAGCATCAAGATATCCCGGCGATCACTAAAGTTGAGCAGATTTCTGCCTTGATCAGTGATGGCAGTCCCCCTGTGCGCGCGGCGTCCTTCTCCTCCACGGCCAAGCGTTGAGATCTCCTGGCCGCTTTCCTAGGCAGCGTGAAGCAGAGCCGACGGCATGGAGGCGGCGCAGGCGTTGAGGTCCCATGGAGGAGGCGGTGCCAACGTCATGAAGGGGGGCGCAGACCGTGGGCAAGCCGGCGTGATGAGCAGATCGTGGAGGAGCGGGGACGCGGAGCAGCGTGTGGAGAGGACTGGGAACATCGTGGCCGAGCGACGGTTGTGCGGCGGAGCTCGCGGCTCCCGCGGGGCACGGAGGTGGAGGGCCAGCAGACGGCCGCCATCGCCGCCATGATGGCCGCTGCCTCGCTGGGAAGGCGAAGGAGGCCGGCCGATCCGGTGGGGGAGGGGGTGGGCCATCGTCGATTTGGTCTCTAGGGCGGGGGCGGTGCCGGCGGGGGAGGGGAGGAGGCGTGCTGGCTGGTTGGATGCGGCGTTGCGGTTTCGTGCGCAGCAGCCCGACCAGGTGGTGTGCGGTTTTCTCGGGTGCGTACGGGTAAGCCGGACCCGTGGCCCCTCGGACCAGGTGCGCAGGGCCGCGTCGGTTCTGGCCTGGGTGCATTGCACCCAGCTGTAATATAAATATACAGTATATATATACATATATTATATTGGGAGCCTTAGGCTCCAGATGGAAGCCTCAGTCCGACCCCAGCGAGCTGGTCTAACCAAACCAGCTCTCCACCGGCCAATCCACCAGCCCGCTGGCCCATCCTCCGGCCCACCAGGCCCATCTTCTCGGGTCACATATATACTCTATCCGTCCCTTTTTAATTGTCGCTTGTGTTTTTAAGAAATAATTATTGGCAATTATATATAAAAATATTAATATTTATATTACATAGTTAGTATTATTAGAAAGATATTTGAATCTAGTTTTAAAAAAAATTATTTAGAGAATAAGTATTGTACATATTTTCTTTAAATTGAGTGGCACGTATACTAACAATGATAATTAAATAGGGACGGAGAGTATACGCTTCCCAAACCCTAATCACTAATTCCCACCACCTCTGCCACCACCTCGTGCGCGCGCCCATGCCCGGTGCCCCCTCCCCACCGCGTCGGCCCGATCCATCCCAGCGGTGCAACAGCACGCGGCGGCGCGGGGCAGGGGCGCGCGCACGAGCGGGCCCCAGGCGCGCAGGGGAGCGGCGGCGCTTGGCGGCGCGGCGCGGCGCGGCGGCTTCATCAACCCGCGGCGGCGCGGCAACTGGCGGGAGGACGGCAGGTGCGCGGCGGCACCGCGCCCAGGCCCTTCCCCACCGGCGACGCAGGGAGCTGCAGCGGCGCGGCACCGGCTCTCCCTCACCTCCGACCCGCGGCGGCAGCGGCGGCCCCGCTCCTCGTCGTCGGGCGGCGGCTCGGCCCACCCCTGCCGGAGTAGCGGCGGCGCGGCCCTGCTCTCTCTCACCGCGGATGCCGGCACGAGGAGGACGAGTACCGGCGGCTCGGCCGACGGCGGCGCGGCGGGAGGTGCAGCCGGCGGCGGGGCGCGGGTTCCGGGCCCCAAGCGGCGGGATCGGGCCCCCGCACGGCTCCGCACCACCACCAGCGGCTCCACCTCTTCCACCGGCTGGCGCGGCTCATTTGGTGGCGGATCCGTGTGGTGGCTTCGAGATCCGGCGCTGCTCCGCCCTCCCATCCCCTCCTCCGGCAGATCGGCGTGCGCCTAGACTGCGGCGGTGCGGCGCGGCTCCGCCCTCCCCGATCTGCGCCGCGGCCCCTTCCTCCACGACCGGCGACGGCCTCGCCTCTTCCCCAACCCACGGCGGTCACGGGGCCATGGCGCGCGTCCAACCCCTACTCCACCGGCGGCGCGCGGTGATCCCCCGCCAACGGCGGCGCGGGGCCATCCCCTCCAGGCTCCAACACCAGTGGCATGCAGAGACCCCCTCCAGCGCCGGCGACGCGCGAGATCCACCTCCGACGCTCCCCCATGTGTTGTATGCATCATCAGGTAGATTTGTATGCAGCGCTCCTACCCCCTCCCGTGGATGCTACAAATGATGATAATGGTGGTTTGTATGCATGGTTGTTTTGTATGCATGATACACCATGGTTTGTTTGCAAAACTAAGACATCAAAAATGTTTTTATGCATGTTTCTATGTTTTGATCCATTGTGTTTTTGGCAGCAAAAAAGGAGTGGGGACTTCAGGAATGGGAGCTCAACTCTTATTTGCCAATGATGAGGTGCTCAGCATCCTGACCGATGGCGCCCCCTTTCTGTGGCTGTGACAAGCTCGCGTGGGGCACAACTGGGACAATAGCGAGCTGGACCAACTCTGCTAGGGCGCCGGCTCCGATCCATGGAGCACGATGCACGGCGGTCTGTATGCATGGTGATATTGAGATATCGGAAATGTTTATATGCATAATTCTGTTACTGCAGTTTGAATGCCTGGTTCAGTGATAAAAAATGTTCGTTCTATGATATTGATTTTCATTTTATACCTTTTATGCTTAGGTTTTTATACTGGTGAAACATTATTGAAGCACATTTCTGCATTGTTCGTACACAATTATGTACACTGTGGGTGCACACTTTTACACATGATTCCATGCATTGTTTGGTTCTGGGTTAACATCATTCTGGTACAATAATCACCTATAGGTAGGCTATTTTAGGGTTCTATGTGTTGTTTCGCTATTAAATATACGTTCTTGAAATGGGAGGAAATGGTTTTGGTTGGGCTGTCACATTTTTGATAAAATAAATCCCCACATTGTTTAGGTTGGGGTTGTCTAGTACATTTTATACAACTTTGGATAACGTTTTATACATTGTTGGAATAAAATTTTATGCATTTATATATATTTGCCACATAATTTGTATGCATGGTTAGAGCAAATTTTCTATGCACTGCCACACAATTTTTACACAGTTTAAAATGATTTTTTTTGGGGGGGGGGCGGGGGGGGCGCGGGGGGTTTGCTTTCTATGCATGGTGGCTTCCTGTTCGTATGCATGGCTATTATGCTAGCTTTGTCGTTGGTCTTTATGCTCGGGAAAACATGTTTGTATGCTAGTTTTTTAGGTTCCTTTGGTTATTATACTTGCTTTGTATTATTACTATGCATAGTTATTTACTCTTCTACACAGTTGTGTGAAATGCAGGAACACAAATTTTGTACTTTAATCGAACACGTTTCTATTTAAAATGTTTGTACGCATGTTTCTATGTATTTTTAGTTTTGATCCGGTGTTTTTTTTGGCAGCAAGGTAGGCTTTTTTGGAGCACCCTCCATCCCCACCGATGTGGCGCAACGTGGACGATTATGAGGTTGGCTACGAGGACGACAACGGGGTCATGGACAGCGATGGCGGTGCATGATGCACCACTGACTCCCTATTGGTTGCCGATGTCAACAGGAGCAGGTCCGGCGAGCACGCTGCTTAGAAGTTTGAATGCTCCTCGATGTAAATTTTTTATGCTTTCATGTGGTGATGTATCGATGTATTGTATGTTCCTCCATGTAAATTTTTATGCCTCATGTGTGATGGATGGTGGATGAGATGAGCTCCGAATGGATGTGGTCAAAATTTTT
>CM041638.1:10999390-11011378 GCA_023333625.1 Bothriochloa decipiens
GGGCGGAACCAACCCCGCTGCCTCCCGGCGCCCCCTCCCCCCAACCCTTCCTCCCCTCCCCTCGCCGCCGCCGGGAGGCCCGCGCGGCTCCCCAGGAGGGCGGCGGGGGGGCTTCTCTTCGTGGCGGGATTTGCTGCTCTCGTGCGGGGAGGGCACAAGGACCTCCGATGGTCGGCGGATGGCGGCGACGCCTAGTCGCCGGAGCGCGGATCCAAGGCCTCCTCGTCCGGATCCGACGAGCGGGTGGGTGGATCCGGCTGCTCGGGGTCGGATGCTGGCTACACTTTGGCGGCTCATGACGGTGGTGTGTTGGCCGCGACAGGAGCTCGATCCGGCTGGCGGGGTGGTGATTCGGCAGTCGGTGGTGGGGTGGTGTCTTGCCTGCGTCCGGCTGCACGGGGCAAGGCAGGGGCGCCGGTCGGCAGCAGCTGTGGCGGCCCGGGACGACGTCCTCGCCCTGCGGGGTGGTGTGGTTTCTCCGACGGCGGCGTGGTGCCTTGGCCGGCCGTGGCGGTGGCACGCCTGCAGTGTCGTGATGGTGCTGTTGGCACTATCGAGCCTGGTAAAAGTCGCACTTCTCGGTCGGGGCTCATCGACGGAGTGGGTGGTGCCCGAGTGGGTGCGGGGGCAGTGGTGGGGTTCCCTTCCTCTCAGCTCGCCCCCTCCTTCTTCTTGATGGTGGCCTTTTTATGGCGGTGGCTGTGGCTCATGATGGCGTTGAGGGCGGCCCTCGTCTATGTCGTCCCTCCCCATGATCATGACTGCTGTCGCGGGGCGATCGTCGTGAAAATGGAGGCCTTGGCATCAATGGGGGGCTGGTCTGGGGCCAGGCCCCTGGTTCGGTACCTGAGGGCAGGGGCGTTGCCCAATCTTTGGTGGACGTGCACCGCGGCGGGAGGCTGGTGTTCGGTAGTTGATCTAGTCGGTGGGGTACTGGCGCAGCTTTGTGGCTGCTAGCGTGGCCGGCGCGTCGACCTCCGACGAGGTTTTTTGCAGGATGTCTGGCAGCGACGTCTTCGGTGTGTGGCGTGGACCCGGCACCTCGATTAACGACCGTGATGCGGGTTCTTTGGGCCACGGTGACACTTGCGGGTGTCGTCCCCCTGTTGACGACGTCGCGTCCCCAGCACACTCCACGGGTGAAAACCCAGTCTGTTGAACGAGCGACGGATCCACCCACTTGCGGCGCTTGGACGTCGTTACCTTCTTGGAGGCGTCGTTGTGGATCTGAATCGGTCGGGATATCTCGTGGCAGGGCTATTTCGCCATTTTCGTTGTTGTGTCGCGTGGGTGGTGCCAGTGGTGGTCAGTAGTTCTAGTAGAGTTGAGTGGGCTCTGTGCGTTTTTTTGCTAGAGCATCAAGTTGTTGAGTAGACGTCGACCGGCTACAAATGGCGGCATGAGTTGGGATAGTTGGTTAGTTGGGGTCGTTTCGACTAAGTTGGTGCTGAATTGTTGTATCAAGTTGTGTACGATGAGCAGGGCTCTCCTCAGTTGTATGGTTTTTACTCAGTTTTCATACAAAGAGCTGGGCAGGGCCCTTGCCTTTTTTTTCTTTCTTCGTCTAATAGAAATCGCGGCAAAGCTTTTTCCGTCCTTTCTAAAAAATACTAAACCTACTGAATGGTTGACAAAGAAGCATATACTGTGATCTACAACTGATTGGTTTGTCAAAGTGAATTGGTTTGTCTTCATTCCCAGGATAAATGGGCAGTTGACTACACTGGTGTGATAAGTTTGTAATGGCATAATCTATCTCTTCTTCTCCCTGTGATATATGTAATCCCTGGGGCCTTCTCCAAACATTGTAAGGTGTCATATGCACCCTTCATCTACCGGTTTACCGAAATCAATGAAAAACCACTTGGGTGGGGCGCTTACCTCTCCTGTGATGTCTTACAAAAATTAAATTGGTTTAGCAAGTCTAGAAGTATAGTTAACAGGATTAACTTCTAGCTTACCTCGAAGACTGCTTTCCCTTTCAGTTAATGCTAATTTGTAGACTGCATCTAAAAAGATTGCTTCTTGGTGTGATCATATGTCAATAATTATTTTTTTGCCTATGCCATTCCTGAGCTTATTTCATATTTATATAGTTGTTGTTTCATTTTTATTCTCCAAAGTGAGCTCCAACCTCACATTCCATAAAAGCTCAAGCATTGCAGGATGGCCCAACACAGGCAAGCGCGCGGCGTTGCCGCCCCTAGTTTCTAGTTTATTTGAAGATACAATTATTGATATTTTTTATGCAATGTTAAATTATTTTTTATACTGTTAGTCAAGTTTTAAAAATATTCATTTATCTATATAGGTACTTTATTCCTGGTGAAAGATAAACGGTAACGGGCGGTCATGCAAGACTTAAACATACTGTTCATCAATAGTATCAGGTATATATTTCGTTAATAGGTTCGGCACTGTTCTATAACGGGTTATACTATTCCTTAGCTGGTTTGGTACTATTTAATAACGGGTTAGACTATCTCTTAATGGGTTTAGCACTGTTCTATACAAGGTACGCTGTTCCTAAATAGGTTTGTTACTGTTCAATATAAAAATTATTGTTTTCTAACAGGTCTGATTACTGTATATACGGATTTTTTCCTCTACTTTTCTCCTTCTGCCCGCGCGCAGCGTGGGCCCCACTCTAGTTTATTTGCGTTGATCAACCTAGTTGTAAACAATGTTAGCCTTGTCATGATCCAAATTTCGCTAGTTTTTTTTTAATATATACAAAAATAGACAAACAGATACCTGTATTAAACACCACGACATATATATTGTTTGAAATACGCACTACAACTAGACATATTGTCATGGCTGGGACCCACATGGATATATCAAAAACACATATTTTATTTTCCCAGTTTCACTTATTTTATTTTCCCAGTTTCACAACTTTCCCCATTTCAGCTGCTCCTCTTCCTTCCGCCCATTGACGAGTTGACGACCCAAGGCCTCCGACCAGATCGAGGTGAGTCGCGCGCGCGCGCCCCGCCTGCCCCGGTGACGGTGAGGGCGTGAGGCCGCCCTCCATCCGCCATTCTCACTGCCGGTTCCGTCTCGCCGCCGTCGCAGAGGGCGGAGGTAATAAGCTCAAACCCCAGGTTCTTGAGTTCTGTCAACTGTTCTGTTTTCCAGACGAAATCAAACCCAAACGTCTTAGATCAATCAATAGAGATTTCTTTTTAATGTCCCAATTGTTGTCACGGATCCACTCCACTCGAGGCTTTTTTCAGATCGACTTGGCTTAGTTTCTGCATACATTTCTCGGCTACTTTGTGCTCAGCTCACTGTTCACTTGCGAGCTTCAGTTCTCACTCTCGGAATCTCCCGTTGATTTTATTCTGATGCCCTCGCCCGTGCAGCAGCTGCAGTTCATCACTCCATCCATGGGGGTCTCCTTCTCGAACCTCACCGACGCCGCATGCGTCGTGCACCAGTTCAAGATCAACGGCTACTCCGCCACCAAATCCATGGCGAGGACGGACACGCTCCCGTCCAAGCGGCTGGCCGTGGGCGGGTACGAATGGGAGGTCCACTACACCCCGAGCCTCGTCGTGGACGGCGGCTACTGGATAGCGTTCAGGCTCGTCCTCCTCGGCGCGCCGCGCCGGAACGACGTGAAGGCCGCGTTCAGATGCCGGCTGCTGTACACTTCCTCCAACTCTTACCACGGTCATCAACGTCAACTCGGTGCGTGCGTCAGAGATTCAATCGGGAACGTCGAAGGTCAGATATCTCACGCCTTCAAGCAGGCCAAGGAGAGCTCCGGATGGATTCCGCTCCGCAAAAGGAATGATGTTGAGAAGGCCCGGGTCATCGAGAACGACTCTTTCACTGCTGAATGTACCATCACGGTGGTCACCGAGCTGCCTGAGCCTGACACAGCAAAGACTAATGTTGTCCGGTCCCCAATTCCGCCACAGTCAGGCTTGCATTCCTTGCATCATGATCTCGGTGAGCTCTTGGGGAAGGCAACAGGGTCAGATGTCGTGCTGGTGGTGTCCGGAGAGTCCTTCGCAGCGCACAAGGCCATACTCGTGGCGAGGTCCCCGGTTTTCATGGCCCAGTTCTTTGGCCCCATGAAGGAGACGCGCTCGGAGAGGGTGGAGATCAAGGACATGGAGGCACCTATATTTGGAGCGATGCTTCGCTTCATCTATACTGATATGGTGCCCGAACTTGAGCGGAAGGAGGATGGTGCCATCATCGCGCAACATCTGCTTGTGGCTGCGGACAGGTATGGACTTGACAGGCTCAAATCGATGTGCGAGGATAAGCTCTGCGATGGCACCAGAGTGGAGACAGCAGCGACGACTCTAGCGCTGGCAGAGCAGCACGGCTGCCCAAAGCTCAAGGCCAGGTGTGTTAAGTTCATCGCTGCAAACCTTGATGATGTCATGGCGACCGAGGGTTACAAACATCTCATGACGAGCTCCCCATTGGTTCTGAACGATCTGCTGAGAGCCGTGCGTGGAATGGTTCTGAATGACCTCCTGGGTGTTACGCGTGGAAGAAGCGAGGTCACACCTGGAAGAAGCAAGGTCACACCTGGAAGAAGTAACTGAAGCATGCTGGTGATGAATAGTCCCTGTATTATGTGGCCTATAGTAGTTGTATTGTATCTGTTCTCTCTGAATTTCGGTGTTGAAGTTTATATTTCTTCCCATTGAGGAAGGTAGTCCCTGCATTATGTTGTCTATAGTAGTTGTATTGTATCTGCTCTCTGTGAATTTCGATGTTGAAGTTTATATTTCTTCCCATTGAGGAAGGGTGGATTTCTGGTTGTCCTTTTGAGAGCTTGGCTTGATATCTAAGGCTACGTTTGGAAGTAGATATTGGGTCCCTGGAATCGGCTTTGGTATTTGGCATCCTCAAATTCCATTGTTTGGATGTTCCTGGAATTGGAACGTGACATTGACCCCCAATATCGTGCACCGTTCCCGCACGAAGGAAAGAGCCCGCCTCCAATTCCGCGGTCTCCCGCTCTGTATTTGGCCGAATTGGCTTCCCTTCGCTCCCCGACCCTCCGCGCGTACCCCTTCGACCCGCGAAAAAGAAGAGGGAGCGAGAGAGGCGACGACGATGGCAGAGGCGACGGGAGGTTGACCCGCGCAGCGGATGCGCGCGTCCTCTCCCCCGGCGTCCTCTCGCCCGACGTCCTCTCCCCAACCTCCGGTGTCTCCTCCCCAACCTCTGGCGTTCTCCTCGCTGCAGGTGAAGTCACATCTACTTACCCTATCCGACTCCAATCCTCCATCTCCGAGCTGTGCTTACGTTTGCCGATTTCTCGTTGTTGTTTTTCCAGATCCCTTTCGGTAGAGGCCTTCTTTTCTTCTCCCTCCATCGATTCACTCTTTCCAAACCCTAACCCGTTTTTCTCTGTATTTTGCAGGTTATTTCTGTTAAGCATTCGCTGTTCTTCACTTCGATTGAAGGTATATATGGTGCCTACATTTGATATGTTGGTGGTGTTTCTGAATGATTTTTTTATGTCACGCTCTTTAAAAATCATGTGTGTGCCTGTGTGCATTGTAGCCACACTATGTCAGATCTTGAGTTGGTTTCCTTCGTTAATGAAGAAAATAAAAGGAGAAAGAGGAGGAGGATTATTTTTGCAGAACTATACTTTGAGGCAGTTGTTCTTGGGCTTGCATATCTTAGTTCGCAGAGGGTGCCAAGGAATTTAGGGTGCTTTAATGATGACGAGTGCAGGCATACTATTAGGAAGTATTTGCTGAAGGAAATGTATGATGGTTCTGAAGTTGCATGCTATGATGCGCTACGCTTAACTAAAAGAAACTTTCATAACTTGTGCATCATGTTGCGTGAAAGGTGTGGTCTTCGTGACAGTGTTTATGTTGCTGTGGAAGAAAAGGTTGCTATGTTCTTAACTTCTTACTGATAGTTGGGCATGGTCTAAAAATGAGGTTGTTGCGCAGCACTTATAAGCGCTCTTTAGAGACTATCAGTAGGTACTTTTCTGATGTGTTATCAGCCATTCTATCTTTAAGTGGGGAGTTCATTAAGCTTCCTGATCCTTCCATTCACCCTCCGGATGATTACAAGTGGAAGTGGTTCCCCAATGCTCTTGGTGCATTAGATGGGTGCCATGTTGATGTGTGTGTTGATCTGGCTGACCAAGGGAGGTACAGAAACAGAAAGCAACACATTACCACTAACATGCTTGGTGTGGTTGACTGGAACATGAAATTTCTGTATGTTTTGTCTGGTTGGGAGGGTTCAGCTTGTGATTCAAGAGTTCTGCGTGATGCTATGAGTCGCCAAGATGCATTTGTTGTACCTCAGGGTATGACCTTTTCACTTGGCATTTTATTTCTATGTTTTGGTAAGTATCTAACTTAGTTTTCTCGTAATAGGAAAATATTATTTAGGTGATGCTGGTTATAAACATCTGATGACAAGCTCCCCGTGGGTTCTGAATGACCTCCTGAGAGCTGTGCGTGCAAAGAACTGAAGCACGTTGGTGATGACTGTAATTTAGAGGGGTGTACTGTATCTGCTCTCTACAGTATGTAATTTAGAGTAGTTGTACTGTATCTGCCCTCTCTCTCTCTCTCTCTCTCTCTCTCTCTCTCTCTCTCTTTCTGAATTTCAGTGGTTGAAGTTATATTTCTTCCCACTGAGGAAGGTGGATTGTTGGAAGGCTCTTTGTCCTTTGAGAGCTTGGCTTGATATCTAAGAGTTGTCCCAGCTCATGGTTTTATGGGTAGTTTCTAGAGGAGAAAGAGGTAAGACCTAACTATCATAATGCTACTGAGAAGAGAATTAATGACTATTTGGAAGCAGTAATGAACATGGCATGATGGTGGCTGATGCACAACTTAACAATGACACTTAGTTTACATGTGTTTGCAACCAGTCAAGGTCAAGGCATGAATATATCATCCCATCATTATCCATACTAGCTAGCTGTGAGAACTGAGAACATTGCAGTTTGGTTAATGTCAACAGGACCACTACCCCTGGTTGTAGCAAAATCACTACGTCGGACAAGAAGAAATATTGATGGGTCATTTTCTTCTGTGCAGCCCATAATGATATCTAGAATTCAACATGCCATTCTTGGCGAAAAAGTTTTATCCACACACTTAATATGATGCCACCTAGACATTCTAACGACATTACATTGGCCATTAAAACAAGTGTTTTATTCGTTATTTGTTGGTACTACTACTGATTCAATTATTTATGCCTCTCAGTCATGGCTACAAGAAGGTCAGACACGACCGAGGGGCAGCTGGCCAAGAGATGCACGCAGCCCTCAGTTTTAACGACGGCTCGGAGATTCGCGGGGGTGGCCACAATGAACTTGATGCATCTGGCCTTGAGCTCCGAACACCGATGCTGCTCTGCCAAAGCCAACGCCGTGGACACGGTGTCCACGCCAATGTCAGCGCACATCTTCTCTTCGCAGATGATCTTGAGCCTCTCCATCCCGTACCGATCTGCCGCGGCGAGCAGATGCTGCGCCATCATCCTGGCATCCTCTGGCTCCTCCTTGCCCTCCACCAGCAGCTCCGGCGACGTGTCGGTGTAGATGAACTGCATCAGCGCCCTGAAGACCTCCGGCCTCATGTCCTCTATCTCGATGCGCTGCGATGCCTTTTCCTTCATGTCCCCAAACAGCATGGCCATGAAAACCGGCGACTGTACGGCGAGCACGCACTTGTGTGTCGTGATGGGCTCGCCGGAGACAAGGAACGTGATGTCCGTCCCCTTCTGGCTCCTCCACAGCTCGCCAAAGTGCCTGTGCAGGTCCGAGGAAGGAGCCGCGGCACTGATCGTCGTCGGCGCCACCGCCTCTTGCGTTGGTCTATTATCTCGCATGACGGTGATCACGCACTCCACGAGGAAGGAGTCGTCCTTGAGGTAGGAGGAGGCGAGTTTACTCCTTGTCATGAAGTGCCTTCCTGTATAATGTTTTTTCTCCCATAACAAAAGCATGAGATGATCCTGTCTTTCCACACAATGAATTGTCTTCCTGTATTCTCTCTTCTCGCCGTTCTCGCCTACCTTCCTCGTCATCAGTGGTAGTGGTAGGAACGCTGCAAATTCATGGCTCCATCCACATCACTGAAGAACCTGTCACTCTCGTTTGCCGCCTGATATCTCAGTGCTATAGGTTTTGAGCATAGATTAATTCACTAATAATACTGTATCTGAATTTTTTAAACAACTAACCTTCAAGGATAATCATAATAAATAAAGAAAGAAAAAACAAATACTAGAAACGACATAGGCCTGCTTTCTGCCTCCCAAGTAGAATTAGACTATAATGCCCAACTACTACTTATTGTTAGTGTTGAAATATGCAATGCATACTTGGAAGGTTCTAGAAGGTTTTAGAAATAACAACAGACTTTTTCATATATAAGGATAATATCATGACAAGATGAGAAGCTTCTAGAAGACTTTGGAGATGTGAAGAGCATAGAGTTACCATACTTCATGGCAACTTAGGAATACTCTAGAAGTTTGGATATTTTGTATGGTAGGAAAATTCTAGAGATAGATATTTATAAGGAAGAGTGTGGAAGTTGCCACATGGCAACACCACAAGGGCCATGAGCACCTATAAATAGAGGCGCTCCTCTCCATCCCAATATACTACCACCAAAAGGACATACCATGGCATAGGCATAAGGTAGGAGATAGAGAGGTTGCCATGATAGTGTGGAGGTGTCTAGGATAGCCACATAAAGAGTGTAGGGAGTCTTGTATCAAATTGTGAGCAAGTGAATTAAGGTTTGAGTTCCCTTGTAGAGAGTCGGTCTCCCGTGTTAGTGTCGGTGTGAAGGTCTCCTCATATTAGTGTGGGTTTAAGGGTCCACAGAAGAAGTGGTATCACTCCAGTTTGGTATCACTTCTAGAAAGTTGACATCAAGGTTAGAGACGTCGATTTCTCAACAACTGGTATCAGAGCAGGTCAGTCAGGGACCGGTAGTGGGAGCAGTCTGAGGTGAGTGCAGGGCACTCATAGCGGTCGGTGCAGTTGTTGGTAGGCGCAGGACGCTTACATTGCTTGGTGTGGCACCGAGAGGTGCTAAGGGGAGACTCTGTCGGAGATCACAGTCCGGGACTGTGAAAAAACGCTGGTCCGGGATCAAGCGTAGGTGACGCTGGGCGTCAGTTGAGATGGTGGATCTCTTGAGTGCAGGAGGTATGAGAAGGCTCAATAGCCACAACTATGGCTATTGACAAACTTGCATAGAGTCCTACTGATGGGTCAGGACCTATGGGAGGTCGTAGCGAGTACCGAGAAGACTCTTCCACCGAAGGAGAATGCAGAAGCCTTGCGGAAGTGAAGAATCAAAGCAGGCAAGGCTATGTTTGTATTGAAGACAACGATCGAGGAAGACCTGGTGGAGCACATCAGAGATGCAAAGACACCAAATGTGAAACATCCTCAATTTTCCACGAAGGGAAAATACACAGAATGGCGGATAATATAATAGTTTGAAGCATCAAACCATCTCATTATCTCGCAATAGTCGATACAGGATCCATACATCGTACAAAAGATTACAATTAGGGGGAAATTACATAAATAATTCATCGCCACACTGGCGGAATCATTAGAGTAGCAGCAGCCTCTGGAACAGCTGCAAAGGCGGAAGTACAATAAAATCTCCAAAAAGAAGCCTGAGCGTAGGAACGAGACGTCTACTCCTCCTCATCGTCATAGTCGTAGTCGGGCTCACCTGCCAAATAATTTTCAGTACGGTTTGTACTGGCCACATCTCCCACCCTATGCTTTGCTTTTGCTATGTAGTATTTGGTGGGATGCAAGGATATAATCAAATCGACCTAATATGTGGCTGTAGTTTCCTATGCAAACAGTGACCAATATTATATAATATAATTCATCAAATTTTAATCCATCTCAACCACACATCCAAACCCATTCCATCACCATCACACACATCTCACCCTCTCGCACTCAGTCGACAGGTCCAACTCCCTCTCGGAGCCTGTCTCAGCGGCTCACAGCCGGGAGGGTAACACCAGGGGGAGAAATAGAAGGACTCCTCTCACTACTCCCGAGAAGCGTGGGTCTTAGGAAAGAGCCATACCAGTGGCCCACGGACTATATATAGATTCATAAACTCTGCAGAGCGTGTACTCCCGTAACCACAAGATCACTATCATCGGCGGTGCCCCGCCTAAGCTGATTCCGGCTGCTTTCTAATCGGTGCGATGCCACCCTACCACTCAGTACTGGGACATCCCGGATAGGTACCACCGGCACACTGAGACTGTGAGACATAGTACCGGGCCCCCGTGGTCACTATGCTGTCTAAGGAGGGTGTGGGTCTCCACGCCCGTACCTCCCGACACTTTCTGCTAACAACCTAGTAGTAGTGGCACCGTCCTAGCTAGTCAGACATTTGTCTCCCGCCCATTCAAGAGCGAGTGGTGAGCACGTAAGTCCCAAGGTTCCGGTCCTCAAGAGATATCAGGTCCTAGGGGGGATCAGACAGGATTATCTTCTCTTTTGGACTACAACAGTCCGTGCTACAACAGCACCTCCTTCCCGGGGCTTCGCTCCACGAAGGTTCTCACCCCCGGGATCTCCTTATGCATCACAATGTGCCCGCCACAAGCACCTCACACGGGAATGCCCAGAACACATTCCCCGGCAAGACTCGCCCACATGGCTCGTCGTAGAATCCTGTCCGATCGACTCAACCCTCACCACACACCCAAGACGCACGCAGCACTCTCCCCAAGTAAAGTGGCACCACGTGCCTTAACCATATGACCATACTCTCCACCACGCATCATTATCACACAGATATAAGCGTAGTAGAAGTAAAGCATCATAGATAAAATAAGCAAGCGTCTAGCCTATCAGCAGGTGTGCAGGAGTAAGGTTGCGACAAGGTAAAGGCTCATCAGGCAGTTCTACCATGCAACCTATCATCAGGTGATATTCATAATTAAAGCACTAGCAACTAGATATTATGCCATGCGTAATAGGATCTACGAGGTTGGGTGGGGTGTGGCACCTGTGAAGTCGTCACCGAGCTCCTCCTCGTACTCGTAGTCGTCCTCCTCAAGCTGATCCTCCTCTGAAACGAGACATAATAGCCGCGTTAGCGGCTCCTATAGAGTCAACACAAAGAAGCAATAAAATTCAATAACTCCAAATGCACTCATACACAAGCCTATGACGTAGAGCTTATTTTTATGAAAATTTGGACACTTGGTTCATATTTTTCGGAGTTCGTATGAAGAAGTTATGAATTTCCAAAGTTTATTCTATTTTCGGAAAAAGAAAAAGGGCAGATTAACCTGGAGCTGACACGTGGCAGCTCCTGATTGGGCCACGTGGCGTGCAGGAACAGTGCAGCTGGGAATGGGCTGACGTCATGCTGACGTTATGCTGACGTCAGTGTCGACGGGCCCATTTAGCGGCTGACAGGTGGGGGCCACGGTTCTGGTCACTGACAGGTGGGGCCAGGTCAACGGTCAACGTTGACAGGTCTCGTCTGGGCCTCGAAAGGACAGGGCTGGATCTGGTTCGAGTTAGGTCGGCACTGTACACTCGAGGTGGGGCGGTCCGGGTGACCCCTCGAGAACGGAGTTTCGCTCGGGCGAACGGACTGGCCTCGAGAACGAAGCCTCGCCCGGCGAACGGGCATGCCCTCGAAGACGGACTTGTTCGCACGAAAGGGGCAGTCCTCGAGAACTGTGCGCCCCTCGAGACTTGAACATCTGGCCTCGAGCCGGGGCCTCGACTCGGGCTGGACCTCGATTAGAGCCAGGACCTCGACTCCGTCGGTCGGATCCTCGACTCGTCAGGTGAACCCTCGACTCCGTCGGGCGGACCCTCGACTCGTCGGGCGGACCCTCGACGGATGTCGGGCGGATCCTCGACTGTCGGGTGGACCCTCGACTTCGTCGGGCGGATCCTCGACCTCGTCGGGCGGACCCTCGACCTCGTCGGGCGGACCCTCG
>CM041638.1:11011478-11023466 GCA_023333625.1 Bothriochloa decipiens
CGAGGGTCCGCCCGACGAGGTCGAGGGTCCGCCCGACGAGGTCGAGGATCCGCCCGACGAAGTCGAGGGTCCACCCGACAGTCGAGGATCCGCCCGACATCCGTCGAGGGTCCGCCCGACGAGTCGAGGGTCCGCCCGACGGAGTCGAGGGTTCACCTGACGAGTCGAGGATCCGACCGACGGAGTCGAGGTCCTGGCTCTAATCGAGGTCCAGCCCGAGTCGAGGCCCCGGCTCGAGGCCAGATGTTCAAGTCTCGAGGGGCGCACAGTTCTCGAGGACTGCCCCTTTCGTGCGAACAAGTCCGTCTTCGAGGGCATGCCCGTTCGCCGGGCGAGGCTTCGTTCTCGAGGCCAGTCCGTTCGCCCGAGCGAAACTCCGTTCTCGAGGGGTCGCCCGGACCGCCCCACCTCGAGTGTACAGTGCCGACCTAACTCGAACCAGATCCAGCCCTGTCCTTTCGAGGCCCAGACGAGACCTGTCAACGTTGACCGTTGACCTGGCCCCACCTGTCAGTGACCAGAACCGTGGCCCCCACCTGTCAGCCGCTAAATGGGCCCGTCGACACTGACGTCAGCATAACGTTAGCATGACGTCAGCCCATTCCCAGCTGCACTGTTCCTGCACGCCACGTAGCCCAATCAGGAGCTGCCACGTGTCAGCTCCAGGTTAATCTGCCCTTTTTCTTTTTCCGAAAATAGAATAAACTTTGGAAATTCATAACTTCTTCATACGAACTCCGAAAAATATGAACCAAGTGTCCAAATTTTCATAAAAATAAGCTCTACGTCATAGGCTTGTGTATGAGTGCATTTGGAGTTATTGAATTTTATTGCTTCTTTGTGTTGACTCTATAGGAGCCGCTAACGCGGCTATTATGTCTCGTTTCAGAGGAGGATCAGCTTGAGGAGGACGACTACGAGTACGAGGAGGAGCTCGGTGACGACTTCACAGGTGCCACACCCCACCCAACCTCGTAGATCCTATTACGCATGGCATAATATCTAGTTGCTAGTGCTTTAATTATGAATATCACCTGATGATAGGTTGCATGGTAGAACTGCCTGATGAGCCTTTACCTTGTCGCAACCTTACTCCTGCACACCTGCTGATAGGCTAGACGCTTGCTTATTTTATCTATGATGCTTTACTTCTACTACGCTTATATCTGTGTGATAATGATGCGTGGTGGAGAGTATGGTCATATGGTTAAGGCACGTGGTGCCACTTTACTTGGGGAGAGTGCTGCGTGCGTCTTGGGTGTGTGGTGAGGGTTGAGTCGATCGGACAGGATTCTACGACGAGCCATGTGGGCGAGTCTTGCCGGGGAATGTGTTCTGGGCATTCCCGTGTGAGGTGCTTGTGGCGGGCACATTGTGATGCATAAGGAGATCCCGGGGGTGAGAACCTTCGTGGAGCGAAGCCCCGGGAAGGAGGTGCTGTTGTAGCACGGACTGTTGTAGTCCAAAAGAGAAGATAATCCTGTCTGATCCCCCTAGGACCTGATATCTCTTGAGGACCGGAACCTTGGGACTTACGTGCTCACCACTCGCTCTTGAATGGGCGGGAGACGGATGTCTGACTAGCTAGGACGGTGCCACTACTACTAGGTTGTTAGCAGAAAGTGTCGGGAGGTACGGGCGTGGAGACCCACACCCTCCTTAGACAGCATAGTGACCACGGGGGCCCGGTACTATGTCTCACAGTCTCAGTGTGCCGGTGGTACCTATCCGGGATGTCCCAGTACTGAGTGGTAGGGTGGCATCGCACCGGTTAGAAAGCAGCCGGAATCAGCTTAGGCGTGGCACCGCCGATGATAGTGATCTTGTGGTTACGGGAGTACACGCTCTGCAGAGTTTATGAATCTATATATAGTCCGTGGGCCACTGGTATGGCTCTTTCCTAAGACCCACGCTTCTCGGGAGTAGTGAGAGGAGTCCTTCTATTTCTCCCCCTGGTGTTACCCTCTCGGCTGTGAGCCGCTGAGACAGGCTCCGAGAGGGAGTTGGACCTGTCGACTGAGTGCGAGAGGGTGAGATGTGTGTGATGGTGATATAATGGGTTTGGATGTGTGGTTGAGATGGATTAAAATTTGATGAATTATATTATATAATATTGGTCACTGTTTGCATAGGAAACTACAGCCACATATTAGGTCGATTTGATTATATCCTTGCATCCCACCAAATACTACATAGCAAAAGCAAAGCATAGGGTGGGAGATGTGGCCAGTACAAACCGTACTAAAAATTATTTGGCAGGTGAGCCCGACTACGACTATGACGATGAGGAGGAGTAGACGTCTCGTTCCTACGCTCAGGCTTCTTTTTGGAGATTTTATTGTACTTCCGCCTTTGCAGCTGTTCCAGAGGCTGCTGCTACTCTGATGATTCCGCCAGTGTGGCGATGAATTATTTATGTAATTTCCCCCTAATTGTAATCTTTTGTACGATGTATGGATCCTGTATCGACTATTGCGAGATAATGAGATGGTTTGATGCTTCAAACTATTATATTATCCGCCATTCTGTGTATTTTCCCTTCGTGGAAAATTGAGGATGTTTCACATTTGGTGTCTTTGCATCTCTGATGTGCTCCACCAGGTCTTCCTCGATCGTTGTCTTCAATACAAACATAGCCTTGCCTGCTTTGATTCTTCACTTCCGCAAGGCTTCTGCATTCTCCTTCGGTGGAAGAGTCTTCTCGGTACTCGCTACGACCTCCCATAGGTCCTGACCCATCAGTAGGACTCTATGCAAGTTTGTCAATAGCCATAGTTGTGGCTATTGAGCCTTCTCATACCTCCTGCACTCAAGAGATCCACCATCTCAACTGACGCCCAGCGTCACCTACGCTTGATCCCGGACCAGCGTTTTTTCACAGTCCCGGACTGTGATCTCCGACAGAGTCTCCCCTTAGCACCTCTCGGTGCCACACCAAGCAATGTAAGCGTCCTGCGCCTACCAACAACTGCACCGACCGCTATGAGTGCCCTGCACTCACCTCAGACTGCTCCCACTACCGGTCCCTGACTGACCTGCTCTGATACCAGTTGTTGAGAAATCGACGTCTCTAACCTTGATGTCAACTTTCTAGAAGTGATACCAAACTGGAGTGATACCACTTCTTCTGTGGACCCTTAAACCCACACTAATATGAGGAGACCTTCACACCGACACTAACACGGGAGACCGACTCTCTACAAGGGAACTCAAACCTTAATTCACTTGCTCACAATTTGATACAAGACTCCCTACACTCTTTATGTGGCTATCCTAGACACCTCCACACTATCATGGCAACCTCTCTATCTCCTACCTTATGCCTATGCCATGGTATGTCCTTTTGGTGGTAGTATATTGGGATGGAGAGGAGCGCCTCTATTTATAGGTGCTCATGGCCCTTGTGGTGTTGCCATGTGGCAACTTCCACACTCTTCCTTATAAATATCTATCTCTAGAATTTTCCTACCATACAAAATATCCAAACTTCTAGAGTATTCCTAAGTTGCCATGAAGTATGGTAACTCTATGCTCTTCACATCTCCAAAGTCTTCTAGAAGCTTCTCATCTTGTCATGATATTATCCTTATATATGAAAAAGTCTGTTGTTATTTCTAAAACCTTCTAGAACCTTCCAAGTATGCATTGCATATTTCAACACTAACAATAAGTAGTAGTTGGGCATTATAGTCTAATTCTACTTGGGAGGCAGAAAGCAGGCCTATGTCGTTTCTAGTATTTGTTTTTTCTTTCTTTATTTATTATGATTATCCTTGAAGGTTAGTTGTTTAAAAAATTCAGATACAGTATTATTAGTGAATTAATCTATGCTCAAAACCTATAGCACTGAGATATCAGGCGGCAAACGAGAGTGACAGGTTCTTCAGTGATGTGGATGGAGCCATGAATTTGCAGCGTTCCTACCACTACCACTGATGACGAGGAAGGTAGGCGAGAACGGCGAGAAGAGAGAATACAGGAAGACAATTCATTGTGTGGAAAGACAGGATCATCTCATGCTTTTGTTATGGGAGAAAAAACATTATACAGGAAGGCACTTCATGACAAGGAGTAAACTCGCCTCCTCCTACCTCAAGGACGACTCCTTCCTCGTGGAGTGCGTGATCACCGTCATGCGAGATAATAGACCAACGCAAGAGGCGGTGGCGCCGACGACGATCAGTGCCGCGGCTCCTTCCTCGGACCTGCACAGGCACTTTGGCGAGCTGTGGAGGAGCCAGAAGGGGACGGACATCACGTTCCTTGTCTCCGGCGAGCCCATCACGACACACAAGTGCGTGCTCGCCGTACAGTCGCCGGTTTTCATGGCCATGCTGTTTGGGGACATGAAGGAAAAGGCATCGCAGCGCATCGAGATAGAGGACATGAGGCCGGAGGTCTTCAGGGCGCTGATGCAGTTCATCTACACCGACACGTCGCCGGAGCTGCTGGTGGAGGGCAAGGAGGAGCCAGAGGATGCCAGGATGATGGCGCAGCATCTGCTCGCCGCGGCAGATCGGTACGGGATGGAGAGGCTCAAGATCATCTGCGAAGAGAAGATGTGCGCTGACATTGGCGTGGACACCGTGTCCACGGCGTTGGCTTTGGCAGAGCAGCATCGGTGTTCGGAGCTCAAGGCCAGATGCATCAAGTTCATTGTGGCCACCCCCGCGAATCTCCGAGCCGTCGTTAAAACTGAGGGCTGCGTGCATCTCTTGGCCAGCTGCCCCTCGGTCGTGTCTGACCTTCTTGTAGCCATGACTGAGAGGCATAAATAATTGAATCAGTAGTAGTACCAACAAATAACGAATAAAACACTTGTTTTAATGGCCAATGTAATGTCGTTAGAATGTCTAGGTGGCATCATATTAAGTGTGTGGATAAAACTTTTTCGCCAAGAATGGCATGTTGAATTCTAGATATCATTATGGGCTGCACAGAAGAAAATGACCCATCAATATTTCTTCTTGTCCGACGTAGTGATTTTGCTACAACCAGGGGTAGTGGTCCTGTTGACATTAACCAAACTGCAATGTTCTCAGTTCTCACAGCTAGCTAGTATGGATAATGATGGGATGATATATTCATGCCTTGACCTTGACTGGTTGCAAACACATGTAAACTAAGTGTCATTGTTAAGTTGTGCATCAGCCACCATCATGCCATGTTCATTACTGCTTCCAAATAGTCATTAATTCTCTTCTCAGTAGCATTATGATAGTTAGGTCTTACCTCTTTCTCCTCTAGAAACTACCCATAAAACCATGAGCTGGGACAACTCTTAGATATCAAGCCAAGCTCTCAAAGGACAAAGAGCCTTCCAACAATCCACCTTCCTCAGTGGGAAGAAATATAACTTCAACCACTGAAATTCAGAAAGAGAGAGAGAGAGAGAGAGAGAGAGAGAGAGAGAGAGAGGGCAGATACAGTACAACTACTCTAAATTACATACTGTAGAGAGCAGATACAGTACACCCCTCTAAATTACAGTCATCACCAACGTGCTTCAGTTCTTTGCACGCACAGCTCTCAGGAGGTCATTCAGAACCCACGGGGAGCTTGTCATCAGATGTTTATAACCAGCATCACCTAAATAATATTTTCCTATTACGAGAAAACTAAGTTAGATACTTACCAAAACATAGAAATAAAATGCCAAGTGAAAAGGTCATACCCTGAGGTACAACAAATGCATCTTGGCGACTCATAGCATCACGCAGAACTCTTGAATCACAAGCTGAACCCTCCCAACCAGACAAAACATACAGAAATTTCATGTTCCAGTCAACCACACCAAGCATGTTAGTGGTAATGTGTTGCTTTCTGTTTCTGTACCTCCCTTGGTCAGCCAGATCAACACACACATCAACATGGCACCCATCTAATGCACCAAGAGCATTGGGGAACCACTTCCACTTGTAATCATCCGGAGGGTGAATGGAAGGATCAGGAAGCTTAATGAACTCCCCACTTAAAGATAGAATGGCTGATAACACATCAGAAAAGTACCTACTGATAGTCTCTAAAGAGCGCTTATAAGTGCTGCGCAACAACCTCATTTTTAGACCATGCCCAACTATCAGTAAGAAGTTAAGAACATAGCAACCTTTTCTTCCACAGCAACATAAACACTGTCACGAAGACCACACCTTTCACGCAACATGATGCACAAGTTATGAAAGTTTCTTTTAGTTAAGCGTAGCGCATCATAGCATGCAACTTCAGAACCATCATACATTTCCTTCAGCAAATACTTCCTAATAGTATGCCTGCACTCGTCATCATTAAAGCACCCTAAATTCCTTGGCACCCTCTGCGAACTAAGATATGCAAGCCCAAGAACAACTGCCTCAAAGTATAGTTCTGCAAAAATAATCCTCCTCCTCTTTCTCCTTTTATTTTCTTCATTAACGAAGGAAACCAACTCAAGATCTGACATAGTGTGGCTACAATGCACACAGGCACACACATGATTTTTAAAGAGCGTGACATAAAAAAATCATTCAGAAACACCACCAACATATCAAATGTAGGCACCATATATACCTTCAATCGAAGTGAAGAACAGCGAATGCTTAACAGAAATAACCTGCAAAATACAGAGAAAAACGGGTTAGGGTTTGGAAAGAGTGAATCGATGGAGGGAGAAGAAAAGAAGGCCTCTACCGAAAGGGATCTGGAAAAACAACAACGAGAAATCGGCAAACGTAAGCACAGCTCGGAGATGGAGGATTGGAGTCGGATAGGGTAAGTAGATGTGACTTCACCTGCAGCGAGGAGAACGCCAGAGGTTGGGGAGGAGACACCGGAGGTTGGGGAGAGGACGTCGGGCGAGAGGACGCCGGGGGAGAGGACGCGCGCATCCGCTGCGCGGGTCAACCTCCCGTCGCCTCTGCCATCGTCGTCGCCTCTCTCGCTCCCTCTTCTTTTTCGCGGGTCGAAGGGGTACGCGCGGAGGGTCGGGGAGCGAAGGGAAGCCAATTCGGCCAAATACAGAGCGGGAGACCGCGGAATTGGAGGCGGGCTCTTTCCTTCGTGCGGGAACGGTGCACGATATTGGGGGTCAATGTCACGTTCCAATTCCAGGAACATCCAAACAATGGAATTTGAGGATGCCAAATACCAAAGCCGATTCCAGGGACCCAATATCTACTTCCAAACGTAGCCTTAGATATCAAGCCAAGCTCTCAAAAGGACAACCAGAAATCCACCCTTCCTCAATGGGAAGAAATATAAACTTCAACATCGAAATTCACAGAGAGCAGATACAATACAACTACTATAGACAACATAATGCAGGGACTACCTTCCTCAATGGGAAGAAATATAAACTTCAACACCGAAATTCAGAGAGAACAGATACAATACAACTACTATAGGCCACATAATACAGGGACTATTCATCACCAGCATGCTTCAGTTACTTCTTCCAGGTGTGACCTTGCTTCTTCCAGGTGTGACCTCGCTTCTTCCACGCGTAACACCCAGGAGGTCATTCAGAACCATTCCACGCACGGCTCTCAGCAGATCGTTCAGAACCAATGGGGAGCTCGTCATGAGATGTTTGTAACCCTCGGTCGCCATGACATCATCAAGGTTTGCAGCGATGAACTTAACACACCTGGCCTTGAGCTTTGGGCAGCCGTGCTGCTCTGCCAGCGCTAGAGTCGTCGCTGCTGTCTCCACTCTGGTGCCATCGCAGAGCTTATCCTCGCACATCGATTTGAGCCTGTCAAGTCCATACCTGTCCGCAGCCACAAGCAGATGTTGCGCGATGATGGCACCATCCTCCTTCCGCTCAAGTTCGGGCACCATATCAGTATAGATGAAGCGAAGCATCGCTCCAAATATAGGTGCCTCCATGTCCTTGATCTCCACCCTCTCCGAGCGCGTCTCCTTCATGGGGCCAAAGAACTGGGCCATGAAAACCGGGGACCTCGCCACGAGTATGGCCTTGTGCGCTGCGAAGGACTCTCCGGACACCACCAGCACGACATCTGACCCTGTTGCCTTCCCCAAGAGCTCACCGAGATCATGATGCAAGGAATGCAAGCCTGACTGTGGCGGAATTGGGGACCGGACAACATTAGTCTTTGCTGTGTCAGGCTCAGGCAGCTCGGTGACCACCGTGATGGTACATTCAGCAGTGAAAGAGTCGTTCTCGATGACCCGGGCCTTCTCAACATCATTCCTTTTGCGGAGCGGAATCCATCCGGAGCTCTCCTTGGCCTGCTTGAAGGCGTGAGATATCTGACCTTCGACGTTCCCGATTGAATCTCTGACGCACGCACCGAGTTGACGTTGATGACCGTGGTAAGAGTTGGAGGAAGTGTACAGCAGCCGGCATCTGAACGCGGCCTTCACGTCGTTCCGGCGCGGCGCGCCGAGGAGGACGAGCCTGAACGCTATCCAGTAGCCGCCGTCCACGACGAGGCTCGGGGTGTAGTGGACCTCCCATTCGTACCCGCCCACGGCCAGCCGCTTGGACGGGAGCGTGTCCGTCCTCGCCATGGATTTGGTGGCGGAGTAGCCGTTGATCTTGAACTGGTGCACGACGCATGCGGCGTCGGTGAGGTTCGAGAAGGAGACCCCCATGGATGGAGTGATGAACTGCAGCTGCTGCACGGGCGAGGGCATCAGAATAAAATCAACGGGAGATTCCGAGAGTGAGAACTGAAGCTCGCAAGTGAACAGTGAGCTGAGCACAAAGTAGCCGAGAAATGTATGCAGAAACTAAGCCAAGTCGATCTGAAAAAAGCCTCGAGTGGAGTGGATCCGTGACAACAATTGGGACATTAAAAAGAAATCTCTATTGATTGATCTAAGACGTTTGGGTTTGATTTCGTCTGGAAAACAGAACAGTTGACAGAACTCAAGAACCTGGGGTTTGAGCTTATTACCTCCGCCCTCTGCGACGGCGGCGAGACGGAACCGGCAGTGAGAATGGCGGATGGAGGGCGGCCTCACGCCCTCACCGTCACCGGGGCAGGCGGGGCGCGCGCGCGCGACTCACCTCGATCTGGTCGGAGGCCTTGGGTCGTCAACTCGTCAATGGGCGGAAGGAAGAGGAGCAGCTGAAATGGGGAAAGTTGTGAAACTGGGAAAATAAAATAAGTGAAACTGGGAAAATAAAATATGTGTTTTTGATATATCCATGTGGGTCCCAGCCATGACAATATGTCTAGTTGTAGTGCGTATTTCAAACAATATATATGTCGTGGTGTTTAATACAGGTATCTGTTTGTCTATTTTTGTATATATTAAAAAAAAACTAGCGAAATTTGGATCATGACAAGGCTAACATTGTTTACAACTAGGTTGATCAACGCAAATAAACTAGAGTGGGGCCCACGCTGCGCGCGGGCAGAAGGAGAAAAGTAGAGGAAAAAATCCGTATATACAGTAATCAGACCTGTTAGAAAACAATAATTTTTATATTGAACAGTAACAAACCTATTTAGGAACAGCGTACCTTGTATAGAACAGTGCTAAACCCATTAAGAGATAGTCTAACCCGTTATTAAATAGTACCAAACCAGCTAAGGAATAGTATAACCCGTTATAGAACAGTGCCGAACCTATTAACGAAATATATACCTGATACTATTGATGAACAGTATGTTTAAGTCTTGCATGACCGCCCGTTACCGTTTATCTTTCACCAGGAATAAAGTACCTATATAGATAAATGAATATTTTTAAAACTTGACTAACAGTATAAAAAATAATTTAACATTGCATAAAAAATATCAATAATTGTATCTTCAAATAAACTAGAAACTAGGGGCGGCAACGCCGCGCGCTTGCCTGTGTTGGGCCATCCTGCAATGCTTGAGCTTTTATGGAATGTGAGGTTGGAGCTCACTTTGGAGAATAAAAATGAAACAACAACTATATAAATATGAAATAAGCTCAGGAATGGCATAGGCAAAAAAATAATTATTGACATATGATCACACCAAGAAGCAATCTTTTTAGATGCAGTCTACAAATTAGCATTAACTGAAAGGGAAAGCAGTCTTCGAGGTAAGCTAGAAGTTAATCCTGTTAACTATACTTCTAGACTTGCTAAACCAATTTAATTTTTGTAAGACATCACAGGAGAGGTAAGCGCCCCACCCAAGTGGTTTTTCATTGATTTCGGTAAACCGGTAGATGAAGGGTGCATATGACACCTTACAATGTTTGGAGAAGGCCCCAGGGATTACATATATCACAGGGAGAAGAAGAGATAGATTATGCCATTACAAACTTATCACACCAGTGTAGTCAACTGCCCATTTATCCTGGGAATGAAGACAAACCAATTCACTTTGACAAACCAATCAGTTGTAGATCACAGTATATGCTTCTTTGTCAACCATTCAGTAGGTTTAGTATTTTTTAGAAAGGACGGAAAAAGCTTTGCCGCGATTTCTATTAGACGAAGAAAGAAAAAAAAGGCAAGGGCCCTGCCCAGCTCTTTGTATGAAAACTGAGTAAAAACCATACAACTGAGGAGAGCCCTGCTCATCGTACACAACTTGATACAACAATTCAGCACCAACTTAGTCGAAACGACCCCAACTAACCAACTATCCCAACTCATGCCGCCATTTGTAGCCGGTCGACGTCTACTCAACAACTTGATGCTCTAGCAAAAAAACGCACAGAGCCCACTCAACTCTACTAGAACTACTGACCACCACTGGCACCACCCACGCGACACAACAACGAAAATGGCGAAATAGCCCTGCCACGAGATATCCCGACCGATTCAGATCCACAACGACGCCTCCAAGAAGGTAACGACGTCCAAGCGCCGCAAGTGGGTGGATCCGTCGCTCGTTCAACAGACTGGGTTTTCACCCGTGGAGTGTGCTGGGGACGCGACGTCGTCAACAGGGGGACGACACCCGCAAGTGTCACCGTGGCCCAAAGAACCCGCATCACGGTCGTTAATCGAGGTGCCGGGTCCACGCCACACACCGAAGACGTCGCTGCCAGACATCCTGCAAAAAACCTCGTCGGAGGTCGACGCGCCGGCCACGCTAGCAGCCACAAAGCTGCGCCAGTACCCCACCGACTAGATCAACTACCGAACACCAGCCTCCCGCCGCGGTGCACGTCCACCAAAGATTGGGCAACGCCCCTGCCCTCAGGTACCGAACCAGGGGCCTGGCCCCAGACCAGCCCCCCATTGATGCCAAGGCCTCCATTTTCACGACGATCGCCCCGCGACAGCAGTCATGATCATGGGGAGGGACGACATAGACGAGGGCCGCCCTCAACGCCATCATGAGCCACAGCCACCGCCATAAAAAGGCCACCATCAAGAAGAAGGAGGGGGCGAGCTGAGAGGAAGGGAACCCCACCACTGCCCCCGCACCCACTCGGGCACCACCCACTCCGTCGATGAGCCCCGACCGAGAAGTGCGACTTTTACCAGGCTCGATAGTGCCAACAGCACCATCACGACACTGCAGGCGTGCCACCGCCACGGCCGGCCAAGGCACCACGCCGCCGTCGGAGAAACCACACCACCCCGCAGGGCGAGGACGTCGTCCCGGGCCGCCACAGCTGCTGCCGACCGGCGCCCCTGCCTTGCCCCGTGCAGCCGGACGCAGGCAAGACACCACCCCACCACCGACTGCCGAATCACCACCCCGCCAGCCGGATCGAGCTCCTGTCGCGGCCAACACACCACCGTCATGAGCCGCCAAAGTGTAGCCAGCATCCGACCCCGAGCAGCCGGATCCACCCACCCGCTCGTCGGATCCGGACGAGGAGGCCTTGGATCCGCGCTCCGGCGACTAGGCGTCGCCGCCATCCGCCGACCATCGGAGGTCCTTGTGCCCTCCCCGCACGAGAGCAGCAAATCCCGCCACGAAGAGAAGCCCCCCCCGCCGCCCTCCTGGGGAGCCGCGCGGGCCTCCCGGCGGCGGCGAGGGGAGGGGAGGACGGGTTGGGGGGAGGGGGCGCCGGGAGGCAGCGGGGTTGGTTCCGCCC
>CM041638.1:11023566-11071626 GCA_023333625.1 Bothriochloa decipiens
CACTCTGAGCATCAACAAGTATTTTACTAAGGTGAAGAATATATGCCGGGAGATATCTCAACTTGACCCGGAGGAGAAGGTCAGCGAAGCTCGGATGAGAAGGATCATCATAAATGGCCTATGACCCGAGTACAGTGGGTTTATGGCTGCAGTGAGTGGATGGCCAGTACAGCCGTCTTTGGTGGAGTTGGAGAATCTATTGGCTAATCAGGAGGCATTAGCCAAGCAGATGGGCAACATCACTTTGGAAAAGAATGATGAGGAGGAGGCGCTCTTCATCAGGAAGAAGGGTCCACTAAGAGGCCGAGAAGAGGCGAAGGAGTGGACAAGAGGTGATAGACGTTGTCCAAAGAAGAGCAGCTATTCAGGGGGAGCTCAACAAGGGAGCAGCGATGAAGATGACCAGGAGTTGGTCAAGAATAAGAGGAGAAGAAGAGGTGAGTGCTTCAATTGCGGCAAGAAAGGACATCTTGCACGGGACTGTTGGAGTCCACGGAGGCACTCAGAAGGAAATGTGGCTACAACAAAAGAAGTTGTCTTGAGTACATGCCCAAGTAAAGAAGAGTGGGATGCTGTGGCAGCAACCAAATTAAAGATGATGGCGCTTACTTCGTGGAAGACTTGACAGAGGGTGAAACTCCATCAACCGAAGATGAAGAAGAAGGGTGGGATGCAGAAGGTGGCTTCTCCATGAAGGTGAGAGATCCAGATGCTTCTAGTGGATTCATAGTATTTAGATATGACAGTGATGAAGATTGGGAGGCTCTAAACGGTGAGGAGGAAGATATTAAAAATGTGAAGATAGAGCCTAGTCTTCATGAACATGAGGAGCCACAACAGCATAGTGAAGACAAGTATGGAGCATTGGTGATCCATGAAGATTTGAAGGAGCATGAGAAGGCAAAGAAAATTCCAAGAGGATGCAGTGGTGAAGATCTCAGGTATGACAATACTTCACCAGCTAAAGTTATTTTGCCTTCGTACAAGGAAGCATCTAGAGGACAGACAACTAGAAGGATGAAGAAGAAAAAAGAGATGCATGGATCCATCAAGTCTGAAAGGAAGCTCATGACACAGACACATGAGTTGAAGGAAGAAAAGGCACAAGGACAAGAGAAGAAGAAGTCTCGTAACAGTAGAGCGCAGAAGATTCAAGTGAAGCGACACGTATTGGTTCGACCGCCCAAGACATGTATGCATTGAGGGGGAGTGTTGAAATATGCAATGCATACTTGGAAGGTTCTAGAAGGTTTTGGAAATAACAATAGACTTTTCCATATATAAGGATAATATCATGGCAAAATGAGAAGCTTCTAGAAGACTTTGGAGATGTGAAGAGCATAGAGTTTTCATGCTTCATGGCAACTTAGGAATACTCTAGAAGCTTGGATATTTTGTATGGTAGGAAAATTCTAGAGATAGATATTTATAAGAAAGAGTGTGAAAGTTGCCACATGGCAACACCACAAGGGCTATGAGCACCTATAAATAGAGGCGCTCCCCTCCCTCCCAATATACTATCACCAAAAAGACATACTATGGCATAGGCATAAGGTAGGAGATGGAGAGGTTGCTATGATAGTATGGAGGTGTCTAGGATAGCCACATAAAGAGTGTAGGGAGTCTTGTATCAAGTTGTGAGCAAGTGAATAAAGGTTTGGGTTCCCTTGTAGAGAGTCGGTCTCCCGTATTAGTGTCGGTGTGAAGGTCTTGTTGGGAATATGCCCTAGAGGTAATCATAGAGATAATGATATTCCAGTTGTATCTATGACATGCATTAAGTGTTCATTGAATATCCATTATAGACAACTTATGTTGATTGGCAATTATGTGAATTATTTGTGGAACTCAATTACTTGAATGGTTATTCTAAAGTTGTCCCTGGTCGGCGTTCTTGTGAGAACACACTTGAATATTAGACCAGCACATGTATTAGTTGATGGCTATGTTTCACAAGTCATGGACATGGAGATGTCAAACTAATAATGTGGACACATGTGAGACATGTAGGCTGGACTGACCCGACATGAGAAAGTCTCTATTCATGTCATATACATTATGTCCTTAGACCTGAGATTGTGGTATGTACTCAAGATGTGAAACGGCCTACTTAGGGACTATCAAACGCTGCTCCATAACTGGGTAGTTATAAAGGTGGTCTTTGGGTGGTCGGAAAGTATGCTATGAGACATAGACAATCAAGATGGAATTTGCCCCTCTCTACGCGAGAGAGATATCACTGGATCACTCAAGTGATTGGATCAACAAATGCATGGCCGTGCTTGGGTTAAGTGTTAACCCACGAGTTGAACCATATATCGAGTGGCAAAGGGAATAACTTGTATGTGGTCGTAGTGGTTCGTCTGATATGATCTTTGCGTGCACATAGGAGTTGTCACGTCTTGCTAGAGACCGCTGTCAACTATTGGGCGAGTAGGAGTACTCGGCCCATGTCAATGTGTGCGTGAACCCATAGGGTCGCACGCTTAAGGGGCTGGAAGCCTAATTCGGGTTGGACCCGAATTAGACAAGGCTTAGGATTACTAATGGGCCTCCAACTCGTGAGCTCATTGGGGACGCCTATATAAGCAAAGGGGCAGGGGCGTGGTTAGGGTTACACATCTTTGACAGCCGCCGTCGCCCTCCCCACGCTCGCGCCTTCTGCTCCTCGTGGACCTAGCAGTCCGGAGGCGCATCGCTTCTTCCCTGCACGTGTGGGATTCCTCGAAGGTGCTGCATCTGAGCACTGGGACAAACCACGCGAGGGGATTGACGTGAAGGACGGCCACGCAACTGCACTGCCTGCTGCGACGCGTACGACTACATCGAGTCGTCTTCCACTACACCCGCGCGTCCACTGGTAATCCCGTAACCTGTAACTAGCAGTAGATCTTGGTTTATGGGGTAGAAAAGTTTTGTTTTCTGGCTAGCGTAGCACCCTCATAACCCTTTAGTGGTATTAGAGCCGTTACTGCCTCGTTATAGATTCGGTTTTGGGCATATAGTTGATATGCAGAAATAGTAGATGCGATCTACTAGGTTTGGTTGCAAATGTTGATTAGATCTATTTGTGATACAGGGTGGTAGATGGAAACTTAATCTGTTTTCGTGCTCTTGTTGCATGGCCGTGTAATGATGTACTCATACCGGTCGGTTTAATCCGCCACCTGAGTTAAGTGATACATGTAAGACCATACATGTTGGGCATAGATCAATGGGATTGATCTAGTGAAAAAGAGGGACTCCGAATGGTTCGAATTCAGGCTGATGAGATTAGTCTGCTGAGATTTTCATAGCGATTCCATAGATGTAATCTGTGTAATCCCGTGTGGTTTTCAGGGACCGCCGTTGCTACCTGTCGTAGCACATAGAATCGTTCTACGCCTAACTTGTTTTTGCAGGGTATGATGTGATTGGTATGGTCCATGTGTATGTATACAATTCATTCATGGCCTGCGTGTCATGTAAGCAACACGGCTGGAGCCATGTGTGTTGCCATTTGATGTATTGGCTTGCGCGCCATCTTGTGATCTTGCGACTATGTAATTAGTATAGCTTGCGGCAAGATAGTTCTTGGAGGACTTATCACACGAAGGATGGCACACATGGATCGTGGAGATGGAGATCACCATGATGGGAAAGATGATGGAGATGGAGATCACCATTCATTAAAGGGCCATACCATGTCACTATGTGTGAATGTGATTCTCACTATGTGTGAATATGATTCTTATTACTATGTTCTACTTTCACATGCTATTATGTTTTTGTCTACATGAGTGCGGTAGTGAAGTAGAACGATCCCTCAGCAATGTTTAAGTTGAATGCTTCCCCAAACCTTGCACTGTCATAAGTCTTGTACAATCGGTGGTGGGTCTATAAAATTAGGATGCCACTGGTTTTCCTCGACTAGGCAGGTTCGTATCGGATACTTACTGCAAGAAGGTTTGGTTACTTGAACAAGGTCATCCTAACGGTTAGGGATCTTGAAGCATGGTAAGGTTGAGTGCTTGGCATAGTGATGCTAGCCCAACAACAAGAGTTATACGAGATATGATTAGCAAGGTGTTGCTTACCGATCTACCATACCGACCAGCGGTGATGCTAAAGCTCACTGGTCGGGATGTTAGTTGTGGGTCTTGAATCACTAAATATCAATTGAGGGATATTGATTTTAGTGGGAGTATATTCTATTTGATATAATTTACTCCTTCATGGATACATTATATTAGTATTTTGCATTACTTTTGTTGTAGATGGCCGCTCGCAATCAACCATTTTCTTTGCGTACAATTCTTGAGAAAGATAAGTTGAATGGAACAAATTACGCGGATTGGGTCCACAACCTGAGAATTGTTCTCAGGGCTGAGAAAAAGGAAGATATTCTAGACACCCCATTACCAGATGAGCCTGAAGAAAATGCACCTGCTGCTGAAAGAACCGCTTACAGGAAAACATCCGATGCTGATCTTGGAGTTGCCTTATGCTTGCTTCCATGGAATCTGATCTGCAGATGCAGTTCGATAACAATCACTCAGCGAACGATATGATCGTGGCGCTTGAGGAGATGTTTCGCACGCAGGCCAGGATTGAAAGGTTCAATGTCTCAAAGGCGCTTGTGGAAACCAAGCTTGCAGAGGGCGCAGCAGTAGGACCACACGTAATCAAGATGGTTGGTTACACTCAAAGGTTGGAGAAGCTAGGCTTCCTAATTGGCCAAGAGTTGGCTACTGATTTTATCCTCTCGTCTCTTCCGCCCAGCTATGGAAACTTCATCTCGAACTACCATATGCATGGGGCGAAGAGATGCTTGAGTGAGCTATGTGGTATGCTGAAAATAGCAGAAGCCGACATCAAGAAAGGTGCCAGCAATAGCCAAGTGTTGGCGGTCCAGAACAGACCTCGGTTCAAGAGGAAGCAAGAAGAAGGGCAAGGCTAAAGATGAGATCTCTAAGCCGAACCCATCTGCTGCTAAGGTTGGACCATCTGCAAATTTTGATTGCTTTTATTGTAAGGGGAAAGGTCACTGAAAAAGAAATTGCAAGGAGTACTTGGCATCCTTAGAGAAGGATGGCGGCGGTAAAGGTATTACTGCTACTTGTACCCTTGTTGTTCATATTACGGACATTTTTCTTGCTAACTCATATATCAATTCCTGGGTATTTGATACTGGATCGGTTGCTCATATTTGCAATACGATGCAGGGAATGATAAGAAGTAGAAGCGTGGAAAAGGGAGAGGTTGACTTCCACGTGGGAAATAATGCAAGAGTTGCTGCGTTGAACATCGGGACGATGCAACTTCACCTGCCATCAGGATTTATCATGGAATTGAATAATTGTTATTTTGTTCCTAGCTTAAGTCGAAACATTGTATCACCTTCATGTTTGATGAAGGATGGTTATTCTTTTGCGAGTAAAGACAATGGTTGTGTGATCTCCAAGAATGACATGTTTGTGGCTTTTGCATCCATTGTGAATGGTTATTTATTTTAAATCTTGATGATGCACCTGTCTGTAATGTTAGTGCTAAACGGCCTCGGCTTAATGAGTTAGTCCTACCTATATGTGGCATTGTCGTTTGGGTCATATAAGTGAGAATCGCATGAAGAGGCTCCATGATGATGGTCTTCTAACTTCGTTTGATTTTGAATCATACGAGACACGTGAGGCTTGCCTACTAGGCAAGATGACCAAGGCGCCACTCAAAAGATTTCCTGAAAGGGCGTCTGACTTGTTGGAACTTGTACATACTGATGTATGTGGACCGATGAGCACGATAGCTAGAGGAGGATTTCAATACTTCATAACTTGTACTGATGACTTTAGTAGATATGGATATGTCTACCTAATGAAGCATAAGTCTAAAACATTTAAAAAGTTCAAAGAATTTCATAATGAAGTAGAGAATCAACGTGGCAAGAAGATCAAGGCCTTGCGATCTGATCGTGGAGGTGAATATCTAAGTCACGAGTTTAGCAATCATCTTAAGAGTTATGAAATTGTTCCACAGCATACGCCACCCAGAACGCCTCAGAGAAACGGCATGTCTGAGCGACGTAGTCGGACCTTGTTGGACATGGTTCGGTCTATGATGACCCAGTCGGACCTACCTTTATCATTTTGGGGATATGCTCTAGAAACAACCGCTTTCACATTGAATAGGGTACCATCTAAGTCCGTAGTTAAGACAATATATGAGATGTGGACTGGTAAGAGTCCCAGTTTGTCTTTTCTGAAAATTTGGGGTTGTAAAGTTTATGTCAAACGACTTATATCAGATAAACTAACACCCAAATCGGACAAGTGCTTTTTCGTGGGATATCCGAAGGAAACTTTAGGGTATTATGTCTATAACCGGTCAGAGGGCAAAGTGTTTGTTACTTGAAACGGTGTTTTCTTAGAGAAAGAGTTTCTCAAAAGAGAAAAGAATGGACAAAAGGTGTATCTTGAAGAAGTTCAAGATGAGCCAGTAGGGACTGACTCTACGAGTGATGCAAATGTAGCAGAGCAAGTTGAGACACCCGTGGCAGTGGAGACACCGCCACAACCACGAAGATTAGCGAGACTTCGTGTATTGCATGGGGATTTGTTATTGTTAGATGATGACGAACCTGCGGATTATGCGGAAGCTATGATGGATCCAGATTCCAAGAAATGGCAAAGTGCCATGAGATCCGAGATAGATTCCATGGGAGACAATCAAGTTTGGAACTTGGTTGACCCGCCTGATGGCGTTAGACCCATAGAGAGAAAATGGATCTTTAAGAAAAAGAAAGATATGGACGGAAATGTTCACGTCTATAAAGCTCGACTTGTCGTAAAAGGTTTTCGCCAAGTTCAAGGAGTTGACTACGACGAGACATTCTCGCCGGTAGCGATGCTTAAATCTATTCGGATCATTCTAGCAATTGTTGCATATTTCGATTATGAGATATGGCAGATGGATGTTAAAACAGTCTTTCTAAATGGGTATTTAGAAGAGGACGTGTATATGATACAGCCCGAAGGTTTTGTTGATCCTAATAATGCTGGAAAGATATGCAAGCTTAAGAAATCCATTTATGGGTTAAAGCAAGCATCTCGGAGTTGGAATCTTCGTTTTGATGAGGTCGTCAAAGGGTTTGGCTTCCGTCAAAATGAAGAAGAACCTTGTATTTACAAGAAGGAAAGTGGGAGCGCTGTTGTGTTTCTGATCTTGTATGTGGATGACATACTATTGATTGGGAATGATATTCCTATGTTGCAATCTGTAAAGATTTCACTGAATAATAGTTTTTCAATGAAGGATTTAGGAGAAGCAGCATATATCTTGGGAATTAAGATCTATAGAGATAGGTCGAGAAGGCTAATAGGATTAAGCCAAGACACGTACATTGACAAGGTGTTGAAACGGTTCAACATAGAATAGTCCAAGAAAGGGTTCTTGCCTATGTCACATGGTATGCGCTTTAGTGACAAGCAGTGTCCTTCATCAGATGAAGAGCACAACTGCATGAGTAAGGTTCCATACGCTTTGGCCGTTGGTTCCATCATGTATGCCATGATATGTACTCGCCCAGATGTCTCATATGCTCTAAGTGTTGCGAGTAGGTATCAAGCCAATCCTGGTGAGAGTCACTGGACGTTGGTTAAAAACATCCTTAAGTACTTACGAAGGACTAAGGATGTGTTCCTAATCTATGGAGGTGAGGAGAAGCTCATTGTAAATGGTTACACCAATGCTAGCTTCCAAACGGTCGGGGATGATTCACTATCTCAATCAGGTTTTGTGTTCACAATAAATGGTGGTGCAGTTAGCTGAAAAAGTTCCAAACAGGAGACGGTGTCTGATTCTACAGCAGAAGTCGAGTACATTGCAGCTTCTGGCGCTGCAAAGGAAGGTATTTGGTTGAGGAGGTTCCTCATTGAACTTGATGCGTTTTCGAATGCGTCAGGCCCATTGAATTTACATTGTGATAACAATGGGGCGATTGCACAGGCTAAGCAGCCTAGGGATCACCAGAAGAACAAACATGTACTCCAGAAGTTTCATCTCATTCGAGAGTTTGTGAAACGAGAAGAGATCAAATTATGCCAAATACATACGGATTTGAATGTAGCAGATCCTTTGACTAAGGCTCTTCCACAGCCTAAGCATGAGGCGCACATGAGGTCTATGGGGATTAGACATCTTAGAGATTAACTCTAGTGCAAGTGGGAGACTGTTGGGAATATGCCCTAGAGGTAATCATAGAGATGATGATATTCCAGTTGTATCTATGACATGCATTAAGTGTTCATTGAATATCCATTATAGACAACTTGTGTTGATTGGCAATTATGTGAATTGTTTGTGGAACTCAATTACTTGAATGGTTATTCTAAAGTTGTCCCTGGTCGGCGATCTTGTGAGAACACACTTGAATATTAGACCAGCACATGTATTAGTTGATGGCTATGTTTCATAAGTTATGGACATGGAGATGTCAAACTAATAATGTGGGCACATGTGAGACATGTAGGCTGGACTGACCCGACATGAGAAAGTCTCTATTCACGTCATATACGTTATGTCCTTAGACCTGAGATTGTGGTATGTACTCAAGATGTGAAACGGCCTACTTAGGGACTATCAAACGCTGCTCCGTAACTGGGTAGTTATAAAGGTGGTCTTCGGATGGTCGGGAAGTATGCTATGAGACATAGACAATCAAGATGGAATTTGCCCCTCTCTACGCGAGAGAGATATCACTGGATCACTCAAGTGATTGGATCAACAAATGCATGGTCGTGCTTGGGTTAAGTGTTAACCCACGAGTTGAACCATATATCGAGTGGCAAAGGGAATAACTTGTATGTGGTCGTAGTGGTTCGTTTGATATGATCTTTGCGTGCACATAGGAGTTGTCATGTCTTGCTAGAGGCCGCTGTCAACTATTGGGCGAGTAGGAGTACTCGGCCCATGTCAATGTGTGCGTGAACCCATCGGGCCGCACGCTTAAGGGGCTGGAAGCCTAATTCGGGTTGGACCCGAATTAGGCAAGGCTTAGGGTTACTAATGGGCCTCCAACTTGTGAGCTCATTGGGGACGCCTATATAAGCAAAGGGGCAGGGGCGCGGTTAGGGTTACACACCTTTGACAGCCGCCGTCGCCCTCCCCACGCTCGCGCCTTCTGCTCCTCGCGGACCTAGCAGTCTGGAGGCGCATTGCTTCTTCCCTGCATGTGTGGGATTCCTCGGAGGTGCTGCATCTGGACCACTGGGACAAACCGCGCGAGGGTATTGACGTGACGGACGACCACGCAACTGCACTGCCTGCTGCGACGCGTACGACTACATCGAGTCATCTTCCGCTGCACCCGCGCATCTAGTGGTAATCCCGTAACCTGTAACTAGCAGTAGATCCTGGTTTATGAGGTAGAAAAGTTTTGTTTTCTGGCTAGCGTAGCACCCTCATAACCCTTTAGGTCTCCTCATAGTAGTGTGGGTTTAAGGGTCCACAGAAGAAGTGGTATCACTCCAGTTTGGTATCACTTCTAGAAAGTCGGCGTCAAGGTTAGAGGCGCCGATTTCTCAACAGTTAGTGACCCTCCTAACCAAGTGCAATAGAAGTTCAGTCAAAACCGAAGGGCAGCTCGCCTCGAGATGCTTGTACCCTTCAGTCGCAGCGAGCGCAAGGAGATTCTCCAGGGCAGCCAAGATGGACTCCATGCAGCTGGCCTTGAGCTTGGCGCTGCCGTGTTGCTCAGCCAGCGCCAGCGTGGTGGCGACGTTGCCGATGCTGATGCCCGTCATCACCTTCTCCTCGCACATCCTCTTGAGCCGCTTTAGCCCATACCGGTCCGCGGCTTCCAAGAGATGCTGCGCCATCGCCGTGGCCTGCTACCCGCTCTGCTCCAGCTCCGGCACCGTGTCGATGTAGATGAAGCGGAGCATGGCCCTGAACACCTCCGCCTCCATGTCCTTGATCACCACGCACATCGATTATGCCTCCTTTGTGTCCCCGAAGAACAAAGCCATGAACACCAGCGACCTTGCCGCGAGCACGGACCGGTGCGCGGGGACGGGCTCGCCGGACACGTGGAACGTGACGTTCGCGCCCTTCTGGCTCCGCGGCAGCTCGCCGAACTGCCTGTGCAGGTCGGAGGAACTGCCTGTGTAGGTCGGAGGACGGGACGCTTGGTGGCGGGCCGGCAGCGTCCGATACCGGCCCCGCCTTCTTCGGTTCGCCGAGCAGGACGGTGACCGCGCATTGCACGAGGACGGAATCGTCTTTCAGGTACCGGCGCTGCGGCCCCTCCAGCTCGCTCCGCCTGACGAGGTAGACGTCCTAGAAATCGTGTATGTGGAACGAGGCCGACGCGATCTGGTCCGGGGAGTCGCCTGGTCCCGGCAAGTTCGGATCCACCAGGCGGCAGGCGAACGACGGCGCCACCCCGCCGCCGGCCGCTTTGCTCATCAGCCTGAGGCGGAGCATGACCCAGCTCGCGTCGTCGGAAGGTTTGTTTTTCGGCGACCCTGACCTGTTGGCGTGGAACTCGATCTGCCAGTTGTGGCCGCCGACGAAGCATCTCCTCGACGCCAAGAACGACCTTGGTTTCTGCTTTGTCGCCGTGTAGCCGTTGATCTTGAACAGGTGCTCGGAGCGCGCGGCCTCCGTGAGGTTCACGCAGGTGTGAGCCATGGCAGATCGAGGAGGGAGCGGGCCGGGGTGGAAGTGCAGCACGCACGCGGTGGATGTGGATCTCGCCGCCGTTTGTGCGTTCACTGCGGACAGTTCGTTTAATTTCTACTAGGGCAAGCAGGACCGCAGGAGCCGTGTTTATATAGTACTATATATCTCGATCATGTCCTAATATATCTTGGAGCCAGATCTCAACCGGATATACATGGCAAGATTAACGAGTCAAATCTCTATCTCTGCGGCCCGCGCTCCCGAATTTCCTTCCCTGTTTATATCGTCCATCAGCATCAGGTTCACGCCGCCGCCACTGCTTGGTGTGCCAAGATCTCCGGCCTGCTCTGCGGCTCAACCTCGCATCCGCGCTTGATCTGTCCGTCCACCCATCGCTCGGCCGGCCCAAGGTCGAGCTCCTACAGGCTACAGACCTGACCTCCTAGCCGTGCTCATGTCGGCTGTGACTGTGTGACGCCCCGGTTCTCCTGTGCCATCCCCGACGACGAGCACAGCGTGGGCGCCGACACGATTACACGACGCTGCCCCCGGACGCAATGGACCTCGTCACCCGTGCCAAGGCCGGGCGCCGTCGACCAACACCAACAAGGGTAGCCGAGCGCTGACATCCTTGCCATCACCCCCGCGCGCCGTCGACGAGCACCAGCAGAAAACTCACAGCGCAGCAACTTACAATATGTAGGAGATGTCTCAACCTATACAACATTATATAAACAGTGAGAAAAAGTAGCAGCAGCCTAGCAGTACCAAGACAGGATTGCCTTGCCTGTACTGGAGTGTAACTTAAACGATCATCTGACTTGTGATGTCGACTGTGACTTAAAAGATCATCTGACATTTTTTTTTCAGTACAGCATCGGCGATGTGAATAAATGCTCATCTATCTTCTTTATGAGAGATCCCGATGAGCTCCTATGTTGGTTTGTTTTTTAGAATTCTCTATGTTGGCTTGTTTAATACAACTATAACAAATGTAGTAGACGATGATGCCACATTGTGTCGAAAATTACTTCCCAGCAGAAGCAATTCCTTGTAACTGATTACATCCACAATTGTGTTAGTAGTCAGCAATTAGCATGCTGATGAGGTGGTGTTACTTCCACAACTGTAGAGAAGACCACTTTGCTGGGAGCAAAAACAGTAGGAAATCGAAACATTGGCAATGTCTCACCTGTGTCACCTAAATATGTCTTTAGAACTTCCCACGAAAGTTATGTTAGGTCAGGGCAAAAGAAACTTGTTTTATATAATCAGAAAGGGCAGAGCAAGTTTTGAGCAAGCAGCATGATTGCTATTGAATAAATGGTTCTTGCAAAACTATATCTGTCAGGGTTCAGGGCAAGTTAGTAGCTTTATGCTGTTGATATGATCGATTTTCTCCTGTAGTGTACCTATGATGTCACTAATTCTGGGTTTGATTACTGTTGTTCTAATATGATTGAATGGACCTGTTCTTCTCTTGCTCTCTGACTGACTCATGCCTTCTTTTGCTTCCGAAGAAACTGTTCACCCCTGCGCTAGTATTCTGTGGATTGACATAAGCCTGATGATAAGATCTTGCAGCCTCTGTATACCATGTAGGGCATGCACTACTATACTAGCTAGTCCCATGAGTTGGTGATTGGATAACTTTGTTGATATGTATAAGGATTAATAAAGAGTTGCTAATTCCCATTCCAATGAGGTGATCTTGCATTTGAGAAGATCAAGTTGATTTACGAATTTCTGGACTCAAGGTTGGTAATCCATAGCAAAACCACTATGAACCCTTTCATAAATTCGATGCAACGCTTACAGTTAGTAAACTAAACTAACTCTAGCAGATTTGATTAAATATGAATTATTGGATCAACTTGACATTATGTATACTGTAATGTTCCCACAGCAAGAGTCAAGTTGGGGAATAGATTTACAGATTTCTGGATTCCAGGTTGTTAGCAAAACCACTATGAACCCTTTCACAAATTCGATGCAATGCTTACAGTTAACCAAGCTAACTCTAGATTTGATTAACTCTGAATTTGATTGGATTAACTTGACATTATGTATATTGTAATGTTCCCATAGCAAGATCAAGTTGGGGAACAGATTTACAGATTTCTGGATTCTAAGATGGAAATGCATAGCAAAACCACTACGAACCCTTTCACCAATTCGATGCAATGCTTACAGTTAAACTAAGCTAACTCTAGATTTGATTAACTCTGAATTTGATTGGATTAACTTGACATTATGTATATTGTAATGTTCCCACAGCAAGATCAAGTTGGGGAACAGATTTACAGATTCCTGGATTATAAGTTGGAAATGCATAGTAAAACCACTATGAACCCTTTCACCAATTCGATGCAATGCTTACAGTTAGTAAACTAAACTAATTCTAGATTTGGTTAACTCTGAATTTGATTGGATTAACTTGACATTATGCATATTGTAATGTTCCCACAACAAGATCAAGTTGGGGAACAAATTTCTGGATTCTAGGTTGGAAAATGCATAGCAAACCCACTATGAACCCTTTCACCGATTCAGCGCAATGCTTATAGTTAGTAAACTAAACTAATTCTAGATTTGGTTAACTCTGAATTTGATTGGATGAACTTGACATCATGTATACTGTAATGTTCCAATAGCTAATATGGATGATGGATGATATATTTATGCCTTAACTGGTTGCAAACACATGTGAACTGAGGTGCATGTAAAACTGTCAATATTAGCGTTGGTCACAATTTGGCCACACTAAATTACCACAACTGACCATGCTATGTTTATTACTACTTGCAAATGGTCATTAATTCTCTTCTCCGTAGCATTAGGATAGTTAGGTACTTAGGTCTTACATCTTTCCTCTAGAAACTACCCATAAAACCATGAGCTGGGACCACTCTTAGATATCAAGCCAAGCTCTCAAAGGACAAAGAGCCTTCCAGCAATCCACCCTTCCTCCCTGGGAAGAAATATAAACTTCAGCACCGAAATTCAGAGACAGCAGATACATACTACTCCAAATTAAATACTATAGGGACTATTCATCGATCATCACCATCGTGCTTCAGTTCTTCCTTGCACGCACAGCTCTCAGGAGGTCATTCAGAACCAACGGGGAGCTTGTCATGAGATGCTTGTAACCCTCTGTCACCATGACCTCATCAAGGTTTGCAGCGATGAACTCAACACATCTAGCCTTCAGCTTTGGACAGCCATGCTGCTCTGCCAGCGCCAGAGTCATCGCTGCTGTCTGCACTGTGGTGCCATCGCAGAGCTTGTCCTCACACATTGATTTGAGCCTGTCGAGTCCATACCTGTCTGCAGCCGCAATCAGATGCTGCGTGATGATGGCACCGTCCTCCTGCCGCTCAAGCTCAGGCACCATGTCAGTGTAGATGAAGCGAAGCATGGCTCCGAACACGGGCACCTCCATGTCCATGATCTCCACCCTCTCCGACCACGTCTCCTTCATGGGGCCAAAGAACTGGGCCATGAAAACCGGGGACCTTGACGCAAGTATGGCCTTGTGTGCGTGGAAGGACTCTCCTGACACCACAAGCATGACGTCCGACCCGTCGCCTTGCCCAAGAGCTCACCAAGATCATGGTGCAAGGAATGCAAGCCTGACAATGGCGGAATCAGGGGCCCAACGACATTAGTCTTTGCTGTGTCAGGCTCAGGTGGTATTTCAGTGACCACTGTGATGGTACATTCTGCGGTGAAAGAGTCGTTCTCGATCACCCCGGTCGCCTCCACATCATTCCTTTTGCGGAGCGGAATCCATCCGGAGCTCTCCTTGGCCCGCTTGAACGCGTGAGATATCTGACCTTCCACGTTCCCGGCTGCATCCCTGACGCATGCACCGCGTTCATGGCCACGGTAGGAGTTGTAGGAAGCAGGGCCCCGGGAGGACGTGTACAGCACCCGGCATCTGAACGCGGCCTTCACGTCGTTCCGGCGCGGCGCGCCGAGGAGGACAAGCCTGAACGCAATCCAGTAGCCGCCGTCGATGACGAGGCTCGGGGTGTAGTGGACCTCCCACTCGTACCCGCCCACGGCCAGCCGCTTGGACGGGAGCGAGTCCGTCCTCGCCATGGATTTGGTGGCAGAGTAGCCGTTGATCTTGAACTGGTGCACGACGCATGCGGCGTCGGTGAGGTTCGAGAAGGAGGACCCCATGGATGGACTGCCGCTGCACGGGCGAGGGCATCAGAAATCAACGGGGGATTCCAAGACTTGAGAACTGAAGCTCGCAAGTGAACAGTGAGCAGAGAACAAAGTAGCGGAGAAATCTATCCGGCAGAAAGAAAATAAGCCAAGTCAGTCTGAAAATGAAAAGTCTCGAGTGGATCCATTTCAACAATTGCTACATCAAAAAGAAGTCTCTATTGATTGATCTAAAATGTTTGGGTTTGATTTCGAATGGAAAACAGAACAGTTGACAGAACTCAAGAACCTGGGGTTTGAGCTTATTACCTCCGCCCTCTGCGACGGCGGCGAGACGGAACCGGCAGTGAGAATGGCGGATGGAGGGCAGCCTCACGCCCTCACCGTCACCGGCGCAGGCAGGGGGGCGCGCGCGCGACTCACCTCGATCTGGTCGGAGACCTTGGGTCAACTCGTCAATGGGCGGCGGAAGGAAAGCAAGTGGAAAGGGGAAAGAAGTGAAACTGGGAAAGAAAATGTTTTTTATGTTCGCATGTGGGTCCCAGCCATTGCAATCCGTATTTCCAACAATATAATAATACAGGTAATTATAAATGTTTGTATGGTTTTTATAAGTTTTTGACTAAAACTAGAGAAATTTGAATCAAGACAAAGCTAAAATTGTTTATAACTAGCAGGTTGGTGAACGCAGTATCGTGATAGGTAGTTTGTTGGTAGTAAGCATTTGATTTTTATTTAAATATTTTTATATATTTTAATTTATTTATTTGATTGCAATTGTTTCCTTTCAATATGCTTTTACTCTATCTATTGGCATGACTAACTCTGATTTAGAGCCGTTATCTTTCTTTTGTCTACTCTTTTTTGTTCCTATTACTATCATGTGACCGTGCAATTTTTGGTGACGCCAAATCATGTAGCCTTTGATATCATCTCGGTAAGCTATGTTAGCGATGAAAAACACTTCTAAGTATTTATCTAATTCCTTGTTTTCTTATATATTTAAATTTGAGACGGCCTTGCATCTTCTATTATGGATCTATTCCCTTTTTTTTCTTTATTTGATTTATCATAATAATGCTTTTCATGTCTTGGAGCCATTCTCTAGGAGCCTAAGACAATTTTATCCATATGTTAGAGCTATTTAGATCTTATTTCTTTTAGTTAAACATTGAGCACGACTACGAGCAATAAAGCAATAGTACCATAAATAAACCAGATCAAAATATATAGATCAAAACCAGGCAGACAACATTTTTGTGAAAAGTTAAAAAAGTCAAAAAAGTGAGTGTATCAAAAAAGTCAAAGCGACTTATAATTTGGAATGGAGGGAGTATTTTCTAACTTAAAATACATTTTTATAAATTTTCAAATAAAATCAGCCTTTTAGTCTGTTTTTTAAACATAGGAAAACCATCTATGAAACCAACCACATGACCAAATATTGTCCGGTCTCAATAGTTGGAGGGCGTCTCTGTTACCCAATTTTATAGCTGTAGTCTACTAGGGTTAAAAATCATTATTAAGGTTAAAAATATATTAATATTAGATGGTTACATATACGAATACGAAGTCGTTACAGATACGGTTTACGTCCTGCGCGGCCACTACTGATCTTGTGCATACAAGTACGTGCTAACGTGCCGGACCGCCGGACGCACACGGTTGTTTCTAGCAACAACTACGATCCGCCGCCGCTATTCTCGACTACTTGTGATTGGCCGTACACAGCCTGCCGGCGCCTTGCTCCGATCATGGAGAACTACGCCGCCTGCATTAACCTCACGGACTCGGAGCGATCCGTTCAGCTGTTCAAGATCGACGCCTTCACGGCGACCGAGCAGAAGGACGGCAGCATCGCTTCAACGCGAACGAGCGTGGGAGGGTATGACTGGGTGATCAACTACCACCCAACCGCAGAAATGGTGTACTCCAGCGAGTACTGGATCATGTTCCGCATCGGCTTGTGTAGCGACGGGACAGGCGTGACGGCGTCGTTCGCCTGCCGCCTGGTGGACCAGACCGGGCATCCCGGCCCTTCTTCCCCGGTGCCGGCGGCCAAAACAAGCGCCACACTTAGAAAAGGACAGACAACGGATGTCTTCGTGACGACAAGGAGTACGCTCGCCTCCTCCGGCTACCTCAAGGACGACTCCTTCCTCGTGGAGTGCGTGATCACCGTCCTGCTAGACAATAGACCAACGCAAGACGCGGCGGCGGTGGCCAACCTTGCGCCGACGAAGACCAGCGCCGCGGCGGCGCCTCCCTCAGACCTGCACAGGCACTTCGGCGAGCTGTGGAAGAGCCAGAAGGGGACGGACGTCACGTTCCTCGTCTCCGGCGAGCCCATCGCGGCACACAAGTGCGTGCTCGCCGCGCGCTCGCCGGTTTTCATGGCCGAGCTGTTCGGGGACATGAAGGAGAAGGCGTCGCAGCGCGTGGAGATAGAGGACATGGGGCCTCAGGTATTCAGAGCGCTGATGCAGTTCATCTACACGGACACGTCGCCGGAGCTGGAGGACAAGGAGGATGCCAGGATGATGGCGCAGCATCTGCTCGCCGCGGCTGATCGGTACGGGATGGAGAGGCTCAAGATGATCTGCGAAGAGAAGATGTGCGCTGACATTGGCGTGGACACCGTCTCCACGGCGTTGGCTTTGGCAAAACAGCATGGATGTTCGGAGCTCAAGGCCAGATGCATCAAGTTCATTGTGGCTACACCCGCGAATCTCCTAGCGGTCGTTAAAACTGAGGATTACAGGCATCTCTTGGCCAGCTGCCCATCGGTCGTGTCTGACCTTCTTGTAGCCATGGCTGAGAGGCATAAGTAATTGAACCAGTACTCGTATCAAGCAGGAGGGTGTGTCACCGAGAACGGCACATGTTGAATTATAAATACCAAGGTCAATATGGCAGCACAAACGAGAAAAATGACTCGTCAATAATTCTTCTTGTCCAATGTGTGCCTAGTGATTTTGCTACAACTAGGTGTAGTCTTGTTGACAAACTTGTTTGCATCTTTGATTTATTGATTGATTTTTCCCTTACACCTAAAAAACGTACGCAAACTCGTTTTATGTGGTTTTCTGTCGACGCCTCACTCCTCCTTTGTTGGTCATAGCAAAGTGGACCCATATCTCGTAAAAAACCATGTCCAAAATGATGTCCGCCTCCATCTTAGGAAACCATGTCCAAAATCATATCCACCTCCACTCCCACTACGTGTTTTAGGGCATGTTTGGTTTCCTACATGAGGCTCATCCAGGCTCAATAGATGCAACACACCTCCTTCTAATGCCTTCCTCATCCCACACCTGGCCTAGCTATCGAGTTACGCTACGTCCATGCCATATTACATGACTTTGACAACACCACATTCTAGCAAAACGTCTCATCGAGGTGCCTCAACCCGACAAGGACCGCCGACAGAGCTTCACCACCTCCATGGCGTCGTGCAACCTTAGATGCACATAAGCTAGAGCGAGACTATGGGAAAAGGAACCAAGTACTACATCGAGCACTTGATCCATTTCGTCTAATGCATGTCTCTTTGTCATAGCTCCTCTCCCCTTCCCTAGCCATAACAAAAGTGGGTTCAGGGTTCTGGCTCTCTCCCATTGGTCTTCTCACCCTCCCCCGATCACAACGAAGTAGGCCCACGTCTCATAAGAAACATGTCCATGCGTAGACAAGGTAGATCATGTCTCTTAATGCTTATCGAGAAGATATGTTATTAGGTTCAGATAAAAGAGAGAGAAGAGATGTTATTTCGTGATAAATTTTTGCTCCAATTGCAACACATGACCATATATGTATGATTCTAATGTTTGAAGAAGAACTAATTACCTTCATGGCCATTTTCCACTTGTCATTGTTCACAACCGCCACTACTAATCATAAATAGTAGGTATTTCTGACTCAATCTTGGACTCTCCTGCCTTAGATTGCTCCGGTGTGCATCATCACCTTCCTCGCTACCATTGCTAATTTCATCAAGGCTCAATGGCAAGCATCTCTATCTAAGCTCCATGCTTCCATTCTCTCTCTTTTTTTTTTGGATATTTTCCATGCTCCCATTCTACCTCTCATGGGAGCCATGCATCTCTACTGTCGTTCAATGACTTCCTTGATGATCTTTTTCAGCGCCATAAGCCATAAAAATCCTAACCCCTAAACCGATAGGAGCTTGCGCATTGGTGGAAAAAAAAGCACATATTGAGGTGTAGGATCATCTATGTATTGTGGCTTCCTAAAATGTTTATGAATCATACTAGTAATTTTTTTTGATGTTTTTAAGACGGAAAATCTTAACGCACATGTTTTGGCAAGGGAAAGTGGGTCTACCCTGAATTTTGGCCCATTAGTTATTATTAGTATATACTCGTTTGTTCTTTTTCACGTGACGTATTAGCTTTGTCCTAAGTTAGATATTTTCACCTGACATGTAAATTAAATATCATGAAAAATATTTGTAGTAGTAAATCTAAAAATGTAAAACTTCTTAGCATCTACAATTTTTTTATTTGATACCAAAGTTAGAAATATATTTAACTTAAATGGAGAGAGCAGATAGGAAAAACGATGGGGAAAAAATAGTGCTCATAGCCCTGCAGGCCAGCAGCACTACTCCCAGTGCTCCCTCCGTCCTGATATATAGTGCATTCTTACTATTTTGGGACAAAATAATAGAGAGAACAATAGATGCATGTACCCCTTGATTACCTTCCTAATATATTAAAATTTGATTCGATTTGTATAATTAAAGGACAAACTCTCATCCTTCTTATATAAAATAGGGAAGAAAATAAATTACTTTCTATATAGAAACTAGCCATGCATTTTTATTTAAGTAAATATTATCTTCTTGCTCCCCGGATGCACTATATTTCAGAAAAATTTCAAAAGCTAGAATGCTTTGTATTACAGGACGGAGGGAGTACTTCCTAGCCCAACCGCACGGGCAGTTCCTCTGCTCGCCGATCGTCCGTCGGTCTCACTCTTCTCAGTCCTCCCCAATTACCCCTCTGTTATCCTCTTATCGGAACCTCACGCAGGCGACAACGCCATTTGACAAGGGTGGGCACAGTTGGGTTGCGCAACGGCGCTGAACCGCTCAGTGGCCAAGAGCCGGGTAGGCGCGCAGGGCGGCCCTGCAGTAGTCACGGAGCCGACACCGGCACCGGCGCCGAGCCTGCCGCCTCTACATTGACGTGAGGTGATCACTTGACCTAGTCGGCTAGTCCTCTCTCCTTGAGATATGATGGTTTGATGGATTTAGAGTCCTTTAAGGGTATGTTTGGCCTAGCTTCAGCTTTGAGATCTAGGTCAGATCTGCAGTTTGTGGACTAAATTAAAGTGGTTCAAGTACTTTTTGTCTATATTATTCATGCACATGCTCTTGATTTACATTAGAGGCCTTTAGATCCAAGGTTTCTTGAAGCCAGTAGATCGGATCTATAGTTCTATTTTAGGCCTCAAATATACGCGCAGGATCTATTTCAATCTAGTGGTGTCACTTGTTATAACTAGTCATGGTATTCACGTCATCTCTTGAATTTGGGTTTGCTGATTGCAAACCATCTCACTAGCTCAACAATTCATGGCAATTGAACCCTACAAGGACTTGTTTGATTGCACTCCAATCCACCCCGATCCACATGTGGCTTGTTTGGATGCACCCGAATTTATCTCAATCCATGTTTGTTAGAGTGGATTAGGATTAGTTAATTTTTCACCTTAATCCACCCCAATACGTATAAGTAGAGTTGGATACAAGTGCATACAAACAAGCTTTGAAGAGTTGAGATGAAAATATTACTACTAATTTTCCACCTTAATCCCTCCCAATCCCAACCCATGTGAATTGCTGTGGATTTGGCCAAACAATCCCTAACTGGAACATAAATTATGTTAACGATCAACTGGTTTGCATTAAATTAGTGAAATAGTAGATCTGAGATAAAAAGAGATTCAAATGTAATTTGTCAGCTAAGAAATGAAAGATCGGTGAATAGATTAGAGATATGTTTTTTTTTCCTAAGAGTGCAGCAAAAGCTTTGTCTCAAAATTTATAGAAGAAAAGAAGGGAACGGGACAACCTATACAGCTGGAGTGGGATAGAAAATAAGCGAACTCAGCCTCTAACTACCACACGGAGCACACTACTAGCCACCACAAAATAAAAATAAGTAATGTAACAAAGCACATCCAACGTCAAACTAGCAGAGAACTGCACCTACAGCAGAGGACCAGCACCCATCAGGTGACACTGTCAAACTAGCATGACGGAGCAACTGCCCAATGTGTTGCAAATTTTGTATTTGAACTTTTTATATGTAATTTTATTTTGTAAATTTTGAACTAATTTATTGAGCCTTTGGTAATATGTGACCTTCCTAATATGTGTGGATTGTAATTTTTACCAAATGCTATACTCATATTCTGATCATGCATGGGTCCTGCACTCCTGCAGGAACCCCCGGCGTAGCAGCACCTCCACCCTTCCATCATGGATACCGCACGCTTCGTGCATCTCTTCAAGATAGGGATCAAGGAGATACCAACCGTATCGAAGGTATGTGCCGTCGGTGGACATGAATGGAAGATTGAATTCCATGAAAAGATGAAAAACCCGAGGCAATCATATAGTGGTGGTGACTGGATCATGTCCCGTGTTAGATTGATCAGCAATGGAGCACGCGAGGTGGCGGCAATGTTCAGCTGCCGCCTGGTGGATCTACCGTCACCGGCCAATTCTCTGGAGGAAAGTACATCCTCCGTGTTCTATGAAAGCAAGTTCCAGGATGTCTTTCTTATCAGATGGAGTAACCTGTGGGAATCACCACGTCGATATCTAAAAGATGGCTGCATTATTGTGCAATGTGCAATCACCGTCCTGCCCGGGCATCCCAAGGATGCGGTAGCTTACACCGCACCCAGTGTTCCATCTTCTGACCTGCACAAACAATTTGGTGAGCTGCTGCTGAGCCAGGTGGGGGCTGACATCACATTTCTCATTTCTGGTGAGTGTATCACCGCGCACAGGTGTGTGCTTGCTGCGAGGTCACCGGTTTTCATGGCCAAGCTCTTTGGGAACATGAAAGAGAAGGCCACATCGTGTGTTGAGATCGATGACATGGAGGTAGAGGCGTTCAGAGCCATGCCTCATTTCATCTACACCGACACGGTACCTGAGCTGGACCAGCTGAAGGGGGAGGAGGCCACAGTGTTTGCGCAGCATCTTCTTGAAGCCGCAGATCGGTATGGACTGGAGAGGCTCAAGATGATCTGCGTAGAGAAGATGTGCACGAACATTGGCGTGGATACGGTCGCGACCACATTGGCTTTGGCTGAACAACACGGGTGCCCAAAGCTTAAATCCAAGTGCATTGAGTTCATCATGTTGGGTAGCCCAGAGAATTACCAGGCTGTTACTGCAACGGAAGGTTTCAAACATCTCGAGGCAAGCTGCCCCTTGGTCTTGACTGAACTTCTAAGCTCAAGGTTAGGCTCATGGGACTATGGGAGATAAGATGAAGTAATTGGGCATATTCTACTGTTGGAGACAGAAAGCAGACCTATATATATGTGGTGTTTCTATTTGTTTTGGTCTTTGTATATGCTTGAAGCTTATTTGGAAATGGTCGGCTGAAAAGATTCAGATACAGTTTTAGTTAACTAATCTATGCTCAAAACCTACTAGTGTAGTGTGGTACGGAGATTACGATCCTTTGTTTTGTGTGTGTACTAGACTTGAATTTTAAAGCTAGTATACTTTTGTTTGCTTTCCCACTAGGATCAGTGCCATTTGAACACCGATGGCCATTCCAGTGTCTGTTTCTTGGACAAGTGGAAGAGGATATTACAAATTCGCAGTCCGTAAGCTTGGGAAATTTCGCCTGTTGCCCGATCTTTGACTATAACAACAATTAACTGAAACAAGCAGGCATGTTGCTAATCCTTGCCCTTCATGAGTGGTTGCATAAAATTTCATTCAAAAGTCAAAGCTTATTAGCACTGAGATGCAGTGATTACCATCCGTTGTTTTGTGCCTCCCGAGGCTTAGGTTTCAGGCACCTATTTTTCGCGTTACCTGGTTGTCAGGCAAGTGAGAAAGACAGAAAGTACTCCCGCCATCCCTTAGAACTAGCATTTAAAATTTTGTTTCGAAATAAATATACTTTTTATTTTGAACTATAGAACTACGTTGATCTTGTCAATGTTATCGTGCGAGTAAGCAACTCTACTTTGGGCTGTTGTCTACGCCCACAAGATAGACACATCTTTGATATTTGGTATTAAAAATTTATAATGCATTGATAATGTTATCCTCTCCTATGTAATTCTAATTAAGTTCTTAAACTTTATACCTCAAACCATATACCGACTTACCGACATCAATAAAGTTTATTCAGGTGAGACGCTCACCCTTTCGGTCTAAAAAAAACTGCAGATAACGACATCTACATGTCCACAGCCACATCGAGCTCATTTCCACGCGTCACATTACAGAAGCTTCTTGTCTCATCTCATCAAAAAATACATTAAAAAAAGAGAAAAAAAATCCTTTGATGCAATCAATCTGGGCCCGTGGGCCGCCACACGCATCCAGAAGCAAGGCCACCGCACTAATCCGCGTGCACAAACCCACGGCGCCGCACGCACAAAACCCTCGACCGCTTCCCAACCCACACGGATTCGCCCCACTGACCACTGGGACCCACGTGTCAACAGCGACGACACTTGGGCCCATTTCGGCGACGAGCCTCTCCCCAGCGGCCAACACTACTATAAAGAAATTTCAGCACCTTCCCGTGGCTTCCTCGTATCGTATCCAAAGCTGCTTCCTGTTCTTCCCACCTCGCACCACCCAAATCAATCAGACCCCAAGAATCCGACCAGCCTGTTCCCTGGTAGGCTTACTTCTCCGTCTCTCGATCAGTACGATTCAGTTGACGCCTTGTGTTGGGAGATAATCGTTGGCGTCAGTTGTGGGATTTGGCGCAGGGTTTAGGGGAGGATGGCGACCAAGAAGAGCGTCGGCACCCTGACGGAGGCGGATCTGAAGGGGAAGAAGGTGTTCCTCCGCGCCGACCTCAACGTCCCGCTGGATGACAGCCAGAAGATCACGGACGACAACCGCATCCGCGCCTCCGTCCCCACCATCAAGTTCTTGATGGAGAAGGGGGCCAAAGTCATCCTGGCCAGCCATCTGGTGAGCATCGGTTTCTTGCTCTGTGTCGACCTGGTTAATCTTCCACGACCGAGCACGACTTGTGCTTTGTGCGCCAAGTTCTTGATGAGATATAATGCTAATTTGGGCGATTGGTAGCATCGGCTACGGTTCTGTGTATAGAAAAGATTGTGCATCTGTACTAGTATCGATAACTGTTATTCAGGATTCAGGAAGGATAAGCGCGGCCTGGAATCTATTTATGTGCCAAATCTACCATCACTCTCAGTGAAAAAGGGTGATTACTTAAATTCATATCTTAGTTTGGTGTTGGTAATAGTAAGGGTGATGGTTTCAGTTGATGAAAAGGCGAAAGTTAGGTTCAGAGCTGTGCAAGACTGTATCTTTTAACTTAGACATGCCCATTTGATGAACCACGTTATTGCTGTAACAAGTTGTTCTGTAATTCTCTGAGTCATCAGAATTCAAAGCCATCTTCTCTTACATTGAGACTTTCTTCTTCAAATGATGTGGTTCGTTACCTAACATTATTACCAATGCTAGCAACCAATATTGAGTCCCATAAGCTAACAAATGAACCTAAATTAATGGAGTAGACACCTGTTAGCAACCTGATGTGATTTTCAGCTTTTATTAGGTCAACCGAAACTCAAGATTTACCTTAATAAGTAGCAGACAAAATATTCTATGATTTGGGGAAACATTTGTTCCTCCCTAATGATATTTAAGCTTATAACTGCTTAATTGTTTCATTTGATCACGTCATTCTAATGCAGTCACTGTTGTTTCTTCAGGGACGTCCAAAAGGTGTCACTGCCAAGTACAGCTTGAAGCCTCTTGTCCCGTGCTTGTCTGAGCTCCTGGGAGTTAATGTATGCATTTATGAAAATACAACTCAAGTTCATTCTTGTACATAGTATGAAAAACTGGAACAGTAACTCATCTCATCTGCCTTTATTTCCTTCTATACATTGTTAAAAGGTTGTTATGGCCAATGACTGTATTGGTGAGGAAGTTCAGAAGTTGTCTGCTTCTTTACCAGACGGAGGTGTTCTGCTTTTAGAAAATGTTAGGTTCTACAAGGAGGAAGAGAAGAATGATCCTGAATTTGCCAAGAAGCTGGCATCTGTTGCTGATCTCTATGTCAATGATGCCTTTGGTACGGCACACCGAGCCCATGCTTCAACAGAGGGAGTTACCAAGTATTTGAGACCTGCTGTCGCTGGCTTCCTTATGCAAAAGGTATTTTCTGGAGTTCAATTAGTCTGTTATGTACTCCATTGTGAAGAATCAATACTCTTTTTCCTTTCCAAGTTGCAAAGCCCTGATGGCTTTTCATTGACTGAGGGTCAGTTTACATTTACATGCAACTTGGCAACATTGAAAGATTCTGCAGTATTGTCTTTATCTTTCAACTAAGAGCTCTCACATTCCAGGAACTTGATTATCTTGTTGGGGCTGTTGCCAACCCAAAGAAGCCATTTGCTGCAATTGTTGGTGGATCAAAGGTTTCAACTAAGATAGGAGTGATTGAGTCTCTATTGGCTAAGGTTGACATCCTCATCCTTGGTGGTGGTATGATATTCACATTTTACAAGGCTCAGGGATATGCTGTAGGCAAATCTCTTGTTGAGGAAGACAAGCTTGAGCTGGCAACTTCACTTATTGAGAAAGCTAAGTCAAAGGGGGTCTCACTCTTTCTTCCCACTGATGTTGTAGTGGCTGACAAATTTGCTGTAGATGCTGACAGCAAGGTATGCTCCTGCAAACGATGCAATTTTTTTTTATTGCACATGTTCATGTTAGCCTATGTGAAGTGTCTTCTCGAATTATCTTCGGTAGCAACTGAACAATGTATTGTAACCAACAAAACTCACGAAGTGTCTTCTTGAATTATCTTGGGTAGCAACTGAACAACATAATGTAACCAACAAAACTCTGTTAGTAAACCAAGCTATTTGCACCTTGGCTATGCAACATAAGCCAGATTCTTAAGTTGTGATATTATAGTTCTTTTGTCACTCTGCTCATGCTGACACCTTCCGTCATTTGCAGACTGTTCCTGCATCATCTATCCCTGATGGTTGGATGGGCCTGGATATTGGCCCTGACTCCATCAAGACTTTCAGTGAGACTTTGGAGACCACCAAGACTGTCATCTGGAATGGGCCTATGGGAGTTTTCGAGTTTGAAAAGTTTGCAGCTGGCACTGATGTGAGTGATACCTTGTGTACGAGTTATTTGCATCTCTGTTTTCTAGCTAAATTCATTGCCTGTTTGTTCAGGCTACTGCCAAAAAGTTAGCTGAAATCACTGCTAAAGGCGTGACAACAATCATTGGAGGTGGAGACTCTGTCGCGGCGGTTGAGAAGGCCGGGTTGGCGGACAAGATGAGCCACATTTCGACTGGTGGTGGCGCGAGCTTGGAGCTGTTGGAAGGCAAGACCCTCCCAGGTGTTCTTGCTCTTGACGACGCGTAGGCTGGTATTGCAGCATATATATAGTGCAAAAATGCAAGTCCTCTTCTCCTGTCTATGAAACTAGGCGCGCTTCTTCTAGTTTTGCCAGATGAGCAGTGAGTAAGTTGGAGGCGTGCCCCGAACAAACTGATATGGCATGGGATGTGTTTTGTCCTTCCTTTACTCAAACCCTTTTTACAATAGCCGTGGAAGTCTGGATGCAAGCCACTCAGTTTGCTGTTTGGTACTTGAAACATAGTTGCACTCATCCCGTCATTCAGTTTTGTATAATTTTTTTCACAAATGCTGAGAGAGGTGTTGTTTCTTTCACGAATCGCAGAAAATCTTCTTCGGCGAATCTGAGTATTATTGTGTTATAACAAAGAAACTAGGGTCTATATATAATATATCTAAATACCTAATAATATTAAATCTAGACCGCTAAAGTTTTATATAAAAGATACAGTTTTCAATAAGATTACTGCTTTATAGTTTCGAGCATTTGAGGTGCCGATGTGGCTAAGATACTAACAAAATGATATAAACTTCATTAATGTATTAATCGTGTATCCAAGCCCGCCTCCTCATACAAGTTGTGGGTGTTGTATGATGTCAAATGAAGATTGTTTTTATTTAAAGTTATCGCTATGGATGAGCTGCAAATTTTAGTTTTGAAGTTTTTTCCTTCGAGATTGTTATAAAATGCTTACAAAAATAATATAAATCTTAAGGAGCATATTAATCATGTACCGGGATGTCATTTTATGGGAAAAACGATATCTTTTTGTGTATCTCCCAAAATTGAAGTCCAAACGACTCACGCATTCTACAGCATACCACAATTGTCATTATCCCACTGACGCTTTTGTCCTCGCTTCGAATAAAGAGTTAACCTAGGGATGGTTAGCGCACTCTAGAAACATCATATGTTGGTGTAGCCAAAGTGTGACTAAATGTTTTACCATATTTATTAATGTGCATATGAGCCACTTCCCTTAAAAGACGACGACAACACCTTCACAACTTGAGCACCCTTTAACAACAAAGGTGGGACTACTTGGCTTACCACGCTGGAAATGAGCTTGTGAATTCAAGAGGGGTGTCAAGTCTTTGATTGTGTAATTAATTGTTAGTCCTACAAATCATGATGTAATTGTTAGTCACATATTTGATGCATATACACTTCATTATAATAAGCCAAAATACCAATAACTAGTAAAAACAGTGATCGACGATCGCAATTTCTTATTAGTCTTCTTGAGGAAAAGAATTAAACAAAAATCCATTTGTAATCAAATCAAGATAAAATTGTTACTAGAATTTATTCTACTATGACATCATATTTTGAAAATGCACTGACGAATGTAGCAAAAAGGTGGATAGAACCTAGCTACTAACTGAATCTATACAGCTATACAAGCAACATTTCATGACGCAAAGAAAAAAAAAACAATTCATGACAGACTGAGTAATAGTATATATTCTAAAGCCAGCATTGTCAACTTATCCTCCTTGCGGAGAAAGCAGCAACTACCTAATGCCAACACATTAACACAGGTCGCTAGTTCAGAATCTCTCTTTTTTTTTTTTGACAAACCACGAAGTATACACGAACCCTAATCCTGTGATATGCATTTAATAAAGATTAAATGTACAAGCATATACGGACATACCGGCGACGGAACTCATCTGTCGTCAGGAGCCTCCACGAGCTGCTTTGCCGCCCTTTGCTGGTTGCGAGAGAGTGAAGCTGCAACATGATCTGGCGAAGCGTCACCGATGGAGCACTTGAGACGCCGGGCAGCGTTTGCGCAGCCAGATCATGCTGGCAGCTTCAACCTCTCACACCAGCAAAGTGTTCTTCCTTCCCCACCCGGATTTGGGAGACGCCCAGACGAGCAGAAAGAGGAGAGAGCGTGCAGCTACAGTTTTGGCGTGTGCGAAGGCAAAGTGGACGAAATCAGAGCACGACTGCGCGAGCCAAGATTGCATTGCATTGGAGGGTGTTTAAGCAGAGCACTACATGCATGGTCCCTCGTGCGCCCACCCGGCCAACGCCCTCCTCGTGACGCTGTCGTGCTCGCTGCGTCTGCACGTATTCTTATGCGTCTCTGTTGTGTAGCCTGTCCTCGCGTTGGTACCCCAGGCTGTATCCTGACATGGGCAGCTCTCGGCGCCATCTGATTCGTGCGACCTCTCAATGTAATGCAGCTAACCAGCTTGTCCTGATTGCAAGCAACGTCTCTTTCCTCCTCCAAAGAATTCAATCTTCCAACAACGGGTTCAATCTTTCAACAATTGTGTTTTCGTTCTCTTCCAAGAACGGAGTCAATCTTGCAACAATTGTCTTTTTTTTTTTCTTCCAGAAGACGAGCATGTACTGGGGTGAAGTGAAGGTGCATCCAGCGTGTCAAGATGCTGATGGGGGATGTGGGATGGGCACAGAAGATGTACCTTGACACCAGAAATGAGCTGTGCTTGACTTGAAAATTTGGTGTTTAGCATGCAATAATTCCATTAGAGTGAATATGATGGCCGAACAACCTGATAACACTCTTGTTTTGCTTATTATAAGCACCGAACAGAATTATGGCAACCAATCATTAATTCTTGCAGGATTCGGAGTAGTTGTATTTCCTATCAATATTCCATGATGTATATCTATCAAAAGTGTGTTACTGCATGCTTTCTCTCGCTTTATGTTTTCTAGCACAGTAAAACCTTAGGGATCAATTATAACCACATCAGAGCATACCGCATATGCTTCATGTAAAATTTCACATGGCTCAGGTGAAACTTGGTGCTATGGATGTGTGTAAATGTGCAACGAATGATATTACTTAGTTTGACCCAGCTGCTTTCATGTGGATTCCAACATAAATAAAAAGAATTAACAATCCTGCTCAGCACTTGGATGGTTCAAATAATCTTGAAGATGTGCCTTGTGGGTAAAAAGATATGTTCATGGAGGGGTAATCTGAAATATGCACAGATGATTGGTTGCCAGGACAATTCTAAACCAGTTTAGCAAATTGTTGCAAAGGCTCAGTAACTACAGAGGTACTCTGCTCAACGGGGGCCACCACAGCGGCACATACTAGTACATCACTCTCTCTTTTTGGAACAACAGTCAGACAAGCACCAAACTCAACGAGAGTATGCTCGACACAAAAGAAATAAAAACATGTCCCCTTTGTAATTTAACCAGGAGGCCACTTCATCTGCCTTCCACCGAGTACATGCAAGTGCAGATGATAGACAGATTGACCTATGGACAGATAAATGACACACCATTAGCGTAAAAACGAAAACATTTTGAGAGAAAAAGCAGAAAAAAATATATATGTGGGATGAAGGTTGCCCACGAGCTCCTTACATCCTTCAGTTCCATTGTTGATGACAACACGGTACCCATCTGCTACACCTTCCTTTTCAGCTACTACTTTCGCTGCATAAAGGAGCTGGCCCAGAATTTCTGTATGCCTTGGCTCAGCCTAAGAACATGTAGCAATGTCATAGAAGTCATGGTAAAATGTTTTACAGGCTGACCTTTTGTGCACATAATACGAACTACACTACATACCTTGTTTAATCCAGTTAGCCCATCTCTCACTTTTGGGATGACTAAAACGTGCACATGGGCTTGTGGGTTAATATCTCTAAATGCCAGCACATTTTCATCTTCATATACGACGCTTGAAGAAATTTCCTTGGCAATGATCTTGTCCAAACTGAGCAAATTAAACAGAAACTGCAAAATAAGCAAGCTTATAGACCTACATGGTTGGTCCTCCAGTATCAGCGGTGACGGCTGCTGCTTTGGCAGCAGCTTCCTCATTTGTCGATGAAGCAATATGGCGCACAAATCTAAAGTACCAGGGAAATGTATCAGGAATCAAAATTAGCCTATTTTAAGGACCATAAGTGTGTAAAAGGGCGTACCCAGTGCCGTAGGCTCCCGCACTGCGGGGTCTGGGGAAGGAAAAATAGCCAGCAGCCATCCCTGCACAAATGTGCAGAGGCTGGGGCTTGAACCCTGGACCTCTTGGTCACAGACGGTAAAGCTCTACCGCTTGCACAAGGACCATAAGTGTGTAAAGGGCTAAAAAAGATGGCTCTAAAAATTCAAAGGAACTGAAGTAGAAACTCAAGATGATTAGCAAATGAATGTAGCCCGATCTGGTTGAATACTGAATTCAATCAATTTGCAAACACAAGTTTTTATGACCACTATAACAAACTTGGAGGCCACAGTGGCCATTTTGCAGAAGATATGAAATGGGGACGAAGGTTATGTTATGTTTCCTTCCTCCCTGCTATTAACTACTACCAATTGACTGAAATCAAGTATGTCCACAGAAGACTAGATCACTTGGGTTACTTGTCATGTATTGAAGAAATGAATCACAAGCTCTGAACTTATGCTTATATTGATTTATAGTGAACCTGGATGTTGTCCTAACACAAAAGCTTATGTCAGGAATGATTTACTTGTGCCTTAAGTTTCACCTTGCAGTGTCATGTCTAAGCATGGAGGAGTTTCTCTCGGCTCAAGTGTTTCAACTGACATCCAATGTTAACTCTGGAACAGCTCTAACCAAGTTGTCCTACAAATTATCCTAGAACCAAGCATAGCTCTCGTTAGCAACCAAGCAGCGAAAGGAATTGTACTGCCACTAGGATACCATCAGCAAGCAGGTATGCAGAAGATAGTAGACCAGGCCGCAACACCTCAATCCAAAGAAACACATAAATCAAGAAGCAGAGCCTGGACAGCCCTAAATCTAATCTAATACTACAAATTTACGAAACATGAGCACAGAGAGCCACCTCTGGGGAGGCACGCGGTGGGGGACCCAGAGACCCTGCGGCCGCAGCGAGGCAGAGCGCCTGTAACAAGAGGGGGTAAAGACGAGTTAGGTCCGACGGGATTGGATGCGATTGCTGCTCGAAACTATTGTAGGAGAGCAGAATCGAAGAGCTTGCCTGAGGAGAGAGGACGTGGCCGCCGTGAGCGTGGCTGCCGCCGCCCTGGTCGCCATGGGAGGCGATGGGTGGAGACTGGAGTGTGGGGGGGGGTGCGGCTGCCGGCGGCTCCCGTGTGGGCCGGTGAGCCCACAAGACATTCATGATAGCCGTCCGATGGAATGTTTCACGGTCCAGATGGAGCTCCCTGTCCACTGAGGCCTATGGAGAATCGAGATATCCCGAAATGTGTTGCTGGCCCAGTAATATGAGCCCAAAAGCCCCAAGTCATTTTTTAGCCCACTGACCCCTTTTCCTCTTTTGTGCATTACTCGAAAAAAAAAAATTTATTGCGTGCATGAGCTGGAAACTGGAGGAATATCCTGGCCGCTCGTCGCCGGCATTCCGATTCGCCGTCCGCAGCCTACACCTTGGTGCACCAGCCACGATTCCGCAGCGGTGGCTTGCTGCCACCGTGGTCGTCCCGCTTCCCGCCGAAGAACTACACCGGCTCCGGGCTCCGGCCGGCTTGGGACCATAAACCCGTGCAGGGACTCCGCTTAAAGAGAAGGAAAGGAAGCGTGGCGATCGTGGATTGGCTTAAAGCTTTTACTCCTAGCCTGTTAATCTCAACAGATGTAATAGAAATTAGTTCAGCTTTAGTGAGTTTATCTCTGTGACCTCGGTTTTTGGTTGGGGGAGTTTTCTGTGCTCTTTTTGTCAGGCTGGTAAACCCAGCGGATGGTTGTAAACCCTGTTTTGGCTTTCTCAAAAGCCGAGTTATAAAACTTTAAAAAATTAAACCCGTGCAGGGGCAAGTGGTCATGCACAGGACAACGTAGTCTCCACCGGTGATCGGTGACGGGGGAGGAAAAAAATCGTTGTTTCAAGGCATGGAAGTTAAGCATATATATATAGGTCCGATAGTATTGAAGAATTTTTCCGAAAAATCTACATACTCCTTTCACTTCAAGAAAAAACAAATAAACAATGCATCTTGGCAGTGATCAACTAATTAGACGACCGTAAAAGGTGCTTGAAGCACGAGAGAGAAGGTTGGAGGAAGATCAAATGTCAAGGAGTGCCATGGTAAGGAGCAATGCTGAACGAAAACGCCACCCAGAAGGATCTTCGTTCATTAATTTAAGAGTAAAGTGTGAATTGGCTTGTAGTCCAATGTTAAGATGGTCCAGTGAGACGTTATCCACCAGGGTTTAAATCTTGATGCTTGCACATTTTTTTTAGGATTTTCTCAAGATTTACCAACGTTATACATTAAGTGGTAAGCGACGTTCCCGTTGATGACGAGACGTCAGTGGTGACTTCAGGAATCTTCAGATCAGCTGGCTGCTCAGTCCTTCGGAGGTGCTCATAGGGGTAGAGGTAGGTTTACGTACGTGTATTCATAGGGTGAGTGTGCGTACGTATTATGAACGTCTGCGTTATACTATGTCATTCTAAAAAAAAAATTAAGAGTAAAGTCCACGTCCATAAACTTGTTCGGCTAGTTTCAATATCAGAAGTCAGAACGCCGTGATCAATCTTATATTCCTCCGTATATATGTCCTACATTATCTTTTTACTAGGAAAGTTGCAACTAGCCACGTCAGGCTATGAATTAAAAAAGAAAGACCAATCTAAAGTTTTCAGAGCAATTCCCAGATTACAAACTTGGGCAGACATAATCAAATCTTAAGGTACATTTTGCCTATGAAAAGACATCCACAGTTCAATTGCCATTACAGATTACGACGCTACACCTAATTTCTCCTTGCTTAAGGTGACAACATGCATAATTCAGACCATTGCATAACATATCCTATCCTTCAGGAAAAGGCCTAGCAGATCAACCTATGATTCAGGCACTCAGCTAAGTTAAGCAGCATGACAACTAACTTCACAACACAGTCAGCAACAAATCTATAAACCTTTCGCTATTTTATTTTACTAGCAGGAACCCCCGCGCATTCACGCGAGGTAGTGAGACATTAACAGATAAATTTAAAGTGTGCTCGAAAAAACAGTATAATATAGAAGCTGCCATTGCTGGCATTTGGTAATTCAATCTTATTGTGAAGCTTTTCAGCGTATAGTACAAAGCGGTTGTTAGAAGCGGGGAAAAAACCTTCTTGAATTGCTGCTTATACATAGCCAATCTATATATGCTAATCAAAACCTCCTGGAAACTGAATGCACTGCCAAAAGAGGGGGAAAAAGAAAAGACATAGGGTAGATGTGAATTTGCAAAGGCTAAGCACGACAAAAGTGAAATGGGAAGGGGTGACAAAGTTATGTTACCTGCAGTTCACTTGCCATGCATCGATGCATTCAGTAGTGGCAGATGTGGAGTTGAAGCCATCAGAAGCACCGGCGTTTCATGGTGTCAGACAGTGGTAGGAACTTGTAGCTCTGGAATGGAGCATCCCTGTTTGTGTTTTGTTTCAGGTTCACTAAAATTGTTCCTTAAGCTAAAATAGATTTGATTTGATAGACAAATTTTGGACTGTAAGCTTTTTGAATATGGTGAATCAAAAAATGTGCACTGTAAAGAAGAAAAAGGCTGTGACTGTGTTCAAAATTCAGATAAGGAGTTGGCAAGGTCAATGTACAGGAAGCTTTGTTGGATTACCTGTATTTCCCAACCTCCATTGTTGAGAACTGTGCTGTGAATCTATGATCTGCGAGTTAAACAGAACAAAGAACAAAACATAAAGTTAACTGACCTATATCAGTGACAATGATTTGTGCTGTAAATTTGCGATCTGGTGTATGGATTTTGAAACAGGCATATCAGAACTCACACTAACAGAGCTAATAGATACTTCAGCTATGCAAAAAAAAAAAAAAAAAAAAAAAAAAAAGATGAGAAGGCATTGGTTCAATTGAAGGAGAGTAGAATACAATGTAACGAAGCAACCATCACATGGTGTGAGTACATACCTGACAGGACAAAAACATTCTGAATACCATAAGGAAAGGTGGCATCATCGTACAACAGCATGTACCTCATTAAAAGATTTGGTAGAGCAAGCAAGGCTTCATTGAAAATGAAGGTATTATTCATTGAACTGAGCCGAAACATTCTGAATATCATGAGGAAAGGCGGATGAATAGGAGCAGGCAATAGGACATGGTGTTTCCTGAACCAAATAACGGGCTGCCTGTAAAATACAATATTTTTAAGTAAATTCCTGAAATCTGAATGTATTCCAGTTGGAAGATTAGATGCTCTCCAAAAGGGTAAATAAATAACAGGGCATGTATAATTTTCTGTAAGCAATATGGAGATCTAATCATTTCATCTAAAATTTGCTATGAATCGTATATAACAGGAAGGGGAATTGTAAAAATTTAAAATTTACTATGAACCGTAGAGGAGCAGAAGGGGCAGTGGGGAGGAAGAAGGGGATTGAGATGGTCACCTGTGCGATCTTAGGGTGGTGGCAGGCCCGTGATGTGGCGGAGGTCGCTGTCGCCGGTTGCCGCCGCGGGCGCACGGGCGGCGGCGGGGCTGGACGGCTACGACGTCGGAGAGGAGGCCGAAGGAAGGGTTTGGCACGCGCGTGATGTGGTGGAGGTCGCCGCGGCCGCTCGGCGGCGACGACGTGCAGGCGCGGGGTCAGGGAGGAGGGGGGAGGAGGCAGGGAATGGAGCAGATGTGGACGTCGAGGGTGGAACGACGGCGGCGGCGAGTCGAGGCCGGGCTGGACGTACGGCTCCGATGTTGAAGAGGTGGCGGAAGGTTTTAGTCTTAGCAGCGTATGGTACGAAAATAAAAAATAGACTTCTGTACAAACTACGAACACTTTAATTAAAATCGTACAATTCTAATTTGATGGCTAGAGATAAAGATAAATAATTTTAACACTTAAACTCCCACTTTTCCCATCTTAATCTCTAACTTTGCAAAACTCACCCAGCCCTGCGCCTATTTCTGCTCCGTCTCGTCGCGATCTTCAGCGCCGGTTCTGTTCTGTATCCTCGTGATGGTCCTCAGTCCGCGCGAGTCTGCTGCCGGTCCCTAGGCTGGTCCCTCGCGACCCCGGCGCTACCTCCTCACCATATTCTTCTGTCCACGCCGGTTCGATCCCGTCTCGCCACGATCGTTCGTCTCCTCACGATGGAGACCCTCGCCGGCCGCCATGGAGACCCTCGCCGTAGACACCTTGGACCGTGGCCCCCGCGCAACCGTGGACACCGGCGCAACCTTGGACACCGGTGCTGCCGCTGCCTTCTTTGGACACCGACCCTTGTGGCTGCCACCATGGAGACCGGTATGGAGTCCTGCTGCGCTGATTCAAAAGGGCCTGATATAAAGTTTTTGCTGGAGAAGCCTGATGTTTGTACAGCACCAAAAAGAGGTCATCAGTCATGATCCGGTGACCAAACACTCGTTAATCTTTCTGCCACATTCTAGTCTAGCGCACACGGAATGTTCCACTTCCACTGAAAACAATATTGTTGACTAGAGGAGTTGATCACTGGATGCCGTGACCAAAAAAGTATGGTTCAGATTAAACTTTTGACAATACTAAAACAAACATATCTCATTCAGGAACAGCAACACAGCAAGTACAGGGATACAGGTAGTTTAGAGGCAGCGGGGGTCTCCATGACGGAGCTGTGTCGGTCTCCATGGCAGCAGCGCCGGTGTCCATGGTTGATCGGGGGCCAGGGAGCCCAGCGTTGCCCTCCTCTGCGGCTAGGGTCTCCATGGCGGCCAGGGCCTCCATCGTGAAGGCGCGGCGGCGGCCTCGCGCGAATCACGAGGAGACGGACGTCCGCGACGAGATGGAGCAGAAGCAGCACAAGGGCTTGGCAGTGTTTTGTTAAAGCTGAGATTAAGATGGAATGAATAGAGGTTTAAGTGCTAAACTAACCCACCTATATCTCTGGTCATCAGATTAGATTTATATGGTCTTGATTAGAATTTTCATAATTTGCATAAAAGTCTAGTTTTTATGCCATACGTTGCCTTTAGTCTTTTCGCTACAGTGGTTGCAGAAGGGGCTCGGGTTGCCGAAAGGACCTGAAGGTTGCCGAAAGGACCTAGAAGAGGGACCTCCGCCGTTTACTGTTACCAGTACAGTAAACTGTGAGAGCAGCACGATTTTTAGCGATCCACAGCTTTTATAGTTATGTATAGATCCAGAAAGCATGTTCCAAGAGGGAAAGACTTGCACTTTCTAACCGTCGAGGGTGAGCATCCATTAAGATTCAACCAACATGAATTTAAATGTCCGAATATTGAAAGGGTATAACAGAACACTGTGAACAGGCAGACGACTAGTCACCACGTACCCCATCTGTAACATGCTAATGGGTAGACGCACGTGATATAGCTATAGGTCATCTACAAGGATTTACAACATAATTAGACGACAACAATAATATAGTCTTTTTTCCCAAACAAGTTAAGATAAACTAGAGATAAAACCCAGAAGAGAGAAGATACAGAGTAACACATAAAAGTTATGGTTCAGCACGTAGATGGCTAGTCTCCAAACGCTCCTATCCATAGCTAAATCCTTAGAGATATCACACTCCTTAAGGTCTCTCTTAACCGACTCGTCCCAAGTCAGTTTAGGTCGACCTCTGCCGTTCTTTACATTGTCGTCCCGCTTTAGAACCCCACTACGCACCGACGCCTCAGGAGGCTTTCATCGAACATGTCCAAACCATCTCAACCGATGTTGAATCAGCTTCTCCTCAATTGGTGCTACCCCAACCCTATCCCGAATATCGTCGTTCCGGACTCTATCTCTCCTAGTATGGCCACAAACCCAACGCAACATACACATCTCCTCTACACTTAGTTGTTGGACATATCGCCTTTTTATAGGCCAATATTTCGCACCGTATAACATCGCCGGGCGAATCACCGTCCTATAGAACTTACCTTTTAGCTTCTAAGGCACCCTTTTGTTACAGAGGACGTCAGAAGCTTGACGCCATTTCAACCAACTGACTGAAATTCTATGTCTAACATTCTCATCAATGTCTCCATCCTTTTGTAGCATTGATCCTAGACACCGAAAGGTATCCTTCTTGGTCACCACTTGCCCATCAAGACTAACGTCTCCCTTCTCATGCCTAGTCGTGCCAAAATCGCACCTCATGTACTCGGTCTTGGTCCTACTAAGTTTAAAACCTTTCGACTCTAACATGTGCCTCCATAGTTCTAACTTCCTATTAACCCCTGCTCTACTCTTGTCAACTAGCACCACATCATCACCAAAGAGCATACACCAAGGCATATCCCCTTGTATGTCTCTTGTGACCTCATCCATCACCAAAGTAAAAAGATAAGGGCTCAATGCCGACCCTTGATGTAGTCCTATCTTAATTGAAAAATCACGTCATCACATGTTCGAACACACGTCACCGCATCCCCGTACACATCCTTGATGAGGGTAATGTACTAAGTTGGGACTTTATGCTTTTCCAAGGCCCACCACATGATATTTCTTGGAACTTTGCCATATGCCTTCTCGAGGTCAATAAAGACTATGTGCAAGTCCTTCTTCTGCTCTCGGTATCTCTCCATCAGTTGACGTATTAAGAAGATCGCCTCCATGGTCAACCTACCAGGCATAAACCCAAACTGGTTTTGGGTTACACTTGTCTTTCTTTTTAGGCGATGCTCGATAACCCTCTCCCAAAGCTCATCGTATGGCTCATCAGCTTGATCCCACGTAGTTGGCACAGCTTTGAACATCTCCCTTGTTCTTGAAGATCGGTACTAATATACTTCTCCTTTATTCTTTAGGTATCTTATTGGACCGAAAAATAAGGTTAAAAAGCTTAGTTAACCAATCTATCGCTCTGGCACCTAGGCATCTCTACACCTCAATGGGGATACCATCAGGGCCCATTGCTTTATCTCCCTTCATCTTCTTCAAAGCTTCCCCGATCTCTGCCTCCTGAAATCTCCTCACAAAGCGTCTGTTGGTATCGTCAAAGGAATCGTCCAACTCAAGGGTAGGACCCTCATTCTCCTTATTGAACAACTTGTCAAAATACTCTCTCCATCTATCCTTGATCTTCTCATCCTTTACCAGAAACCGGTCTATTCCATCCTTGATGCATTTGATTTGGTTCATGTCCCTTGTCTTCCTCTCGCGGATTATAGCCATCCTATAAATGTCCTTCTCCCCTTCCTTCGTGCCTAACCGCTAGTAAAGATCATCATACACCTGACTTTTTGCCACATCACAGCTCGCTTTGCAGCCCTCTTCGCTATTTTATAGCCATCGATGTTGGTTGCACTCTTGTTCTGGTGGAAGAATTAATTTTAAACAGATAGGCAAGTATACAGACAGACACAATAATGATTATGAGTTATGACATGAGAAATTAATCCATGCATGTAGATTCAACATGATGTTGAATTGTGCAGTGTTGATGCATCTTGTACAGTTACAAATTTACAATAGACTAAAGAATGGGTTCAGTTGAAGAATACGGAGTACAAGCTAAATGGGTTCTACTGAAAAAAGCTGTAATGCATGCAAATGGCAGAGAAACCGATAGCCCCTGCTTTGAATGCAAGAAAGGTCAGTGTACATGTGTATTTTAGTAGTAACCATAAAGGGAATAAAAACAGGGATATAGTACCAAGGAATGATTCTAATAAACATCATCAAAAGAAAAAAAAATTTGAAAGACGTAACGGCACTGTCACATTCTTCCTTTTGGATTCCCTTGTCAATAGTGACAGTTTAATGCTCCATTAGCCACTTCCTAAGACTAAATATCCACAAACCTTAAACAAACATGTATCCAAGTGCATTTAACAAACAGAAATAATTGAGAATAAACAATACAATGTTATGGAACTGACAGAGGCACAAACACTTGAAACACAAGGAAAAACTAAGAGGAAAGCCCATAGAATAAATCATTCTATGACTGTAGATACACAGTTTGAGTAAAATCTGTCATACCAACTCATAACAGGTTAAAATCCTAGATGGATGTGACAGTCCTCACTTAGTACAGCCATTTACCTCCTGGAAAGAAAACATGCACTTCAATAATTTAGCATGTAGGGATGTATAATGAAATGAACGCAGATCAAATTCTGAATCTTCATCCAAATCATTACTGCCTTTGTCCCCTCTGAATGAAGGTATAAACACCTTATGTTATTGTCAATGATAATGATATGTAGTTCAGCAAAGCTCTGAGTATCAAAATCAAATAATTCAAATAGATTGGTAGGTGCCTCCAGTTGAGGAGAACCACCAGGGCTTCAAACCTGGGGTCACCAATTTGTAGACACCTCCATGAGAAAATGGTTTTAGGAAGTTTCCTAGCTAACCAGGGTTTGATACTACTCTATCCTAACAAATTAAAAATGCAGATGAGAAACAAAAAGAAAAAAATGTCAGTCACCAGGATTACATTCATGTATTCATGTGAAAGACTTCATGGTTAAAAAGGAATTTCTGTAATACTTTTTTGACTCCTCTAGACTTGGATTGAGTGTTGTACAAAACTCTTTTCCTTCCTAATTGACTGGCAGAGTTCCAACCTCTTCCCCGAAAAAAAGAGTGAGATAAGAGATAATATTTTGGCAGGATTTACAGCACATACAAGGAGATAATTAGAGTCCAAATCTATCAGAAAACAGACATTTGTGATAGTCCTTAATAACTTGACTGTGCTAACTGCTATTGCTTGTTCATGCATGCAATGCCTTGGCCTAGAAGTAGAGAAGGGCTCATCAATGCACATAGGACTCTGCATCGAGATCTAAAGCAGTTGAATTCCGTTACCCGCCCATAACCAGAAGGGATGGACCCATAGAAAAAGATTTTTTTTGTTAAAAAAAAATTCCACCTTGAGAAATGCCTAGTAATCACCAAGAAATTTTGATATAAACTTAATCAGTGTTTCTTCGCACAATTAACTACTTACCCAATCAGATTAGAGATTACAATGGACCCTTGTCAAGAGAGAGAGTTAATGAGGAAAACAAAGAGCAATCAACTAGCTAAACAACCAGTCTAAAGTAGAAAAGTTAGATGATCAGACTGAGATCCATGACATTGAAATCTTTTTCACTGAGCTACTTTTGTAAACGTTATAGCCCCTGTTTTCAGATAAAATAAGGAAATCTACACATGCACCAATTCTCGATATTGCAGAAAATTAGAAATAGGTCATGCATCAGTACCAACTAATAAGAATAACATCAACCAGCAAAGTGTGCAATATAAGTGGTTGCACTGCACAGGAAGGGGATGGGAGTATAACTTCTGATTTTTTTCAGCATCTATAATTAAAAACTTGTAAGCAGCATGCAGCCATAGGTCATGCAAGATTTCACCACAAAGACCACCAAGAGCTTATCCATAGGAATACATTCAGGTGTCAAAAAGTATTTTTGGATATGCAGTGCAAGCAATTGAAAATGCGACTCGAGGTCTTTTTCAAACTATATTTACAGGATATTTAGATTATCAAATTAAAAGTACTACCTCCGTCTTGAAATATAAGTCATTATGGCTATGTACCTAGACAAGTACTTATCCGTGTGCATAGCCATAATCCATTATATTTATGGACAGAGATAGTATCCAAACATAATGAATGAAGTGTCAAGCTGTTGTTCAATGTGAATCAAGGCCCTTTTCAAAATAACAATACAGGATATTTATGTCATCAAATGAAAAGTATCCAAAGGTATGAAAGGAAGTCTCAAGCAGTGGATAAGATACAGAATGCATGATACAGATAATGTGACTTAAGTCCTTTTAACCACCAATGAATGATATTTAGGTTGTGTTTCTAACTTATCAGGGGACTAACATATAAAAAAAGTATTTTCAGATTTGCAGCATACAAGGATGATCATACCATAAATATAAGTCTTAGGAGGTTTATTTTATTATGCTAAGAAAATAGGTTCAAAGATTTCACCAACTGAACAAACCAATATGATGTTACACCTGCCTGAACCGATCAGTCAAAATCTAAATTTAACTGATCAGTCTTGAAGTAAACAAAAAGTGGGTTTATAACATTAAATCATTATTTGATGCAGTGATGGCTGTTTGTAAACCAACTAAGAGGCACAACCACCATAAGACATGAACATAAATCATACCCTTTTACTCTGAGAAACTGACAGATTTATAACAAACAAGAAAACCAATATGTACACCAGTTCATTTAGTTTATAAGCCCTTCCAAAATGACCAACCAAGAATAGCTTTTTGTGTTATGAACACAAGATCAATAGGGGACAATCCTACACCTGTGCATTCCATTTGGTGAAATAATGCCAAGCAATTTTCGACAGCATGGTCATTGATTCTGTTTCCCAAACCAGTTGTCAAAAGGGAGAATACAGGCAACATATATAGGTTGTCATGCTAACAAATCAAACTCCCAGTCTGTGCCTCTCTGGTAAGCTTTCGGCTGACTTACATAACCATGAAACAAAAGGGAGCAACCTTGCAGCAGCTCAGTCTACACGCTTTGCATCAACTATGAAGCAATTAAACATTGGGTCGGTTTACCATTTTTGTAAAAACAACCTAGATGTGCTAACATGCACAATAATGTGCCCACTAGGCCACTACCCAAAAAAAGGACAGCAATATATCAGAGTTGAATGTTTTACTTTTACATGAGTGTTAGCATTAAACATATCAATTCATGTTATTAGCAGGAGAGAAAGGTAACAAATTCAAGCGCCACTCAGCCACTAGGCCCATCCCCCAAACACGTATGAAATTACAAAGAGACCGGCCTGGATAAGAAATTCACGTATGTAACCCCCAATTGACGTCCAAAACCCTAATCGCAAGGTTCTCACCCATAAACCACCCTCCATAACCCTAATCGCAAGGTTCTCACCCATAAATCACCGGATTAGCAATCAGATCACCCACAAACCGCATGCACCGTCACCATATGTAACGCCAAGCCAACTCATACGGTCAGCAAACAAACAATTCGAACTCAGAACTGCACAGGCAGAGACGCTATTTCGATCGCAACAAAAGGGGAACGCACCCAAATTCCTCCTTACTCGCAAAGCGGTAAAACGCCTAAATTTCGCGGATGCCTCACCTTGGATCACGGCGCGCGACGGCGGTCCGCACCTCTTAGCGATTTCGAGTTCCAGCACCACCCACGCGGCGTCATGAAACCCGGACGCGGGAACCGCGGAGGCGGGGGCAGCACGCGCCACACCCAGTGACCCGTAGTAGCAATTACGAGGGGCTAGACGAACGCTGAGCCTAGGGTTCGAGGAAGAGGGAAGGGAGCGCAAGACGTACGCGGTCGTGTGGCATCACGGCCTGGCCTCACAGCAGGGAACCAGCGGATGGCGGTGGATCGAGACGCTGGGGACGCCGCGGCATTTGGTTCCGATCGCCGCGCGAGCGCTAGGGCTTGCGCCGCCGACCGCCGTGGAAGAAGGTGAGGCGGCAAACGCCAAGGTGGCGGCGCCCGCGGGATCGAGAGGTGTGTGAAGCTTCTCCGACAAGGCGCGTGGGCAGCGGCCGCCGGCCGGGAAGGGTCCGGTCCGGCCAGCCGCTCGGTCTGGTTCGATTTGGCTGGGCCGCCGCCCGCCGCGCGGGTCTCTGCTCCTGTCTACGACGCGTCCTGTTCACGTGCCCGTGTGCCACGCTGCTGTCTGGTTCGTGTGCCGCTATGGTGGTACAACTTTCAGTGGGGTGCATTCCTCAGAGACTCGGAGTCCATCACTTGAGATCAACAATTGTGTTGTCAACAGCAATTGAAACGTGTGAATGGACCACAAGTCAAAATTTCAAAGTATCATCCATTCCTAGTTCAGGTCAACATTAGTAAAGGTGCTTTATCAAAAGCAAAATATTAGTAAAGGTACGGAAAGTTAGATTTATCCTGGCTATGTTATGGTCTTTCTTTATTTATATATCCTTCGTCACATAAACAATTCGAAGACAACCGACGACAGTTTGAACAGACCCAAATGCCACTAGATGTGACCAAGGCATAAAAAAGTATGGCCACTGGAGCAATAATTAGATGACCAATTACTTACTTAAGACTGATATTTCCTTTCTTTAACTAACTTGTTTGTTTTAGGCTAGCTACGTTAGCAAATTAAGTAATCTGTCATGTCATGTCCTGAATCCTGATAACCACCGAGCTGATCGACGCGTCCTCGGCCGGGCAACCATCTACACTTCTGCCTTCGATCTGCAGAGGATCGAGAAACCACCGCTGAATTTGTCAGCGCAGAGGGCGAGAAGCAAAAAGATTAGCTTGACTAGCAGTACTGATGATCAGCTACCTTGGGACGGGGAACGTACGCGTACGCGGTTTGTTACCACAGCTGCAGACCGCGTCGATTGGAACTCCCACCGTCGTCGGCGTCCTCGTCCGGGTCGGTCGGCGGCCACAGGCGCAGCATTGTGCTCGCCGCCGACTTGTTCTCCACGGCCAGGAGGTACGCGAACGACGGCGACTGTGGCAGCGGCGGCTCCGCCGTCGTCGTCGTCTCCATCTCCTCCGTCTCCACGGCCGTGACGGCAGCTGCGCCGTCGTGGCGCCCGTGCTCGTTGATCTGCGTCACACCACAGGGGCCGAATCATCACTTCACAGCTACCATCTGGTCAACTAGCGATCGATCGATCACACGTCGACGACGTGCATGCGAAGCCGTTGCAGTTACCTTGAGCTGAAGCTCGTTGGTCAGGTTGATGAACAGCTCATCCTGCCAGAAAAAAAACAAGGCACGCGGTTACCATGCAGAGGCAGTGTCTACCAGGATTCAGGATTCAGGAACACTGAGCAGTAGATACCTTTCTTGCGCGGACTTTACTGACGGCCGACTCGAGCTGCTGCTCGAGCTCGCCGAGTTCGACCATTGAAGTCAGAGACGACAGGTCTTCTCCCGTGTACAACTTCAAGCTGGCCTCAAGTTGTTGGTACTCATGCCGCAGCTTGCTGATCTCCGCGGCCATCTGCTTCTGCTGCTGCAATGGGGAGAAACCAATCAGGAACAGACTGAACGATACTGAACTAACTGAAGCTGCATTGGTCTGATGCGTACCTGAAAATCGGTGTACTGTGCCTCCTGATGAAAGATTTGCGTGTTGGTGGCCGCCTCGTACCGGTGAATCAGATCAACCAAGCTTCGCAGATGGTAAGTGTGGAGTGTGTTAGTGTTAGGGATTTACAAGATTCTGAGATCATCCTATACTTTTTGCTAATCGAAGAAAGTGCAACATATGTAAACTTCAAAGAACTAATCGGCGTGTTCTGCAACTGCAACATTTGTGAGGAGGTGAAACATGGAGAAGAAAGTTTGTGGTTGCGGTGTCCAAAAACATAATCATGGGTGTCCAAAATTTACTCGAGATCGAACTCCAACAGCAACATCTCTAAGCATCTAGTAGCCATTTAAAGCTTTGCCACCAACTTCTTTCATTGGTACTGTAGTAACCAGTGACTTCCACAGCAAAAAACACAAATCTGCTGCCCAGATACCAAATTGGACCTAGTCACTGCTTTTTTCAGAAAATAAATAAATAAAGACCAAATCGCCAACAGTTCTTCCCGTGCCAGGTAACAAGATAGTGTGAGGTTTTTCAGATCACCAACAAACAATTAACCAAGTAATCCCGAATTCCCAATGCGATGAACGCAACCAAAGGAAATTGATATGGCGATGAACACAACCAAGAAAGGTCCATAGAAATTTAGTCACCCAGACCTGACCGGCGAGGAGTAGTCGAACAGCTTGCCGCGTTCGGAGAAGATGATGACGCCGACGTCCACGTCGCAGAGCACGGCGAGCTCCTCGGCTTTCTTGAACAGCCCCTTGCGGCGCTTGGAGAAGGTCACCTGCCGGCTCACCTTGTTCTCGACCCTCTTCATCTCCACCTTCCCACGCCCCATTGCTCTTGCGCCGCCGCCGGCTGAGCCTCAAAACCCCACCTGCCCAGCAGAACGATGGACGCGGTCAGAAACTCAGATTCCCTTCCCTTGGCGCTTTTGCATTTTGGCTCCAGATTAGCAGAACGAGTGAGACCACGGCAGCTTACGATTTTACGAAGGAGAGAGAGAGAGCACAGGATTTGAGTTCCTCGCGGGCTAAGGGTGAGAAGCTAAGCGAGCGACCAGAGAGCGTGAGAGAGGAGCCATGCCAGGCCTTAAATAAGCCAAAAAGAGCTATGCTTGTAGGTGGGGAAAGGGAGAGGACAACGCCTAGAAGTTATTGACCCACCTGAGACTGTTCGCTCCAAAATGTGAGTTGCCGATCTAAAAAAAGCTTCCCTAATCCTAAAATGTCATGGTTATTCGACTTTTTTATGTGCACAAATCTAAAGCATGAAAAAAGTTAGCACAAGTAACCTATTTGTTAAGCTAGTCCAGAAATTGAATAGTAAAGTCAAAAGTAAACCGTGTAAAAAGAATAAGCACAAATAACTCATTTGTTAAGCTAGTCAAAAAAGTTGCATAACAAAATCAAAAGTTAATGGTAGTCCCTATTTGCTAAAAGAGGGAAGGTGCTTGCCACCTAGACAAACATCTTCCTTGAGAAGCACTTTCCTAGAAATTTCCTAAGCCTCTTAGGGCATATACAACGCTCGACACTTATGGGCCAGTACAGGTCGTTTCTTTACTAGCGTGTGCGATCTCGTGAAGATGCATTAATTGCTGCATGAAGCATTAAGCGATGTAAAATTTCTTTTCCATTGTATATTAAGATTTTTTTAGTCCCTTATTAATATGGTATTTTATCTCTCCCTTAAATTACCCCATAAGCACATATGCATTGAACATGCCTTTAGGCTTCTTCAAGGTCTCAACTCCTCTCTGTGACGTGCCCTGTTCATATGTCATGTGCCACCCTGACATCTGGTCGGTGTGCCGCTCTATGCTAGAACTTGTTCCGATAGAGTGTTTTGGTCAAATACTCGAAGTTCATCACTCAATGTGGCGGTTTCTGTTATTACTACTCCCTTAGTTCCAAATTATAAGTGTTTTGGGGGTTTTTTGGTTCATCTATTTTGTTATATATCTAGATATATTAATATATCTAGATACATATATTATTATATCTAGATACATGTAGCAAAATTGATGTACCAAAATGTTAAAATGACATATAATTTGGAAATGAAGTATAATATAATTGTTTCCCTCCATTAATCAGGGGCATCAAAATCAGCAACTAAAAAATGTGAAACAGTTCAGTCATAACTTATAAGTATAACCACACTAGCAAAAATGATGTACCAAAAAGTTAAAACGACATATAATTTAAAACAAAGGAAGTATAATATAATTGTTTCCCTCCATTAATCGGGGGTATCAAAATCAACAACTAAAATGTGTGAAACAATTCAAATTCATAACTCATAACCACACTAAGAACAATAGGTGGGTCTATGGATATCCCATTCCCATTAGTTTCAGGTCAACATTCGTAAAGGCGCTTTATCAAAATAAAAATATTAGTAAAGGTACTCAGACTTAGAATTATTCTGGCTATGTTATAGTCTTTGTTTATCCTTCGTCACATAAACAACTCGAAGGCAACAGATGACAGTTCAACAGACCCAAAATCCCAAATGCCACTAAATGTCTAGATGTGGCCAAGGCATAAAAAAGTATGGCCACTTGAGAAATAATTAGATGACCTATTACTACTTAAGCATGATATTTCCTTTCTTTAACTAACTTGTTTGTTTTAGGCTAGCTACTTTAGCAAATTAAGTAAATCTGTTATGTCATGTCATGTCCATGTCCACCGAGCTGATCGACACGTTTTCGGCCAGGCAAGGCAACCAGTCGATCCCTTCGATCTGCAAAGAAGAAATTACCGCTCAATTTGTCAGCGCAAAGGGTAAAAAGAAAAAAAAAGTAACTGTGACTAGGAGTACTGATCAGCTAGCTTCTTCGGACGTACGTGTACGCGGTTTGTTACCACAGCTGCAGACCGCGTCGACTGGAACTGGGGAACTCCCACCGTCGGCGTCGGCGTCGGCGTCGTCCGTCGGCGGCCACAGGCGCAGCATTGTGCTCGCCGCCGACTTCTCCTCCACATCCAAGAGGTACGCGAACGACGGCGACTGTGGCAGCGGCGGCTCCACCATCGTCGCCGACTCCTCCGCCTCCACGCCTGCGCCGCCGTCGTGGCGCCCGTGCTCGTTGATCTGCGTCACATCACAGCGGCACAATCACTAGTCAAGTAGCCATCGATCAATCACTCGTCGACATGCTCGTGTAGACTGTAGTAGTGTTCATGAGAACGAAGCCATTGCAGTTACCTTGAGCTGAAGCTCGTCGGTCAGGTTAATGAACAGCTCATCCTGCCAGAAAAGCAAGGGACGCGCTTAAAACTTCAACATGCAGAGGCAGGATCTATCAGGATTCAGGAATCAGGAACACTGAACAGTAGATACCTTTCTTGAACGGACTTTACTGACAGCCGACTCGAGCTGCTGCTCGAGCTCGCCGAGTTCGACCATTGAAGTCAGAGACGACAGATCTTCTCCCGTGTACGTCTTCAAGCTGGCCTCAAGTTGTTGGTACTCATGCCGGAGCTTGCTGATCTCCGCGGCCATCTGTTGCTGCTGCAATTGGGGGTGGGGT
>CM041638.1:11071726-11103964 GCA_023333625.1 Bothriochloa decipiens
AGGAATCATCAATGAGGAACAGAGATGGCTCATGAACATACTGAATGAAGATACTGAAGCTGCATTGATCTGATGCGTACCTGATGACGATCAGTGTGCTGTGCTTCCTGATGGAAGAGTTGTGTGTTGCTGGCCGCCTCGTACCGGTGAAGCAGCGGCGGCTCTGTTTTCCGTCGTGAGGAAGGAGAAGGAATGGGGCTGACCGGTGGGGCCCGCATGTAAGTGAGAGGGGGAGGTGTTGAGTGCGGTGGCCGGTTGGGCCTCTGGCCATTCGGCCCAGGTGGGAGAGAAGCGAGCTGGGCTGGAAGCCCAAGGAGCGTTTTACAATTTTAAACATTCTGTAAAATTAATTTGGAACACATTTTAAAACGCGTAGCACTAACACTAAACGCATTTGAGAAATATTTATGCACACATGAAACCGATGCATGGCTGCATGAATTCAACAAAATATTATATACCCTAAGTCATATTTTACTTAATATATATATATAAATACACTTTCCTTTGCTAATAAATTAAAATTAGTGCTAATTAATCTTGAATAAAGATTATTTATTGCAAAAACATAATTAGGTTGTTTACATAGCACAGAGCGGCACACCGACTAGCCAACATGGGGCTCGTGAGCAGGACACTTTATAGAGAGAAGCTGAGACGTTGAAGAAGCCTAAGGGACTTACGAATCTTTGAGGAAAGTGCTTGTCTTAGTGGCAAGCACTTACTCTCTATCGCTTGTATTTTGACTTTGCTATTCAATCTTTTTGACCAACTTAACAAATGGGCTTTTTGTGTGCACAAATCTAAAATATGAAAAAGGTTCTAGCACAAATAAACTATTTGTTAAGCTGGTCTGAATACGTAGCATAATGAAAAATGAACCGTGAAAAGAATGAGCACAAATAACCAATTTGTTCTAGTGAAAAAAATGAATTAAAATCGAAAGTAAGTGGTGGTCTCTATTCGCTAAAAGAGGAGAGGTGCTTGCCATCAAGACAAGCACCTTGCTCAAGAAGCACCTTCTAGAAGATTTATAAGCCCCTTAGGCTTCTTCAACGTCTCTACTACTCTCGTTGATGCATCTTGTTCACATATCGGGTGTGATCCGCCGTCTAGTCATTGTGTCGTTCTATGCTACAATTTGTTCTAGTGAGATATGGTGGTCAGAGACTCGGAGTCCATCACTTGCATGGTGGCGTCATGGCGAGATTGTTTGTTTCTCTTACTAGTGCTCCCTCATTTTTAAATTATAAGTGGTTTTGACTTTTTTGATTTATCTATTTTGCTATGTCTCTAGACATACTATTATTGTTTCTAGATGAATAGCAAAAGTATACCAAAAAGTCAAAGTGATTGATAATTTGCAACGTAGAGAGTATAATATAATTGTTTCCCTCCATTTTTTGTATCAGGGAGTAGTCAACTAAAACATGTGAAAAGAGTCTAATTTTTTTAAGAGCCATCGCTATGAGTATATCTGGCATTTGTTAATAGAGAAAAAGCAATTTAAAAAACTTAAAATAATCTACAACCTCAAGAAGGAGGCAACAATAGAACCACAGCTGCAAGAAACACAAAAATACATGATCCTCGTAAGCAACTATTGTCAAAACACATCATCAGCACAAGCAACCTAAACTAGTAGGTGGGATAGGTTTCCATAGCAATGCCTCCAAGAAGGGTAATGACATCCGTAGATGCCGACAACACCAAAAGGAGAACCTAAGTTTTTCAATCAAACTCCTATAGAGTAAGGAACGACAAAAGGAGAACCAATGTTTTCAAGTAAACTCCTATAGAGTAAAGGAGGCCTCACGACAATGCATCCAACGAAAAATATGCTACCAAATTATCACCATCGTCGGTCAAAGCCAACGGCCTCCAAAAGTACATATTTCATAATCATATAACTCAATAACCACAAAAATAGGAACAATAAATAGGTGGATCCATGGATATCCATTCCTAGCTTTAGTTCAAGCCAACATTAGTGAAGGTACTTTATCAAAGAAAACATTAGTTATTAAGGTACTAAAACCTAAAATTATCCTGGCTATGTTATCGTCTTTATTTATGTACCCTTCGTCACATAAACAATTCGAAGGCAACCGGTGACAATTTGAACAGACCCAAAATCCCAAATGCCACTCGTTGTGACCAAGGCATAAAAAATTATGGCCACTTGAGCAATAATTAGATGACCTATTACTACTTATAAGACTGATATTTCCTTTCTTAAACTAACTTGTCTGTTTTAGCTACTTTAGCAAATTAAGTAAATCTGTTATGTCACGTCCGTCCTTAGCCGGGATACCAGTCCTTCGATCTGCAAAGAAGACATTACCGTTCAATTTGTTAGCACTAAGTGTTCAAAGGAAAAAATGATTAACTTGACTTGCAGTACTGATCAGCTAGCTAGCTTCGGACGTACGCGTACGCGGTTTGTTACCACAGCTGCAGACCGCGTCGACTGGAACTCGCACCGTCGGCGTCGTCCTCGTCCGTCTGCGGCGGCCACAGCCGCAGCATTGTGCTCGCCGCCGACTTCTCCTCCACAGCCAGGAGGTACGCGAACGACGGCGACTGTGGCAGCGGCGGCTCCGCCATCGTCGTCTCCTCCGTCTCCACGCCTGCGCCGTCGTGGCCGTGGCGCCCGTGCTCGTTGATCTGCTGCACATCGCAGCGGCACAATCACGTACTCCGCAGCTGCTCAACTAGCGATCGACGTCGACGACGTGCTACAGTTCATGCGAGCGAAGCCGTTGCAATTGCAGTTACCTTGAGCTGAAGCTCGTCGTTCAGGTTGGTGAACAGCTCATCCTGCCAGAAAACACAAGGCACGCGATCAAAATTAAAACTTCAACATGCAGTGCAGAGGCAGTATCTATCAGGAGTCAGGATCACTGAACAGTAGATACCTTTCTTGCACGGACTTTACTGACGGCCGACTCGAGCTGCTGCTCCAGCTCGCCGAGTTCGACCATTGAAGTCAGAGACGACAGGTCTTCTCCCGTGTACGTCTTCAAGCTGGCTTCAAACTGTTGGTACTCATGCCGCAGCTTGCTGATCTCCGCGGCCGCCATCTGCTGCTGCTGCAATGAGTGAAAATGAATCAGGAACAGAGATGTGCTCATGAACATACTGGCTCATGAACATACTGCGGCATTGGGTCTGAATGTCTGATGATGCGTACCTGATGATCAGCGTAGTAGTGTGCCTCGTGATGGAAGAGTTGCGTGTTGGTGGCCCCCTCGTACCGGTTAATCAGATCAACCAAGCTTCGTAGAAGGTGAGTTTGGAGTGTGTTAGTGTTAGGATTTGCAAGATTCTGGGATCATCCTATACGTTTCGCTAACCGAGATCTTATGTAAATTTCAAAGAACTAATCGGTGTGTTCTGCAACTGCGACATTTGAGAGGGGGTGAAGGCTGCAGAAGGAAGTTTGTGGTTGTGGTGTCCAAAATCATAATCACGCGTGTTCTAAATTTACTCGAGAGCGAACTCCAACAGCAACGTCATATCTCTATGCATCTAGCCACTTAAAGCTTTGCCAACTTCTTTCTTTAGGAACCTGTGACTTCTAAACTGTTGGCGGTAGAACCTAGCACCGACTACTGCCGACCACCTGAGGAAAGTACCGACCAGTAGCACTGACCAGCAGCGTTGGCCGTCGATCAGATTTCGGGCGAGCAGCTCCTGCTCGACCCTACCCTTGAGCTCCTCCCCTGAACCAAGGAAGAAGACGAGCTGAACTCTCTGAACACACACACTTTGCTCTGTTGTTTCAGCGTTGGCCAAAACTGAGTCTTTAGAGATTGGTGGCCAAAGAACTGTCTTTTCTATTTGCTTTGCATACATATATATATATACAATCTCCACCCACTACCGGGTATATGAGAGGCATGGCTATAGGACTACAACTACTCCTAGCACTATGCTAACATCAGCCCAAGACGTGGCTGATGGTACGTCTACTGTTATACGACCTAACGCCATGCTGCTACAGGATCAAGACATGGAGGGCCTCGATCTGACCTCCCGTGTCCTTGCCCATGCTCCTGTAGTGTCAAGGCATGGAAGCTGTCCATCCTGCCCCTCGACTGGTGGAGTGAAAACGTAGAGGAGCAGCAGATTATATCTAACATAAACAAGTTCAGAAAAAATTGACATGGCGATGAACAAAACCAAGGAAGGTCCACAGCAATGTAGTCACCCAACAGACCTGGCCGGCGAGGGGTAGTCGAACAGCTTGCCGCGTTCGGAGAAGATGATGACGCCGACGTCCACATCACAGAGCACGGCGAGCTCGTTGGCTTTCTTGATCAAACCCTTGTGGCGCTTGGAGAAGGTTACCTGCCGGCTCACCTTGTTCTTGATCCTCTTCACCTCCACTTTCCCACGCCCCATTGCTGCACCAGCGCCGCCTGAGCCTCAAAACCCCACCTGCTGTCCTGCCCAGTAGAACAATGGACGCGGTCAAATAAAAACTCAGATTCATTCCCTTGGCGATTTTTGGCTGCAGATTAGAAGAACGAGACAACGGCAGCTTACGAAGGAGAGAACACGAACAAAAGTTCCTTGGAGGCTAAGGGAGGATTCACTATTCAAGAGCGCGAGGAGCTGAACTCAGAGAGCGTGAGAGAGGAGCGTGTCAGGGCTTAAATAAGCCAGAGCTGTGCTGTAGGTGGGGAAATGGAAAGGATGATGCCCAGAAGTCACTGAACCCACCTGAGACGGTTCGCTCCAAAATGTAAGTTGCCGATCAAACAAATCTTCCCTAATCCTAAAATAGCAAGGTTAATTATAAACTGTTTTATGTCACAAATCTAAAGCATGAAAAAGGAAAGAGCACAAATAACCTATTTGTTAAGCTAGTCTAAAAATTGAATAGCAAAGTCAAAAGTAAAAGGTGAGAAAGGATGGGCACAAATAGTCCATTTATTAAGCTAGTCAACAACATTGAATAACAAAGTCAAAAGTAGATGGTGGTCCCTATTCACTAAATGAGGGAAAGTTCTTGCCACCCACACAAACACCTTAATTAAGAAGCACCATCTTCTCTTGTTACCCACACAAACATCTTACTTAAGAAGCACCTTCCTAGAAGATTCATAAACCGCTTAGGTCATGTACAACGCGGGCGCTTATGGAGCAATATAAGTTGTTTCTTTGCTAGTGTGGAATCCTCTTATGGGCCAGTACAGGCCGTTTCTTTGTCATCAATCCTGCATGCAGGCATGCAACAAACCGGACGTTGACGGTTAGGACGCTACACTCATGAGCAGCGCCTAGACCGACTCTTGTGCGATCTCGTGGGGGCTCTCGTGAGATGTCGTGGAGGCGGGTGTGCTTAACTGCTGGCCTGCCGCATGTAACGTAGTAAAATATCTTTTCCATCGTAGATTAAGTTTTTTGAGGCGTTTATACATGGTATTTTCCCTCTTCCTTTAACTACCCATAAGTGTCTATGTATTGAACTCTTAAGCTTCTTCAATGTCTCCACTCATATCTATGACGCCCTATTCACGTGTCGTGTGCCACCCTACCATCTGGTCAGTGTGCGCTCTGTGCTACAACTTGTTCCAACGGGTAGTGGCTAATCCACAAGGGCTGCCAGGGCTACAACCACCCTAGTGATCCTAATACCTTTATAAATTATGGTTGCTTAGTCTAAAATCATCATTAATTTATAGCTCTTCCCTAAAACTCCATTGTTTAGTCCCCATTCTTATCCAAGATCTGCCACTGTCAATGGGCTATGTTGGTCAGAGACTTGGAGTCCATCACTCGCATGTTGGTTTGTATTATTATTAGTAATCCTCTCTAAGCTTCTTTGTATTTTTTCATTAATTTTGCTATATATATCTAGACATATTATTATATCTAAATATATAAAAAAATGATGTATCTGTTGAGATTAATTAGGATTAATTAATTATTAGTGATCAATTATTGTTAATCTAATGGCAGTTCCTATAGATAGACACCTCTTCATAGAGAGACACCCTTTGGCCAACAGGCATATGTCCTTTGGCTTGTAATATATATCTGTACATTGTTCATCAATAAAATCAATCGGTCATTCCATTAGACCATTTTCTTCTAATACGTTATCAGACACGTTGCTTTCCCTAGGCCAGAGAAGACGTCGGATATGCTCTTCACAGCGTACAGAGGTATGCCGGAGAAGTGTTGGCCGGCGTTGCTGTTAGCCGGAGCTCGTCGAAGATGCGCAGGGGGGCCGCCTCCATGGCCCGACCTTGCCATGAGAGGAAAAGGGGGAGCAGGAGCAGACACAAGACGTGGATGGGTAGCAGCAAGTGGCGGCGGCGGCGATTTGAACGGCGGCGGCGACGTTTGCAGGCAAGCAACGAGGCAGCGGCCGGACGATGGCCGGTTAGGGTTTCTCAACCCTAACCGCCGGCTTATATAGGCCCAATGGCCTCCGTGGGCTGGGCCGCGGCTGCGCCTGGCAGGCTGGGCCGCCAGTCGGGCTGGCTAGGTCGCGCGCCCTCTGCATGGCTGCTTGGATGGGCTGCGCCCTTGGGCAGCTGACCACGCCTGCTCCGGGCCTTTTTCCTTTTTCATTTTGTCCCAAATACTTCAAATTGCTTAGTTATTTTCTTCCAGCAATAGTTTAGTTAATTAGCATATAATTTGCTAGTTTAATTTCTACAAGAACATCAGTTATTTTTTATGATTGTTGTTGCTCTGTATTTGCTGGATATTGACATTGTACATATATTTGTGGTTTGTTTATATAATTGTGCAATGGTCAATGTGATTCTATCATATTTTTGGAGTATGTGGTACATCCAAACCCCTTTGCACCACGTACATTTTACATCGGTGACTTTGATAAATTGTTTTGGGCTATGTTGGTACACCCAAACCCCCTATTTTGTATCAACATATCAGTTACACTTGTAAATTTATGATAGAATTAGGTATGTTGGTGTCCCAAACCTCAACTTTTGCACCACATACAAGTTAAATTTGCTAGTTGATTTAGGTGCAATTTAACTATGCCATCTATAGAATTAGAAACCTTTAATTTCTATAGATTTGAAGTTGTAATATATATATCTTGTTTATTTTGGTTAAAATAACACAAGGTAATGCATTCTATGGCATTAGCTGTGCTTAATTCCTAGTGAATTATTCTGCCCTGAGACTGTGCCATAGCAGTGATCAAATCACCCATTGGTGAGAGGTCTACATCATGTTTTTGAGAAACTTGATGATTACCTACACCGTATTTTTACCCAAAATAAAGATTTTGGATTGTTATCTTCATCATATTATTTTGATATTACACAAGATAGTAGAACCCTAAGCAAAGGCTGCATTTAATTTACTTGTGAATTATCTTGTCCAGAGACTGTGCTTAGGTAGCAAAATCTTTTGCCTATTATAGAGATCTACTCTTTGTCTTTGACATAGAGACTATCCATCTTTGTGTTTCTTAAAATCTCTGATGATTTGGTTGTTTGGTCTACACAATTTTTGTGATTATCTACAACAATCCAACACTATGATAAGATATAAACTTTAAAAATATTGCACTTCATATTATAACATTACCATGTAGATTCCGGGCGCCTACTGCCATAGAACGATGTCATCCTACCTCTCAGCCCTGGAACACCCTTAGAGTGGCTGATACTGTGAGGGCTCATGATCCCATTCCTGCAAAGCATCATGACCGCTTAAAAGGGTGTGAGACACATGCTCCTACCTCTCTAACAACCGCTCGCCTGATTGTAATGACATCGATCTATCCAGCGGTTCGACCGTCTTCCCCCCATGGGAAGCGAGTGGAAAGCAAAGAATTCCTATGATCCGGTTACCAGCGCAATAGTTCCTAGGTGTGACCAAGCCAGGATATCTCCTCCAGGGTTGATTCTTAATGTGCTACCACGGCACCTTCATCCCGGGCTCCACCCCTCAGAGGCTCACACCCAAAGATTCACCATCTCGAACAGGGTTTACCCGCCACAGGTAAGACGATAGATATGCCCAGGTTGCATCTTCGGCAAGACTCGTTCCAAAAGCTCATCGTAGATCCTAGCTCGATCGACTCAACCCTCACCCTACTCCCTGCCGTAAGTTCCACCCCAAACCCAGATATGTTATCATCAGCTCACATTCCCATCTGATCCATCAACACATGCACCAAGCCTGACATCCTTGCCAGACCCTCCCAGGGTTTATCACGTCGCATTAAAATGTAAGCGAGTGAAGTATATATATATAAACATAGCATATAAGCATGTGGCTAACATAACAGCGGGTAAGAGGGTGAAAGGTCACGACAAGGTAGGGGCTATCAAGTAATATTCTACCATGCAAATCTATCTCAGTTGTAAGCATTGCATAAAAGTAAAGCACTAGCATTCTAGATATTAGCCATGTCTACTGGGATTTCTAAGAGAAGGTGCTACCATGACACCTGCGATGTCGAGGTAGTAGTGGTACAAGTCGTCTTCTGTTAACATAGTCATTCAGCAGGGCCTCCTCCCTCAGGCTCGTAGACTCGTCCTCAGATCGCTCCTCCAACGACTCCGAAATCGAGACTTAATAGTCGCGTAAGCGACTCCTATAGAATTCACAAAGAACCAAATAAATACCAAAAAGATCCAAATGCACTCAAACATAGTATAAATAGATAGAGCTCAATTTATAGAAAATTTGGATGCTTGTTTCATAATTTTCTGAGCTCATATGAATTAGTTATGAATTTTTGAAGTTTAAAACATATTCTAAAAAGATAAAGGCTAGAAATTCTAGGGCGTGACACGTGTCAACCAGGGATAGGTCCACGTGGCAGCAGTGGGGTCGGCTGATGTCGAGGCAGAAGTTGATGTGGTGATGATGTCATGTTGACGTCACCAAAGGCGAATGGGACCGTGCTGACGTTACTGCTGACAGGTGGGACCAAGCTGACATCACTGCTGACGTCATCGTTGACCAGGTCAACGGACAAACCCTAATGGGCCGTTATTGGGCCATTAACGGGCCGATTGGGCCAGTCATGGTTCGGGTCAGGCCCAACGCATGGCTGTCTTTGGTGATGCCATGTCATCCAACGGATCTTTTCTAGGCTCATGTCGGGCTCGGGTCCACGACGTGCACCGGTGTACTTTGAAAGCTGTCCAGCAGTCCTTGGTCTACGCGAACCGAGTCCACGATGAGGTCGGCAGGTCGAGGTGGTTCACGAGCTCGGTCCACGGTGCACCGATGTAGGCAGGGCCCGTAGACAGTCTCAGGGTTCACGAGAACCATGTCCATCTCCACTGTCCTGCTTCCTTCCCCATCCTTAGTTCTGTTTTCCCGACGAGAGTTCCTGTCGGCAGCGAGGTCATACGTGGCGGCGCTCCGGTGGGTCTTTGGCTCCATCAACTAGCCCAACGGCTTCACGATGGCACGATGGTTTGGGTGATGACCTCTCGGTGAGGTTTACTATCCACGGCGGTCGGCGCATGCTCCACGCGGCGCACGAGTCATGGTGCTCGTCCAATCTAGCATTGTGGTAGTTCCCTGGCTTCATCTTCTGGCGCCCTGGCTTCGCAGCGGCACGACGAACATGGTGGTGACCTCAGAAGCGGCAGCAGGGCTCTCGGCAAGGTTGCTTCTCGGCGACGACGGCGTATCTACGACGGTGCATGGTAGCATCGGGTAGTAAGTCTTCCAGCGTCCAATTGAGGTCTCCATCTGTCGATTAGCATCTCCGTGGAACCCTTCGGCTAGCCGGCGGTGAGCAAAACATGCGGCGGCGTCTACACGCGCGCAAAGCGCACGGCAGCGCTCCCTGCGGCCGGGTGCTCAAGGCTGTAGGGTCAATGGTGGCGTCTCGAGCCTCTTCAACAGCGTGGCTAGATGTGGCAGACCAGGGTGGAGCTCCATGGCTGATCCTTGTGACACGAGGTGGCCAGGGTTGAGTAGGGCGTCCACGCCACAGCGGTGCTCCAGAACTCACCGGCGATGGCATGGTTGCGAGCTGTGCCTTGCGCAGGGTCTTCTCTTCTGTATGGCTTGCACGCAGGGTGTGTGACGATGAGGCAGCATAGAGCTATGATCCTAGGAGGCCATGGCTCAGCGATGTGGCGATTATGGTACCTCGCTGTGGTGGAACATGGCCGCGGCGACGGCCATGGCGGTCGATCGAGACCGGTGTCCTCTTGATGTCGTGGAAGCAAGTGGCTTGGCCAGACCGTGTGCGTGTGTGTGCGTGTGCCAAGGGGCTGGCGATGACCCTGGTCTACGCACCCCGGTACGGGACGCCTTGACCGAAAGCATGGGCAAGGTTGGGAAGGCGGCGATCTTGAGTACTCACTGACGCAGTCTTGGAAGAAGGTGTGGTACACGTCCAGCAGTGAAATCCCAGTGTAGATGGGTCAGAGGATAAGATGATGTCAATCGTGTAGCTCAATTCATCCCCTTTAGCTCCGGTGAGGTGCTTCTCTTCCAACTCCGATGGCGGCAGCTCCTCCTTGCTCAAGTGCGTGCGGCATGGCTCGGTGTGGTCAATGCAGCAGCTGAGTTAGGCATTCACGGGTTCCGGCTCCTCCCCAAAGCGCCCTTTCTCCCCGGTGGCTTGACGATCTTTTGTGCAGCGGCTCCGTCTTCTCCAAGTCCGGCGATGGTGGTGGCTTCACTCCTTCTCCCTTGCCTCTCCTCCCTTCTTCTTCCTTTCCTCTCCTCCCTTCCTCTTCTTTCTCTGTGTGTGCGGTCTGTGAGGAACCGTAGAGCGGCGGCGGGCTAGGAAACCCTAGAGGTCTGGCGTTGCGCTTACATAGGCGGAGACGGCAGGAGGGTGCCACGGCGGCGGCGTGATCCCAATGCAAAGCAAACAGCACCAGAAGGCTCCACATCTCCAACTCGGGCTCCGGTGGGGCTCTTCTGTCAGCGAGGCAAGGCAATTTGCCTTGGAGACCAAGGGAGGTAGGGGACAGGGAGGGGACAAGCTCACAGCTTCGTCCTAGCGGTAGGGCAAGGTAAAGCAGAGCGGGAGCGCGCACAAGAGGGTCATGTGTTTTGCGTGACCCTGTCGGGCTCCGGTCTGTCCAGGTGGAGGCCATCCTTCTGTTGGTGTGGTAGGTCGCTGGCATGGACATTAAGGATGGACGGGGAACGGCCTAGGATCTGCTGGCGCGCGTGGGTGCTCTGCTCACTCGGGATAAAGCAGAGGACGAGGCGGGGACCGGACATATGACAGGTGGGGTCTGGTGCAGGACCTGCTGGTCAGCAGCTGGTCCAGCTCCTGTCGTGACGCGAGGCAGGCAGCGGCTTCACGGGCCGGCGGTTGCTGGGCCAGGTGGGCCGGTGCGCTGGCGAGGAAGGAGAAAGAGTTTGCAGGCCCGAGCTGGGCCGACTTGCAGTCACGGGCCAGATATGGCTTTTTCCATTTGTTCTAAATTGCTTTCTCCTTTTTCCTTTGCTGTTTATGTATATTTCATGAACATATACATATTTATATAAGTGATCAATGTAGCATGTTGTAAATAAATATCTAGTGGACATACAAGGCCCTAGGATATTTGGGGTACTATTCCCATAGTATATTTATTTATTTATTAGATAAATAAATATTTGTTGGCATTCATTTATCATCACATAAATCCCAAATGAAGAACAAAATCACATGTAGAGTATAATGCAACATGTATGCTTATCTATTGTAACAAGAGTGTACAACTAGTGTACTTTGGAATTTGACATGTGAAACCTAGGGGAAAAACAAGAGGGGCATTGGACTCAAGATTCCAAGAAAGAAGTATGAGTAAGATGAGGAGAGTTGGAGGATCAAGATAGGGGATTTAGTTGAAAGAGAAGCTCTTGAGTCCAGGATCATGTAACATAAGTGCAAGAGTGCAACAAGGGTTCTTGACTCATGAAAAATTAGTTGCTAGTCAAGGTGCTTATCACATGTGGCTTATAAATATATTAAGACACATGTGATAGTGTTACAATACAATGCTAGCATGTCAAGCAACAAACATAGGTTGTTTTGAAAAAAAAATTATTGGTTGCATTTTTTGGTGTTTGTAATTTTTAGGGTCGTTACAGTCCTACCCCCTTATTGGAATCTCGACCCCGAGGTTTAAGGAAAGTAGTTCCGTGCGAAGTGATAAGGTGATGTCTACTCAACGTCTAGCTTATTGTTCTTCGTAGCTTGACGTAGTTGCTCCATTGAGTTGCAGAGGTTAAAAGTGATTCCTTGTCCTCTCTGTTCCAATCCTTGATAGAGCATAAGTAGGTTTAGTGTAGTGTGGATGTCCTAAGTAGGTCTTGATGTTCCAACAGGAGGCTTCTCAAAGTCAGCAGAGTGATCGCAGTTGCAGAATGTTCTGACATATGTTTAGCAGGTAAAAAGGATATAGACCATGTCTTATTGTTCGAAAGAGCGTGCACTAGGAGCCAGGTTTCAATCCTGGGACATGAGGGTTATGGGCCCACCACGCTTTCGCTGCGCTATTCTAATGAGCATAGTCATGAATTTGCCTTTCCACCGAGTGATGATTTGAAAGCTTCAGCGTTGTTTTGTGGTAGCATCTTGTATTCGTTATTATTAGCTTATACCTTGTAGAAACAGGGATTCTCGATCTTGCAGCTTAGCTCTTGGTCGAATCTATGATCATTTCCTTTAGTAATAAATTTTTAACTCCAATGGAGAAAGTGACCTATTCAAGCCAGCTTTCTGAACTTGGCTAGGACTGTCCCGTCAATACTTCACCATCGTTTAACCCATGTTTCTTATGTCCTTGGAGATGTATTTGGTGAGACACAGTCATTCTAGCAGGTCATCTATTCCAAAGTCTGGGGGTACTAGATCCAAATGATTGTGTCAAATAGGTGACTTCTCGGGGAATTATTGGAATGCTGGTCTTGTAATCATTTAGTCATCTTGATGATGTCTTCATTGGAGGTGTCCTTCCAACTAGGACATTCCTTAAGCTTGTGGCCTTTCTTTGGAATATCCATAATAGGTGGTAGGCGATTTGCTTCGAGCTGTAGTAGACTTCTTCACGTTGGGGTCTATCTGGGCAATCTGTTGGTTGAGTCACCAATGTGCTGCTCTATAAGCACTATGGTTCATGGTGTTCTGAACTCGCTGTGTGATCTTCTTAGCTGAACCTTGATTTGCTTGATTCGGATCACAGCTGGTGGGTGTTGCAGCTCTTTGGGCAGTTGATAACTTTGTGTCCCTTTTGGCCACAACCAAAACATGCATTCCTTACAAGACCCTTATCTTTCTGAGCTTGTTGGAGGACTCGAGTTAGGTTGGTCATCCTTTCAGGGCATTTGACAGCCTTGTGACCCAGTTAATCACAATAGTAGCAGTTGAGGGGTGTTCTTCCTGTGGTAGCAGTTACGGTGGTGTTCCGTAGGTCCCATTCCTTGTCAAGGCAATTCTGTTGGAACCTGCTTTTCTCAAGACGGGGGTACTTGGTGTTGTTGGTGCCTCCATCTTGGTCTCGAGTTAGCGCAACCTTATGATTTAGGCAGGGAAGTGTAGAAGCTTTCACACATATCTTCAAAGGTGTTGAACTAAGGGTTGCCTCTTCATGTTGGCGCTTTTTCTTGCATTTGTAGCTTTCTTCATCCTCCAGGAGGTCTCTTTCTACCTCTTTTGCCTTGTTGAACACTTCCTCGATGGTGTGATAGGTACCTCCAAATAGGGCAAGCTGGAATGTCCAAGCCTTTTTGGAAGTAGTACTTTATCTCTTCCTTTAGAGCCTTGTACGCTGGGAGCGTATCGCAGTATGCGGCAAAAATGAAGGATGTACTCATGAATAGCCTCAGGTCCTTGCTTTATGTTGCAAAGTTCTTTTGTCATGGCAACAAGTGCTGTGACTGGCACATGATACTTGTAAAAGGCTTCGATGAATTCCTTCCATGAAAAGTGGGCATGATCTGGGTGAGAGTTGCAGAATCTGCTCCACCATGCACATGTTGTGCCTGTGAGGTGTTGGATTGCATTTTTGACACATTCTTCATTGGTGTAGGTGGTCGAGATAGGCTTTTTTTGCTATATCATGTATCCAATACATGGTGGTGATAGGGTTCTTGTCAGATCCGTCAAAGGTAGGAAGCTTTAGCAGAAAAGGGTGTTGTTGCAATTGCTGCTGGTCTTTTGCCATAGTCTCTAGTAGTCGAGTCTGTTGAGCCAATACCTCGGCTAGAAGGTGCGGGGGTGGCATAATACTTCATTCATCAAGAGTTCCATTGGGTAGTGGAGCATGAGGCCCTTTCCTCTCAAGGTTGAGTCCCTTGGCTGTCATGTGCTTTCCTTGATCACTGTCCATAGCAGATTTAGGTGAGAACATGGATTAGACACCCTGTTGCAGGATTCATAAGGGTTAAAGACCGAGTACAAGTGATATGTATTTTTAGCAACTTAATATAATTGCTTAGTTAGTATATTCGATTTAAAATATTTTAATCTATCCAACACTCAAACAAAGAAGCATAGAAAATCCATAAAAACTGCGATAAGATCTAAGCATTCATTACATCAAGTTATTACATGGCAATGTCTCCAGTTGCTACACTAGGAGACTCACAGGAACTTTCGCACTACACGCAGGTAGGCTTCAAAAGGGGATGATCTACTCTACTACGCAAGTGAGTCATGTCGTGTAGCCATGCAGGCTCCTCATCAGCTGAATGATAACCGTATCATCTGTAGATCACCTCTAGGGGGTCAATCCAGGCTTCACAATGGGGTAGAAGGGATATCCATTCATCTCTGGCGGCTGAGTGTCAGTCGTGAACAACTTCTTTACATGAAATTGGGCTAATTCCCATTCTGGAGTAGGTTCAGCTTCAGGCATGATGCAGGCATCCATGGAGAATGGGAGACTTCACCAGGAATGTCTCAGCGCGGGGTGCCTTGTGGAGATGGTCAGGTAGCTAAGATTGCATCTCCTGGTATTCCTAAATGCGTCGAGCATTAGATTTCTTCCACTTCTTGTAAAGCTTCTCCACTAGCTCACGCAGGTACAGGGAAACCTTCATGTACGTTGTTAGGTGAGCTATGTTGGACCAACTTCTTTCCCTTAGCTTGGCAATCTCTTCTTCTTGAGCCTTCACTCTTTCCTCCAACGCCGAGACTTGATGCCTGTAGAGGCACTTGTCACGCTCCAACACTTGGATGAGCATATCGTGGACAAGTAAGTGCCTTTCTGCAACCCTGAGCGTTTCATTGTACTCTTTGGCCCAGGTATCTCTAGCCTTGATCCATTGTTCCATTCTGTTCTTGGAGGGATCGATGGCGCGAGGCAGTAGGAGGTATGGTCCAATCTCGAGGATCTTGTAGGTGTCACGCATCACAAGCTGAAGGGCGGAGCGTGCTGCAAGCTGTGAGGCATAGGTGACAGTTCTGTCCATCTCACCAGGGCTTCAGTTCAGGCACTTCCTCGCAGGTAAGGATCTGGATCATCACATAGTAGCAGTCCATCGGTCTGTTAGGTCCATTCTCCCTGTGGCAGGTCCAGATGCAGTTCTCCTTTGGGACGCCAAGCAACTCAAGTGTTTCACATAGGGCATCGGCGTAGCCATCCTGGGCTTCTTCGGAGAAGGAAACCGGCACATATTTCTCCATCTGCATCCATGTCCAGGGAGCGGAGTTAGGACATCAGTTAAAAAGATAAGTTGTGCATGAAGGAGTAGGTAAATAAAATTTTATAAATGCAAGGAGGGGTCTTTGTCGTGTTCTAGCTCAGGTAGTGATATCGTCCTGTGTGAGTAGAAACATCATTTGACCTTATCCCATTACCCTATGGCACTAGAGGGATCGAGGGCGCAGGGCAATAGACGGCAGGGGCCATGCTCAAGGAATTGTGCAAACATTACATCACAAGTCAAAGTGTAGCAGTTGTGGCGAGTCGTATGATCGCAAGGGTGGTTTCATACATGTCATAAATGAGATAAACATTCCTTCATCAGGGAAAATCTACAGGATCACCTTGGAGCAGATCTTGGTTCCTCTAGACTCTACCTTGTTGCAATGCATCTATCGTAGCTTTTCTTCAAAAATTGCAAGCTTCTTCAAATCTTCTTGTAGGACTTGGGCATATCCTCCCTGGTGCTTGATGAAGAAAGGGTACAATTCCGAAGGTAGCCACCTTCACTTGGTCCAGGAAAAGGGATAACAAGTCAGTCATGAGAGATAAACCACGCACAAAATTGTGCAAGGTCGGTATATAACTGAAAGAAGGGCTGGTTCATCTTGTGCTATCGTCCAAACCTAAGGGGTCTTGTCCTAGGGTCAAACATGGCTCCGATACCAACTGAAACATCCTCAAATTTTCCACAAAGGTAAAATTCATAGAATGGATAATAATATAAAAATATAAGCTTTCACATTATTATTGAACAATTCATAAACAAATCCATACGTCAAAACTAAATAAAGGGGTACATAATAGGGCTTACATCAATCATTGCATCGCCACATGGTGAATCATCAGAGTACAATCATCTAGAACAGCTCCTCAACCGTCTTGAGCGCAGGCACGAGACCTTCTAATCCTTATATTTCCAATGTCACTATGAAGCAAGTAAATCTGCACACCGCCAGATGTGTGCAGGCCATGGTCAGCACCAATGAGCTTTAGTGGAAAAAGAAATAAGGGATCTGGTGATCCTATACTTTGGCTATGGTTTTCCTATGCATGCAAGCAGTAAACTAGTTTATAATAATAAGTCAAGTTTCAACACATTCCCAACCCACAATCACACATCCATCCACCATCCCATCCATCCCAGATCCATCACCACATCTCCACCACCATCACCATCATGACTCACTCTCAGGTCGACTAGGCCAACTCCCTCTCGGCCTGTCTCAATGGCCCGCAACCCTCAACCTGGCTCACAGCCGGAATCAACTCTCAGGGGAAGGTATAACACTCCTCTCACTAGCCCAGTGAGTAGAACACAGGAAAGGTCCATAGCCCATAAGTCGGCATATGTATCGATCGATCAACCATAACACTCTGCAGAGGTTTCACTAGTCCACCAGATAGCCATCATCGGTGCATTGATTCACCTAGGCAGATTCTGGGCGCCTACTGCCATGGAACGATGCCATACTATCTCTCAGCCCTGGAACACCCTTAGAGTGGCTGATACTGTGAGGGCTCATGATCCCATTCCCGTAGAGCATCATAACCGTCACAAAAGGGTGTGAGACATGCTCCTACCTCTCTAACACACGCTCGCCTGATAGTAATGGCATCGATCTATCCAGTTCGGCTGTCTTCCCCCCATGGGAAGCAAGTGGAAAGCAAAGGATTCCTATGATCCAGTTACCAGTGCAACAGTTCTTAGGTGTGACCAAGCCAGGATATCTCCTCCAGGGTTGATTCTTAATGTGCTACCACGGCACCTTCATCCCAGACTCCACCGCTCAGAGGCTCACACCCAAAGATTCACCATCTCAAACAGGGTTTACCCACCACAGGTAAGACGATAGAGATGCCTAGGTTGCATCTTCGACAAGACTCGCTCCAAAAGCTCGTCGTAGATCCCAGCTCGATCAACTCAACCCTCACCCTACTCCCTGTTGTAAGTTCCACCCCAAACCCAGGTACGTTATCATCAGCTCACATTTCCATCTAATCCATCAACACATGCACCAAGCCTGACATCCCTGCCAGACCCTCCCAGGGTTCATCACGTAGCATCAAAATGTAAGCGAGTGAAGTATATATATAAACATAGCATATAAGTATGTGGCTAACATAACAGTGGGTAAGCAGGTGAAAGGTCATGACAAGGTAGGGGCTATCAAGTAATATTCTACCATGCAAACCTATCTTAGGTGTAAGCATTGCATAAAAGTAAAGCACTAGCAATCTAGATATTAGCCATGTCTACTAGGATTTCTAAGAGAAGGTGCTGCCATGACACCTGCGATGTCGAGGTTGTAGTGGTACAAGTCATCTTTCGTCAACATAGTCGTTTAGCAGGGCCTCCTCCCTCAGGCTTGTAGACTCGTCCTCAGATCGCTCCACCAACGACTCAGAAATCAAGACTTAATAGTCACGTAAGCGACTCCTATAGAATTCACAAAGAACCAAATAAATACCAAAAAGATTCAAATGCACTCAAATATAGTATAAATAGATAGAGCTTGATTTATAGAAAATTTGGACGCTTGTTTCATAATTTTCTAAGCTCGTATGAATTAATTATGAATTTTTGAAGTTTAAAACATATTCTAAAAAAGATAAAAGGCTGGAAATTCTAGGGCGTGACACGTGTCAACCAGGGATAGGTCCACGTGGTAGCAATGGGTCGGTTGATGTGGAGGCAGAAGCTGACATGGTAATGATGTCACGCTGACATCACCAAAGGCTAGTGGGACCGTGCTGACGTTACTGCTGATGTTACTGCTGACAGGTGGGACCGAGCTAACGTCATCGTTGACCAGATCAACAGTCAAACCCTAATGGGCAGTTATTGGGCCGTTAACGGGCCAGTTAGGCCGAACATGGGCCGGGTCAGGCCTAATGCGTGGTTGTCTCTGGTGATGCCACGTCATCCAACGGATCTGGTCTAGGCTAATGTCGAGCTCGGGTCCATGGTTGTTGTCCACGGTGCACCGGTGTACTTTGAAAGTTGTCTAGCAGTCCTTGGTCTACGTGAACCGAGTCCACGGTGAGGTTGGCAGGTCGGGGTGGTTCACGAGCTCGGTCCACGATGCACTGAGGCAGGCAGGGCCCGCAGACAGTCTCAGGGTTCACGAGAACCACGTCCATCTCCACTGTCCTGCTTCCTCCTTCTTTTCCCCATCTTTAGTTCTGTTTTCCCGATGAGAGTGCCCCCCGACGGCGAGGTCGTACGTGGCAGCGCTCCGGTGGGTCTTCGGCTTCATCAACTAGCCCAACGGCTTCACGATGGCACGGTGGTTCGGGTGATGACCTCTCGGCGAGGATTACTGTCCACGACGGCCGGTGCATGCTCCGCGATGATGCACGAGTCGCGGTGCTCGTCCAATCTGAAGTTGTGGTAGTCACTTGGCTTCATCTTCTGGCACTCTGGCTTCGTAGCGGCACGGTGAACACGGTGGTGACCTTAGAAGTGGCAACAGGGCTCTCAGCAAGGCTCGGTCTCGACGACGACGGCGTATCCATGGCAGCGCATGGCAACATCGGGCAGTAAGTCTTCTAGCGTCCAATTGAGGTCTCCATCTATCGATTAGCATCTCCGTGGAACCCTTCGGCTAGCCGGCGATGACCAAAACATGCAGCGGCATCCACACGCGCGCAAAGCGCATAGCGGCGCTCCCGGGGTGGGGTGCTCACAGCTGCAGGGTCGATGTCGGCGTCTTGAGCCTCTTTAATAGTACGGCCAGATGAGGCAGAACAGGGCGGAGCTCCACGGCTGATCCTTATGACGTGAGGTGGCCGGGGTTAAGCAGACGTCCATGCCACGACAGCGCTCCAGAACTCACCAGCGATGGCTTGGTTGCGAGCAGTGTCTCCTCCAATGGTCTTATCTTTTGTATGGCTTACGAGCGGGGTGCGTGATGACAAGGCGGCATAGAGCTATGATCCCAGGAGGCCATGGCCCAGCGACATGGCGATTATGGTAACTCACCGTGGTGGAACCATGGCCGTGGGTGGTCGATCCAGACCGGCGTCCTCCTGACGTCGTGGAAGCAGGTGGCTTCGCCAGACCGTGCGCGTGCGTGTGCATGTGCCAAGGGGCCAGCGATGATCCTAGTCTACGTGCCCCGGTATGGAATGCATTGACCGGAAGCATGGGCAAGGTTGGGAAAGCAGCAATCTTGGGTACTCACTGACGCGGTCACAGAAGAAGGCGCGGTACATGTCCAGCGGTGAAATCATGGTGTAAATGCGGCATAGGATGAAGATGATGTCGATCATGCATCTCAATTCGTCCCCTTCAGCTCGGCGAGGTGCTTCTCTTCCAACTCCGGTGGCAGCAGCTCCTCCTTGCTTGGGTGCGTGCGGCGTGGCTTGGTGTGGTCGATGCAGCAGCTAAGGTAGGCGTTCACGGGTTTTGGCTCCTCCCCGAAGCGCCCCTTCTCCCTGGTGGCTTGATGATCTTTTGTGCACCGGCTTTCCTTCTTCTCCCTTGCCTCTCCTGCCTTCTTCTTCCTTTCCTCTCCTCCCTTCCTCTTCTTTCTCTGTGTGTGTGGTCTATGAGGAACCGCAGAGCAGCGGCGGGCTGGGAAACCCTAGAGGCCCGGCTCCGTGCTTATATGGCGAAGGCGGCAGGAGGGTGCCATGGCGGCGGCGTGATCCCAACACGAAGCAAACAACACCAGAAGGCTCCACGTCTCCAACTCGGGCTCCGGTGGGGCTCTTCTGTCAGCGACGCGAGGCAATATTTCTTAGAGACTAAGGGAGGTCGAGGACAGGGAGGGGACGAGCTCACAGCTTCGTCCTGGTGGCAGTGCACAGTAAAGCGAAGCAGGAGTGCACGCGAGAGGGTCATGCATTTTGCGTGACCCTGTCAGGCTCCGGTCGGTCCAGGTGGAGGCCATCCATCCGTTGGTGTGGTAGGTGGCTGGCACAGACGTCGAGGATGGACAGGGAATGACCTAGGATCCGCTGGTGCGCGTGGGTGCTCTGCTCGCTCGGGCTAAAGTAGAGGACGAGGCGGGACCGGACATATGACAGGTGGGGTCTGGTGCGGGACCCGCTGGTCAGCGGCTGGTCTAGCTCCTATCATGACGCGAGGCTGGCAGCGGCTTCGCAGGCCGGCGCTTGCTGGGCCAGGTGGGCCGGTGCGCTGGCAAGGAAGGAGAAAGAGTTTGCAGGCCCGAGCTAGGCTGAGTCACTGGCCAGATATGGCTTTTTCCATTTGTTCTAAATTTCTTTCTCCTTTTTCCTTTGTTGTTTTTGTATATTTCATGAACATATACATATTTATATAAGTGATCACTGTAGCATGTTGTAAATAAATATTTAGTGGACATACAAGGCCCTAGGATATTTGGGGTACTATTCCCATAGTATATTTATTTATTTATTAGATAAATAAATATTTGTTGGCATTCATTTATCATCACATAAATCCCAAATGAAGAACCAAATTACATGTATGCTTATATATTGTAACAAGAGTGTACAACTAGTGTACTTTGGAATTTGACATGTGAAACCTAGGGGAAAAACAAGAGGGGCATTGGACTCAAGGTTGCAAGAAAGAAGTATGAGTAAGATGAGGAGAGTTGGAGGATCAAGATAGGGGATTTAGTTGAAAAAGAAGCTCTTGAGTCCAAGATCATGTAACATAAGTACAAGAGTGCAACAAGGGTTCTTGACTCATGAAACATTAGGTGCTAGTCAAGGTGCTTATCACATGTGGCTTATAAATATATTAAGACACATGTGATGGTGTTACAATGCAATGCTAGCATGTCAAGCAACAAACATAGGTTGTTTTGAAAAAAAATTTATTGGTTGCATTTTTTGGTGTTTGTAATTTTTAGGGTCATTACACTTTATGGCATACTCTTCAGGAGTATTATGAATAATAAATAAGTTCATATAGCTTGAGGCTAACCATGAGTAGATTGTGTCTCTAGTTTTTCAAACTAGAAGACTATGATCATATGTATTGTTCATAAATTTGCTTCCAATGATGGAAGCAAAAGGCCTAATGTGCAACTAAGTTATGACAAAGTTGAACCCCACAATGACACAATGTCATATAGGTGGTCATGTTTAGCATAGCGCTAAATAATGTCATACTCTTAAATTGTAATTGATCTATATTAAAAGTCTACAAGGGATAAAACAGGAGCCTTAGGACTTAAGATTTGAAGTATGTTTCAATCTTAATCTAAAGCTAGTTATGAGGTTTATTTTTGTTGGATCCTCTAGGATCACATCTCAATGCTCTACCTTTTCTCATAAGAGAACATCAAATACATGGACAACATGGTCATCACATATACTTTGACTGACATGTTCTGAGATTTGGAATAATCTACTGGTCTATTGGTATTATTTAATATTGTCCATCGAAATATGTTGTAACACTTGTTGTCAATGCATAACTATTGTGAGTATCATATTGATAAATTTGATACCTGACAATACTTATGGATATCTATATTTAGACGACAAACTCATTAATTTCTTGTCATATATAGATTGTACGGGAATCATTCCAATATGGAATGATATGTGCCTAGTGGACATTTGTACCACAAACTCTATAATTAAGGAAGCAAAATATTCTAGTTCTTATGACAAGAAGAGGGAATAATTTTAGCCATCACTGATGTGATGTAATGATATTTGGTCTATTTTGCCACTATCATTCTTCCTATTGATACTAAGTTAGTTACTAAGGATATTTAATTATGTCCTATACACTCGTACCTTACTAAATTATAGACATATCCAAATGTGTTTTCGTTTCGAAAATCAAAAGACAACATTGGATATGGCATACAAGTAATGAGACAGGTCTCATTTTGGTTGTATTATGCATACAATCATAGCCCCGTACAACATGTTGCGTATAAGAATTTTTCACATTGTTGATACATTCAAGATTTGGAATTATCAACTTGGCCATCCAAAGGCATACGTGAAAAACTATTAGCAATTCTTTTGGTCTGGTTTTTCCCATAGTGTGGACACTATAATTGCCACTAGAAAACAGATTTTAAGACCCTTTTATCTTAAAATCAGGTTGAATATCTTAGATTCCTTGATCATATTCAAGAGAATATGTATGGGTCTGATACAAAGATTGTATGGACATTTCAGGCATTTCATGGTTGTAAAGATACATCCACGTGATGATCTTGAGTGTGAAAGTATCCGCACTCAGCCATGCATTTGGTAGATAATGCCTCATCTTATGATCATTATCCTGAATATGACTGAACTTTTGTTCCTACAATGACGATTGTCAGGTATAAGAAATTTTAGTTAAATATCCAAATGAGGATAACTGGAATCTATAAGTATGACAAAATGTCATAGCAGGACCATTATTAGTAAATTTCTATTGCCAACTTCGTGTTGGAGTCAGGTAGATTTACACACTCCTGACTTATGATTAACTGCATATCCCCTATATGCATTTAGTACGTGGGAATCTAGGAAGATTTCCTATTTGCATAAGATTAGGTTACGTTGTATACGTACCAATCTCACCACCACAGCATACATGATGGGTTCACACAGGAAACTGGGGATCAATGAGAGATTTCAATCTCCGTCGATTGTTAAGTATCTAGATCTCTTATGAAGAATCTATTTATGACCTGTATGCTGGTTTCATTGAGCTTTTCCAGGCATTAGGGGGAGATAAATAGTACCATATGTAATGCCCAGAAATTATTTGGAATGCATAAAGCATTTTAAGCTCAGGATCACGTACTAAATCAATTGAACATTAGGTTTAGAGAATTGTTGATTTGCATAAAATATCATAAATAATCTGCCAAATGCATTTACTGATTATAATCCGTTGCAAGTATGTGCCAGAAAGAGTAGTGGTATTAAGTAAACCACTCAACTCCCAATTGTAAATAAGAGAGGGAGTAGTATGGCCATAAAGCAGGATTATTCATGCTAGCAGTAGAAGGCTTCTAAGATAGTAAATGCAGGTCAACCTATATGGTTGGCAATACCTATTGGGTAAACATTTGTTATTACCCTGTGGATAGATGTCATCCACAAACCCAGCTCAGAGGTGCACCAAATACTGATGCTAGGATATCGGAAAGCCCTGACTCTCATTTTAGGAAGTCACGATGAGTCATTCAGGGTTCTTTGAGTTTTGATAGGCTGGAGAATTATACAATAGAAAGGCTACATTTTTCAACAAATACTTCTCTGAATAAATTATATACAATATTCCAAGTCATCCGGTTAATAAGACCATGGCAGAGTGCATTGTCACTCTTATTGGATCAGAACTTGTTGAGTAATGTAGTATATACAGAGATAGTCTTGCTCACTAGAGAAGAGGTGTTTGGGGCTATGATGCCAACACCTCATTGTACCTTACTGTGGGTACAAAATATTTTCATCCTAAGATTGGATTGAGAACAATGTGGTGGTGAGTTACAAAGCAAGACTAGTAGCACAAGGTGTTTACGCAAAGCCCAGGCATTTATTTTCAATGCAAATTATTCTCCATAGTAAGTTATAAATTTTTAATACTACCTTTTGATTGGTAGTACAAAAGCATCTATCATTACAGTTGATAGTTGATAGATGTAGTGATTGCACATATTTATATGATCACTTGATTTGGAGTATTTGTGAAGCTTTCGGGAAGGAGTTCACATACTCAATCCTCATATATAAAATCACAACATATATCATGTATTGCTTAAGTCAATATGTGGCTTTAAGCAGATAAGTCAAATTTGGTACAATCGACCTTGTGAGTATTCCTTTATCAATTATAGGGATACAAGATTGATTACACGTGGTGTTCATTTTGAAGTCTCTGATTGGATTTCATAGTATTATATGATTGTCAATAATCTTGACATCATTGGGAATGAACACTTGTTAATAGCACGTTGTAATCTAAAGATGGAGTTTTGACATGGGAGACACGGTCTAAACCAAAATTTTCATTTTGTGTTTAGGATCCCAGTATCTTCTCCCAGGATTTGTACTAAAGCTATCTATATCCACATCATATTGAGTAATTCGATATGAAGGTATATCCTATGGTTGTTCTACCTCACGATAGAGGAAGATTGTTTTATACCATAGTGATTGAGACGAGATATTGGGACAAGTTGTCCATTATCACAGTGCTATTTATGCGCTAACATATCTTGCAAAAGTTTCTGGTCGGATATTATTTCATAATGATTTGCTATATATAATAGCAGCGCTACTCCTACCAAATCTTGGTAGATCGAAGTTAAGAATATCTCTTGATATTTCGAAATAACACATGAGGTCTTGGTATAACCCAAGATCCGATTACGTGGATATAATGATTCTGGTCATTTATAGGATCCCCAAATTTTAGATCATTGTAATAAGCTTTACATAACAATCATTCTGATATTGTATTTATAAGGCTTCACATTAATGTGTATAGCTTAACAGAATGACATATCACATATGTGATATTGATTCTATTGAATCAAAAGTCATTATCTTGAAAAGGTAATGCAACTTGTGTTGTTTGGATAAAAACAAATTATACTTAATTTAATATTTTTGCATTAAGATTGTTCTGTCCTATAAGTTATATGGATATATGAACATTTGCAAACTAAGTCTTGTGATAATCTTATAGAGATATTCACAAAGTCTACCACACTCCACATTTCTTATGTGTTGAGTACATTAGTATGATTTTAGTTACTTTGAGGTTTGCAAGTATCACGGGGAGAGTCTCCTTGATTGATAACTTGTCATCAGGGGGAGAGTCTCCCTGATTAATAACTGCTTGTTGCAAATATCATATTGCACTTTTTTCTTTGTATGAGTTTTTTCCATTGGGTTTCTCATATAAAAGTTTTTAATGAGTCAATATCAACACAAGGTCATGTCATATTATCCATTTTTCAACAGGGGTTTTTGACGGATAATATTGGGACATAAGATGCATTGTACTCTTTTCTTTGTGTGAGTTTTCCTTTTATGGTTTCTCACATAAAGTTTTTGATGAGGCAATGTCTATACAAAGGTATATGCTATATCATCTAGTTTTCCCCACCGGGGTTTTTTTGGAAGATGATATTTGAGGCATATTGACTTAGGGTCAAGGTGTTTTTAGACTAAGGCTTTGAGTTTACTCAAAGGGTCTAATAACATTGGTGATTGTATATCATGATGTTTCTCCTTATTTTTTTCACAGGGTTTTAAGAAGTTTTGCCTGGTATACTGATATTACTTTGGTTTTTCCTATAGGGTTTTTTAAAGTTTCAAGACAATGACTGATGAACAAACAATAACGGTATCTACAAGGGATCAATTGATTAAGGGAAGTGTTGAGATTAATTAGGATTAATTAATTATTAGTGATCAATTATTGTTAATCATATCATTAGCAATTGTTAATGACAGTTCCTGTAGATAGACACCTCTTCACAGAGAGACACCCTTTGGCCAACAGGCAACAGGCATATGTCCTTTGGCTTGTAATATATATATGTACATTGTTCATCAATAGAATCAATCGGTCATTCCACCAGACCATTTTCTTCTAATAGTATCGAAAGATGAAAGCGGCTTATAAATTGAAATGGAGAAAGTATAATATAATTCTTTCCCTCCATTAATTTGGGAGTAATCAAAATCGTTTATTACTACGTGAAGTCCAAATTTCAAAGTCATAATAACTCATAACCACAAAACTAGGAACAATAGCAGGTAGGGGTCTATGGATATCCCATTCCCATTAGTTTCAGGTCAACTTTCGTAAAGGTGCTTTATCAAAATAAAGATATTAGTAAAGGTACTCGGACTTAGAATTATCCTGGCTATGTTATGGTATTTGCTTATCCTTCGTCACATAAACAACTCGAAGGCAACCGGTGACATCAGTTTGAACAGACCCAAAATCCCAAATGCCACTAGATGTGACCAAGGAATAAAAAGGTATTGCCACTTGAGCAATAATTAGATGACCTATTACTACTTAAGACTGATATTTCCTTTCTTAAACTTACTTGTTTGTTTTAGGCTAGCTACTTTAGCACATGAAGTAAATCTGTTATGTCATGTCCTGGTCTCCACCCAGCTGATCGACACGTTCTCGGCCAGGCAACCAGTCGATCCTTCGATCTGCAAAGAAGAAATAATCGCTCAATTTGTCAGCACATCCAAAAGGTGAAAAGAAAAAAAAGATTAACTTGACTAGCAGTACTGATCAGCTAGCTAAGCTAGCTTCTGACGTACGCGTTATTTGTTACCACAGCTGCAGACCGCGTCGACTGGTACTGGAACTCCCACCGCCGTCGTCGTCGTCCTCGTCCGTCGGCGGCCACAGACGCAGCATTGTGCTCGCCGCCGACTTCTCCTCCACAGCCAGGAGGTACGCGAACGACGGCGACTGCGGCAGCGGCGGCTCCACCATCGTCGTCTCCTCGGTCTCCACGCCTGCGGCGGCGTGGCCATGGCGCTCGTGCTCGTTGATCTGCGTCGCATCACAGTGGCATAATCACTTCACAGCTACCAGCTGGTCGGTCGACTAGCGATCGATCACACGTCTATATGCTATTGTCCATGCGAAGCCGTGACAGTTACCTTGAGCTGAAGCTCTTCGGTCAGGTTGATGAACAGCTCATCCTGCCAAGGCACGCGGTTAAAACTTCAACACGCAGAGACAGTGGGTATCGGGAATCAGGACCACTGAACGGTAGATACCTTTCTTGCCCGGACTTTACCGACGGCCGACTCGAGCTTCTGCTCGAGCTCGCCGAGCTCGGCCACCGAAGTCAGAGACGACAGGTCTTCTCCCGTGTACGTCTTCAAGCTGGCCTCAAGCTGTTGGTACTCATGCCGCAGCTTGCTCATCTCCGCGGCCATCTGCTGCTGCAATGGGGATAAAATCAATCAGGATTCAGGAACAGAGATGGCGCATAAACAGTCTGAACGAAGATACTGAAGCTGCATTGGGTGGGTCTGCGTACCTGATGATGGTCAGTGCAGTGGGGTTCCTGATGCAAGAGCTGCGTGTCGGCGAACGCCTCGTACCGGTGAATCAGATCAACCAAGCTTTGCAAATGGAAAGAGTGAAGTGTGTTAGTTTTAGGGATTTACAAAACATAATCACGCGTGTCCAAAATTTACTGGGGAGAAAACTTCAAAAGCAGCATCTCTATGCATCTAGTAGCCATTTCGCTTTCGCAACTTCTTTCTTTAGTAGTAACCGGCCAGTACCTTCCACAGAAAAACGCAAATCTGCTACTGAGATAGCAAATTGGACCTAATCACTGCTTTTCAAAAGTTAAATAAACAAAGACCTAATCGCCGCATGCCAGGTAACAAGATAGTTTGAGGTTTTTCAGATCACCAACAATTAATCCAAGGCGATGAACACAACCAAAAGAATTGCTATAGCGATGAACACATCCAAGAAAAGGTCCACAGCAATTTAGTCGAAGAGCCTGCCGCGTTCAGAGAAGATGATGACGCCGACGTCCACGTCGCAGAGCACGGCGAGCTCTTCCGCTTTCTTGAGCAGCCCCTTGCGGCGCTTGGAGAAGGTCACCTGCCGGCTCACCTTGTTCTCGATCCTCTTCATCTCCACCTTCCCACGCCCCATTGCGCTTGCGCCGCCGCCTGAGCCTCAAAACCCCCACCTGCGCCCAGCAGAACGATGGACGCGGTCAAATTAAAACTCAGATTCCATTCCCTTGCGCTTTTTGGCTGCAGATATTAGAAGAACGAGACCACGGCAGCTTACCAAGGAGAGAACAAGAACAGGGTTCCTTTTTTTTTTTGATGAAACAAGAACTGAGTTCCTTGCAAGCTAAGGGAGGATTCAGAACAAAGAGGAGCCGAACTGAGAGCGTGAGAGGGAAAGGAGCGTGTCAGGGTTTATATAAGCCAGAGCTGTGCTTGTAGCCTTGTAGGCGCGTCAATAAAGAGGACAATGCCCGGAAGTTACTGCCCACCTGAGACTGTTCGGCCGAAAATGTGAGTTGCCGATTAAAAAAAAAAACAAGGCCAAACCACTTTCCCCAATCCTAAAATGGTGTGTTTATTTTATCAATGTTAATGTACAACCGTGGTTATTCAACTTTTTATGTATATATTATTATATATACATGGTAGATCTAAAACATGAAAAAGGTACGCGCACAAAGTCTTTGTTAGGTTAGTTAAAACATTAATAGTAAAATCAAAAGTATAGGATGATAGTCTTTGTTAGGTTAGTCAAAAAGATTAATAGTAAAGTCAAAAGTACACGGTGGTCCCTATTTAACGATAAAGAGAGGTGCTTGCTAAATAGACAAACACCTTCTTCTTAGAACATTCCTTAGAGACTTGATCAGATGTCATGGAAAAACAATTACACTGACTGTATGTTCAGTGCACAGCAGACCATGGGCTGGCGTACTGTACTACTGTAGCCTATAGTGCAGTGTAGCAGCAAGGAACAATCCTTAGGCCTTGTTTAGTTGCTAGCAAAATTACTAGTTTTTTCCCTCTCTTCAACACATCAATCTTTAGCCGCTTGCATAGAGCATTAAATATAGGTAAAAAATAACTAATTATATAATTTAGTTATAAATCATGATATGAATCTTTTAAACCTAGTTAGACTATGATTAGACAATAATTACCAAATATAAACGAAAATGCTACAGTATCAGAATACAAATTTTTTGCGCATCTAAACAAGGCCTTAATTGCAAAACATTGCCGTGACTCCAGTCAAATTTGGGCGACGACATGAAAAATTATGTCATTCCAAACATTGCACTGCAGTCAAATTTGAGCGACAACATGACACATTAAGCCATGAGTACCTGTTGTAATCAGAAATGCTGTAAGATGTTCTAATATAGTATTTAACAAAGGTGCACTCGGGTTCTTGAGGAAATTAAGTGAAAATGACTGGATTGGTCTTGAGAGTGAATGGTCATGGCCCACCTGCTAGGTCTCAGAAATCAACTAGACACATATCTTAGATGAATTTTCCATGAAACAATGCACCTTTTAATAGCAACGAAAAAAGAGCATAAACTGCACAACACAAGCAAAGCATAGAAGCATTAACACCCAACATTTTCATATCAGAGGCCTCATGGAGGCGAACTTTTAGAACGGAAGGAAACGGTATGGTAACTTTAATCCACTAGCCACTAACCATTGTCCTTTCAGCTAACATCACAGCAGATGAAACTACCATGATGCTACACCCTACTTAGAATCACCTGTTTCAGTCTGCAACCCAACGATATTAGCTAACGAAAACTGCAGTTTGGACAACCTAAAATGAGAACTCTGAATCAGGTGATAGCTTCGGAGGAACATTCTCAGCCACTTTCATGCAGAGATTGCTGCTCTGCTGGAGCTTGCTCCAGCTGTTCCTGAGGGTCCTGCCACAAATACGTCACTGGGTGGCCTTGCTGAGCACCATAAACCATTCCTGGACCAGGCACCTGCTGCTGTTGCATGTAGTAGTATGGATATGCATCAGCTGGGGCTCCCATGGGTGGCAACCCAGCCCTAGGAAGCCCAACTCCGTCCTCCTTCATATCATCCCTGGGAACAATGTCGACCAAGAAGTCGTAAATGTCAGTCCTAGTGATGGCTGCTGCAATGTCATTCTTCTGCAAGGTGCGGCGCTTGTTCTCCTCAGTGTGCATCCACGACCTCAGTGTCAGCTCCAGTATGAATATCTCACAAGCTTTTGCAAATACCACAGGAGCTTCAGCTGAGATCATGCGAACATCTTCATCGGCCTTCATGATCTTCTTTATCCTCGCAAGTGGCAAGTTGTGGTTCTTGAAATCAGTCGTTGCCTCAATTTCAGCCATACGTTCAGCCCAGAACTGCTGAAGCTGCTGCTGTTGCTGCTGCTGGAGCTGTTGGTGGAACTGTTGAGCTTGTTGGTAGACAATCTGGTGCTGGGCACTCATATGAGCAGGGTTGGCTGCGAATGGTTGTGCAGACTGTAAACCAGCAGATGCAACTGCAGGAGCAGCTACTGTTGCTGTAGGCGGATAGGCAGCTGCAGGATACACTTGTGATCCACCAGCAGCAGCACCCATTGCAGGCTGAGGCTGAGACGATGGTTCCATGTCCACTCACTCTTGTCCAAAAATCTATGATCTTTCCAGACCTGCAAAAGAAGAAACAGATTAATAGATCAGTCCAAATTTACTAGGTAATAGGTAACTTAGAAACAGTACTGAACTTCCATTGTAATTTACAGAAGTAAAACAAGGTTGTTTCTGTTTCGTCTGCACAAACATGGTTCTTTTGTGTACAAAGAACTTGGCATCTTGCAATTGTATTTAAATTGATTTTCATTTTTGGATAGCTCTGGCAGACCAGCTTCTACCTCACCATCCAAATGGCCATCATTTAAACATCTCCACCACATAAAGACAACGGATGCAGACGGATAAAATGCAGTCAGATAGCAACAAACAAAATTCCTACATCTCAAATTGGTAAAAATATCTGACTCACGAGTATTAGAAAATGCATTTAGAACCGTTGAATTGTGTTCATTTGGCCAGACCACTATCAGCTCGAAAATAGACCTATGATGACCTATCTGACTTCATAGTTCCGACAAACCTTCCTGTGGCATATTAAAATCAAAATGCCCTTAATCTCAGATTGCAACACTGTAGGATAGGATGAATGCACAGCTAGTTCCATAATAGTGGTTGAGACCAGAAAATATTAGCCATGAGTATGACCTCTTAATTAGAAAGGGGGTGACAGCTAAATGGATGCTGAGATTTGTGTCCAAATTGAAGCAAATCATGAATTGCAGAACCAAAAATCAGATCTCAAATTTTTTTGACTCGACTACATGAACATACTTAGATTAATTCTAAATATTTCCATTAACATATAACAGAAAGATGGCTAGTAACCTTGTACTTACCAACGCAAAACCAATTTCACTGGAGAACTCTTTTCAATTTCCACAAGTATCATGTATTTTTATTATTTGCACAAGTGTCATCTAGTGAAACGGCAAATATATATACCGTTACGTCCAGAACGATATGTCTATTGGATAAGGATGACATGCTACAATACAGCAAGCAGTGAATGCTATGCAATCGCCTTCTTGTTCCACTGTAAAACTTATCTTTTCAATCTCCACAAGTATCATGTGTTCTTTTGATTTGGCGCAGTGTCATGTAGTGAATGGGCATATATATACCGACAGGAAGGATACGGCTGTCAGATAAGGATGACGTGCTACTAATACGTCAAGCAGTGAATGCTATGCAATTTTGCACCTTTTAGACATTCTGGAATAAATAAAGTTTTAATACGTATGCACCAACGATAGGTGGGTCCTACTAACTCTTTGTCGCAAAATAGCATGACGGTTGGTAGTTTCAAACTTTCAAGGTTGTCATCCATTTGGCACTTTTTCATGACGACCTTGAAACAATGCGCCAATGAGAATTAATGGTATTTGTCGGATTGTGTGAAACTAAAACAATGCGCCAATGAGAACTACTGGTATTTGTCGGATAGCATGAAGCAGAAACAATGCACCGATGAGAACTAATTGTATTTGTCGGATTGCATGAAACTGAAACAA
>CM041638.1:11103974-11134951 GCA_023333625.1 Bothriochloa decipiens
AGAACTAATTGTATTTGTCGGATTGCATGAAACTGAAACAATGCGCCAATGAGAACTAATTGTATTTGTCGGATTGAATGAAGCTGAAACAATGCGCCAATGAGAACTAATTGTATTTGTCAGATTGCATGAAGCTGAAACAATGTGCCAATGAGAACTAATTGTATGTCGGATTGCATGAAACTGAAACAATGCACCAATGAGAACTAACTGTGGTTGTCAGATTGTGTGAAACAGAAACAATGCACCGACAAGAATTCGTGGATAACTTAGAGCAACCAATCATATTCTGGCTTATTAAGGCATCATGTGGGTATAGGATGTAGCAACAATGTAAGATCAACAACGTAAGACCTCTTGGGTTGAACTAGTGGTAGTTGTAAGGCCATTGACAGATGTCCTTTTTGTGGAGCGAGTTGAGTTGTCTTGGTACCTAGGTGTGCAGTTAGAGTAGGGTACCCTCCACAATTGTATGAGTGGTTTTTCGCCCGGTTTCCACTTCAAAAACTGGGCGTGACGCTTGCCTTCTTCTTCTTTTTTCGTCTAATAGAAATCACGGCAAAGCTTTTGCCGTCCTTTCTAAAAAAAGATGTCCTTTTTGGCTTTGCCCTAGCCACATTCAAGTGAAACAAAATGACCATGTGCTTGGACTGAGGATCTGCTTGGTCAGGGGATCTTGGATTATTGAGATAGTTAAGTTCTAGAGATGTAAACTATTTGATCCTCATTTAAGTGTACTATAGATATAAAAGGATGTCAAGTTCCAGATCTTAAATAGAATCGACCATGCTCAAATCAATAATTAACATGGTCCATGGTTCTAAAAAATAATACCTCCAGCCATGAATACATGACATTTTGGGCAGAAAAAAAAAACTAGTACCACTAAGATTACACAATAATTTAGACGAGTTAAAAAAAACATGACAAAAATAAATAAAAATATAGCACAAATGAAGGACATTATATCTTTATATAATAGAACATCATACGCCAAGCAGTTATTTACAATTGATTACAGTAGGAGAGACAGTAGCATGTAGATCATGATCCTACAAATTGTTTTTGGCTAGAACTAGAACAATATCTAGATACTGTGCCTAGGGAAATATTCCACGCAACCTAGGATCGTAGAATATATATGGCTCAATAGGGGAACCTTATTTGTATATGGAGTACATGGAAACTATTCCTCTGATTGATTTATGCAAACAGTGACATGACTCAGGATTGCTGTTGACAGAACAGCTAAGGGTACCGACCTGCCACACTATCAAACACAAACGACACCTCAAGTACTTTGCTTTTAACTAAAAGAAGATGGACACCAGTTCCCAAAAATGGGGGCTATCGGTTCATGTGAAACTTAGCTGTTGGTAAAGCTTACAAAAAAAAAAAAAACCAGATCTATGATGGTGTTACTAATTCCCTGACAATTTTTCGAAAACAGAGGAGCGGCACTCCTTTTTCAATAGAATCTGACATTGCAAGTTTCTTTTCATCGTGCTCTTTGGTAGGGCCATATGACCCTTCCCAACTTTCTACTCGTTTGTAACTGAAAAAAAAAAAAGCAAATTATTGTTGTTTGAGGTTGGTACACAACGACGAACAAAAATTTATCCAAAGCAGCAAAATGGAGTAGAAGCGATTCAAGCGAATCGAGATTCGCGGACGAGAAGGCTTGAAAGAAGCCGCCGATCCCCGACCCGATTGGACCACGGACTGAAGAAGACACACGGTTTTTCGGAGGAACACTATTTTTAGTAGTCAATCTATCGTCAGACTAAATTAAACGTGCTTTTTAGTTGCAAATGTGGAAAGTAAACATATCCACCCGTACAGCGCGCATAAAAACTGCGCTAGACGGCTAGAGCTACTCGGACTAAACAAACAAGCAGCCAGCTGAGAAAAACTAGATCGACGGAAAAATTCCTAGCAACCTCGCAGAAGCGAAATCTACTGCCGCAGCGAAAAGCGAAGCTCAGGAGTCAGGCCCGTTCTGTCGCCAGCCGAATTTTTTGCACCGAAGCGTAGCTTCAGAGCGATCACAGTCCTCGAATCCCCAATTCCGCATCGAAAACAGAAACACACAAACAATCTCCAAAGACGGCCGCGAGGGGTCCAGGAAAAACACGGGATCATACGAATCAAGTGCAGAAAATTCCGACACTCACTGGAAGTTGCAGCAGCAGCAGCAGAAGGTCGGCCGACGGGCGGGACGCCTCCTTCCTCGCGGTCGCGGCTGGCTCGGCTCGGCTAGGGCACGGATTGGAGAATGGGGAGAGGAAGCCCTCCTGGCCTTCTCTCTCTCCGTCTCCGTCTGCTCGACTTCCCCCTCCCTCTCTCCTCTGGTCCTCCTCAACTCCTCTCCCGTCCTCGGTTCTTAAATTCTCCTCGGAGCGTGAGCGTGCGTCCCATTGGCAGCACCACCTGGCGCTCCCTCCCGGGTCCAGGCCGTTCCGCCGCCCGGTCCGTCCGTACTCGAGGCCCACCCGCGTCTCTGGTTGGGCCTGGGGCCCAATCCGCCCAGGTGGTGGTGCTCCGGGCCCGGCCGTCGGTGGCGGCGGAGTGGAAACGGACGGTGGTTGTGGTTGTGCAGTTCGTGATGAATGATGATGATGAGGTGTGTTGTGTTGGTTGGGAAAATGGCTACAGTCCGCGTTGGTTAGGTATAGTACTCCGTACTTGTGGTACCCTCCTGCCTTCTTAACACTTTTTTTAGAGAGAACCCTGCCTGCGTTGTTAACACTCTGCGGTTGTGTTTGTTGGCATCGAAAGCTCCAATAATTGTCGGCTACGGAAAGGGCAGCGCCTCATGATTAGACTAGTGTTAGCGCAAGCGACAGCCTGACAGCGGCGTTTGTGTTGTGTGCTCGGTCTTGGTCTCGCCGCACGCGTTGACGACGGCAGACGGCTGCTAGACGACGGCAGACGGCAGACGCGTTGTGTGCTCGGTCTTGGTGGTTTTGATAGATTTCTTTGGTACAGGAGGATCTTGCTGGCTGGACTTTTTACCAGGATTAACAAGGTCACGTTTGAGTTTTCTTGACAGTGGTGGTGACTTGATCAACTGGTAAAAATTGAAATGGTGATGAACTGTGTGGAATCCGCATCGGACGTACTTAGTACTACGTACGGTACGGTGCCTAAGTAAAGTACCTAACGCTGTGTTGGGAGGATGAGGACGAAGCGAAGCAAATGCTCCTCCGAGTAATCGAGCACACAGCAACAATGCAGATGACGCAGCCCATGAGGCTGAATTTCTTTTCTTTTTCTTTTTTACCTTTCGGCAATTGATGATTCGGTCATACTACTACTACTGACAGGCCATGGCCATGTCATCATCGATCGGCCGCGAACGCACTCATTAATGTGACGATGACACGCTCGTCGTCGCCGACGTACGTACGCGTGGTTGTCGATGTCGTCCGACTCCGACGACACTGACCCAAGCCGTGTCCTGCCGTCGTCACTTGCGTAGAGAAAAAAAAAAGGTGACAACTTTTGGATGAACAATGGCCGTGACTGGCCGAAAAGTAAAAAAGTCATCAAACAGTCAAATCCTATGTTTAGGACATACAGTAGCCATCATAAATTTTGTTTATCCCAGGGTTATATGAAATATTTTGAATTGACAATTGGTTTTTTTTCCTCCACAGCAAGCGAAGCCTGGTTTGTTTTTTTCTTCTCATGATCCACATGCGCATCTTTGCTTCATATACGGATGGAGTTCTCATCAGTAGAATCGGTACATGATGCTAAACTTTGTGTTTTGAGTTGCCTTTCCTTCCTATTTTGTTGGTGAGAATCAGTATATTGTAGCGGTTGGTACTTTTTTTTTTTCAACATACATACCCGTTTTGGCCATTTAGTTTTTTCATAAATTAAACAATTTTTTTAACTTGCGACAAATTCACACACACACACACACACTGGCATCTACAGTATCTAATGAGTTTGTTAATTTAACCATGAAACAGGTCTTCATTTCGAAGTTATTTGGTATTACATTCCCGTTCGAAACTACAATCTACTTTATCATTATCATAAATTAAAGTTTTTTAAACATTCATTAAGATTAGAATATATATTAATGCATATATGTTTAATTAGTACATTGTCCTTGCATTCCACAGAGAAACTAATTATAATGTTTGATGTTACAAATGTTGACGTATTTTAAAGTTAATCGAATTTTGATTTAGGCAATACTAAATTGAACTAACGTTTAGAATGACGGGAGTAAATGTTCATGCATGTTTTTCTGCAAGCTTTGTTAGAATCGAAGAAAAGTTGATTTCTAATAGAACTAAAATAACATAAATCTTGGAGTGGAGGGAGCAATAAATAACCCTGCCCTCCGTAGGCTCGGGTAGTCCAGTTAGGCCCAGAGCTACCCTAAATTCTGGCCCACGAAAAGTATACAATTTCGCAGTCCACGAGAAATTTGGCCCAAAGGAGCACCACTCACTCCTCCGCGCCTAGGCAGCAGCAACCAAGCCACTGGAATCTGCGCAGAGGCAGCGACTCCGGACCGGCGACCGCCGCCCCCGCACCTACCCCCTGGGCAAACCCGGAGATCGAGCGGCGCGCAGATTCCCCGCCCGCCCGCTGGCTGCCGGCCCCGGCCCGCCTCGCCAAGCTGTAGGCCCGATGCGGCGCTGCCCCGCGACCCTTCGTAGCTATGCTCCGCCAGTCCGCCAGCGGCGGGTGCTCCAAGGAGCTGGCCTTGCCAGCCAGCGGCTGCCATCTTCCTAGTCCGCCGTGCTCTCTGGGCTCTGGCCCCTGCTGGCCTGCTCCCGTCCCTCGTGAGTGCTTGTGTTTACTTCTGAAAGCTTCGCTTTTGTGTTTCAGTGTTTCTGAAGGCAATTGTTCATTATAATACCAGTAACAGTAATGTATCTGCAATCAGAGCTGCCCCATCTGCTTGCAATCTAAGGTTTATAAGTTATAACCTATAGTATCATGTTTGTGGAACATAGGAAAGCAGCAAGATGGATAGCCTATTTTTAACATTTGCTCTATGATTTCCATCTTTCATATTGCTCACCATTCTAATAAATCAATCATTTTGTTCGAATCACCACCAATGAACTGCATCCTGCAGCGCACGAAGTATAAATACAGTTAAAGACCTAATTAACCTAAGGAAATAGGAAGCACATCAATTAGGCCAATCGTGTTATTAATTGGACGGCAGGACTGAAACTCAAATCAAATTCATGTCTTCCTTCCCTTCTAAGAGACTAAGACTGTGGCTAGAACTTCCCAGAGCAGCAGCAGCGCAAACGAGTTAATTTATAGTCATGTATACTGATTTTTTGTTTTTAATTTTACCATATTGCATATAAAAAAATTTGGCAACAAGCATAGGGATTTTTTTTTTTTAACTAGGACTGCCCTGGTTTCAAATCCTAGGTCCGCCACTGCGAGGGAGGGGCAGGTCACGGAGGCGCCCAGGCCAAGCTCCAGGCGTCCTTGGAAGCCCACTTGCTTGTACTATACCCAGGGCAAATGTACAATGGTGAGATTGCTTCCCTCCTTGCAATGGTGGTCGCTTTTGTCTGTGTTGAAAACAGAGTGGTTCCTATCATATATCTTGGATTCTATTAGTTTAGTGCAGATATATTCTACTATTGACATTTAATACGTTAGCAAATAGAGCTAAGATGGATAGAAGTTGATGCTGGGAGGAGATTTACTATTAGTCGGGGGATCCTTGTCCCAGAGAAGCATTTGGGGTACAGGCCAACCGTCCAAGTATTTTTTTTAATTAACAATAGCAGTAAATAACAGAATAGTGAGGAAATTCTGTTAAAACCAAATGAAGTGTAACTGAACCAGCATTGGTGTTGCTCTAGTTTCAATCAGAGGCGCATAGGATGCTAGCGAAGTATTCCTTGTCAATTTGAGTTGCTGCTATAATGTGCTTTTGTATGATATAGTACTCAATAAAGGAGTTATATGGAGTGCTGACGCTGTGAAGTGCCTTTTTAAAATTTAAGAATGGTAGTACATCAGAACCCAACATTCAGATGAGGGAATTCTTGTATACAGTATAGGAATAACTAGCAAAGCACTATCAAAACTAAATATTTTAGTTCTTCAGATGAACGATGCTATGCATCTGGAGAAGTTCGGTCACAATTTGAAGATGGACCTTCCAGTGAATGCATCTGCCACAGATAAATTCAAGCCTCAGAAACTGGAGTATTTATTGATTCTCGATTTGGAGGGTAAGGTTGAAATTCTTGAGTTCTCGGTCGTGATGATTGATGCTCAAAGCACAGAATTTATTGATTCATTTCACAGGTATTACCTCATTTCTAATTACTCATAAGAGATTGCCACTGTTACTCGTGCTGTATATAACTTTAATATAAGTGCTTATCACTATGGAGACCATATGCAAGGTTCTAACTTAACGATTAATGCACATCCTCGTATATATATAAGTTAGTTCACACCATATTGTACACTTAAGTGGATTCTGATATTATTTCTGTACATCTATTACTTTTCTGAATTGGCCTTTCTCCTTTATGTTGATCATAGGTTTGTGCGTCCAATTGCAATGAGTGAGCAAAGAATAACAGAATACATAGAAGGGAAATATGGAAAATTTGGGGTTGACCGGTATGTTTAGCATCTGTTACTATTATGTTGTTCTGTTCAGTGTGATTTATATGATTGAAACAATTTCAACAAGCGATACATCTACTTATTCTGTTAAACTAATGGTCAAGGAATTTTGTTCAAATTAGTTAACTTGCTTCACTTAGTTAACGTTCTTGAGACCCTGCACAAGGAGGGGTGTATCCTATCTATTATCATAGTATTGATGAGCAGGGCAATATCACCCGATAAAAATCTAGAAGAATTTTAGAAAGCAAAAAGAAATATATAAAAACCACAGAAAAAACTTTTTACATGAGCGCTTGCACCAAAATAATCTGGAACTGGAATGTATTCCTTAACTCCGGTTATTTTTTATCAATGTACGCTAACAGTTCTGTTGTTACATAACAGTGTTTGGCATGACACTGCTATCGCTTTCAAGGAAGTGCTGCAAGAGTTTGAGGAATGGCTTGGAAGTCACAACCTGTGGAAAAAGGAGCAAGGTGGATCAGTCAACCGTGGAGCATTTGTTACTTGGTAACTTGATACATCTGTAGCTACATTAAAGCATATTACTCATGAACTTTTGTTAACCATCTCTTGAAATTCTGCCCATCAAATCATTCAACAATATATATTTGAGTGGGCTAATTGTTGTCTTTTTTTTTAAAAAAAAGTGGCTAATTCTTTCAATGTTCCTGACTTTAGAGACTAAACTTCTCATCCTCGAAATATGGCAGTGGAAACTGGGATTTGAAGACAAAGCTCCCGGAGCAATGCAAGGTTTCAAAAGTAAAGTTACCTACCTATTTTATGGAGTGGATTAACATAAAGGATATCTACCTCAACTTCTATAGCAGAAGGGTAATTAAATTGTACCATGTAGTGCTTTTACCTATGCTCACCGGAACTTGATAACTCATGTGCAGTCCATCTTTAAACGGAATTGTGAAGGCAAAATAGGCATCTTGGTCCTTCAATTTTGCTCCAAGGGTCAAGTTCATCCCTCAATTTTCAAATTGACCAATTTAGTCCCTCGATTTTTGTTTACAAGTCAAAGTTATCCTTGTACTAATGTGGTACTCCATGGTGGCATGAAAGTATTGTTAAAAATCCTTTTTACCCTTGGCTCCTTCTTCCTCTCTTCAATTTCAGCTGGTAAACGTGGCAATTCTAATGATCCATGACATGTAGATCTCTTTATCTTTTAGCCTTATTTTATTAACAAGGAATAATCCTGCGGCAAGAATTCTACTTCTCATGATTCTTAGTCTACGGTTGGGGAATTGATGTGGTTTTTATCTAATTTCTTTAGAAAGGTATAATCATGAGATTTTGCCAAGATACAGTCATGTTTCCTGACGCGAGAAGAACAACATGCGGTTACCTTTTTTCATTTGAAATATTAATATTGTGCTGCTGGTATTTGACGCATGCTCCTCCAACATTTTTGTGATTACCATCACTATAAACATTCATGTGCCTTTACTAAAATCTGCTTGTTGCTTGTTTTGAGGGAAAGGAGCTAAGGGCAAAAGTGACTTTTAACATATGTTTCATACCAACAATGAGTGCTAAATCAGCATAAGGATGACTTTAACCAAAAAACGAAAGTTGAGGGACTAGATTGGCCAAGCTAAAAGTTGAGGGACGAACTTGATTCTCTGAATAAAAGTTTAAGGACCAATATGCATATTTTGCCAATTGTGAACCTTATAGATTATTGCTGACTTTTATTTTTCCAGGCAACTGGAATGATGACAATGATGAGGGAACTTCAACTGCCAATTATTGGAAACCACCATCTCGGGCTAGATGATTCAAAGAACATCGCAAGAGTGGTTCAGCGCATGCTTGCTGATGGTGCTGTGCTTCAAATCACTGCTAAGAGGCAGTCAGCTACTGGTGATGTAAAATTTTTGTTCAAGGACAGAATTAGGTGATTGAAAAGTGTGACATACCCCCAATTTATAATGGTGCTGAACCGCTGATACTATTGTTGGCCGAAACTCATTTCAAGATTTTGGAGCAAAGAGAGACCAAACTGAGAACGCTGAATCAACATACAAATCTGACAAGTAATTTCAGTGCCCTAACCTAGCAAGATCAAATTACTTCGTCCTGAAGCTCATGTTAGAGTTCCAACCAAATCACATAAATACTTAAAATTTGTGGTCAACTTTAGGGGAGGGGGGGTATCTTGTTCTTGCAGATCACAACTCAAATTGAGCTGACTTGTCTTAGAGCATCTCTACCCGGTATCGTATCACCTCTTACAACCCCAGCACAAATTAAGGCTCACATCCTTTAGAGCATCTCTACCGGATATCATCTCACTTCTTCTATCCTTAGAATTATGCAATATGTGAAAAATGTAACTAAAAATTACAGGACAGCTTTCTAGTCCATTCGTACCTAAAAAAACTGTTATGAGATTGGAACTCGGAACGTGCTGCTCTAATTAGTAACAGTTTGGGCATACAAGTAAAAGCAGTATTATCAACAAAAAAATGCATAGCTCTCACTGACCATAGGCACGAACGCAGGCATCTCTGATGGAGCACAGCTCTGCCGCTGCATCCCTCATGGCCATTCTCTGGCACGGCTCTTGCCTGCAGCAGCTGAGCGCTACTCTTATGGCAGAAACCAGGCAATCATACACTGTCACACACGATCCATTGTTCTCTTCTTCTGATGGGGACATAGCCCTAAAGAACAATTCCTCTTCCAGCAACAGAGCCGGATCAAGAACCTGCTTTATCTTATCCGGGAACGCCGCACTGACGAACTCCGTTAGCATCAGGCCGTCTTTGAACGCATCGCTCGTCGGCGCCTTGCCGACAAATATCTCAAGAAGCGTTATCCCGAAGCTGTATGCGTCACCATGCGTAGAAACCTTCACAGACATGCCGTATTCTGAATAATAATGCAAAACAAGAACACTCGTCAGATAAATGACATTGCATCGCATAGCATGCAGAATTCCTAGCATCACCGCATCAGTGTAGTGAGAGTACGTACCTGGCGCAATATAGCCAATTGTGCCTCTGACGCCCATGGTGCTTTCGCAGTTTTGAGCAGCATGGCTTCCTGGATCAAGCAGCAGCTTGGCGAGACCAAAGTCGCTGATGCAGGCCGTCATGTCTTCACCAAGGAGAACGTTGCTGGGCTTCAGATCACAGTGAATGATCGGCGGCTCACAGCTGTCGTGGAGGTAGCTCAGAGCGTCGGCGATATCGACGGCAATGTTGAGCCTCTGGAGTACGCTCAGGACGCGTCCTCTCGTGACGTCAACGAAGGTCGGGTGCAGCCACCTGTCTAGGCTGGAGTTGGGCATGAAGTCCAGCACCAGCGCTCTGAACTCGTTGCCCTCGGCGTCAATGCTGGAGCAGCAGGTGATGATGTCCATCAGGTTGCGGTGCCTGACGCTGCGCAGAGCCTCGCATTCCGACAGGAACGTCTTGGAAGCTCCCACCTGCCGGAGGTCGAACACCTTCACCGCCACCAGGACGTCCTCGAGCGTGCAGGCTCCCTTCTCCTGCAGCGACAGGACCCCTCGGTACACGGACCCATACTTCCCGGAACCGACGAGGTTCGCCTCTGCGAAGCCGTCGGTGGCTTTTGCCAGCTCGGCGTAAGAAACTCTCGGATAGTTGTTGCCGTTGAGCACGCTCCGAGCTCTGATGTCTGCGATCCTTGACCTCCGCCTCCTGCGGCGGCATTGGATGAGGAGAGAGGATAGCATGGCGATGGCGAGGCAGAGGGCGAACACAGCAACGAGGGGCAACCCGATCTTGAGGAACAGGTGCGCGCACTGCACCCCGGTGGAGTTGGCCGTCGTCGCCGGAGTCGGACAAGGCGGCAAATGGAGCCGCGTTGCTCCACCACAGAGCGCGCGGTTGCCGGCCATCTGAAAGGTGGTCGTGTTCACGAAAACGCCGAGCTTTGGCACCTGGCCTTCGAGGTGGTTGTAGGACACGTCGAGCTCAATCAGGGAACGCATGTTCTCCAGTCCTGCCGGTATGACGCCGGACAAGTTGTTCCGTGACAGGTACAGCTCCTGGAGTCCTGTCATCTCGCTGAGCTGCGGCGGGATGCGTCCAGTCAGCTTGTTGCCTGCCAGGCTCAGCGTCATGAGCCCCTTCAACCTGCTCAGAGATGACGGGATGGTTCCAGTGAAGGAATTGCCGTCCAGACCAAGAAACTCCAGGCTCTGGCAGCTCCCCAGCTCAGCTGGCACCTCGCCGGAGAGGCGGTTTCCGGACAGTGCCAGTATTGCAAGTTTCTCAAGCTGGCCGACTTCGGGTGGGAGCCGGCCCTCGAGCCGGTTGTCTGACAGGTCCATTGCCATCGCCAACGAACGCATTCCGAACAGCTCTCTGGGGATGTAGCCGCTGAGCTCGTTGCCAGCGAGGTTGATCAGTGTGAGCTGCTTCAGGTTGCCAAGGTTAGGAGGAATGGACCCGTTCAGCAAGTTGCTGCTCAAGTCGAGGCTAAGAAGCTGCCCCAGGTTGCCAATGGAGGATGGCACTAGCCCGCTCAGCCTGTTGTCGTGTAACATCAACTCTTGGAGATTCGTTAACTTTCCGATGCCTTCTGGGATCTCGCCAGTGAGGAGGTTGGACCGGAGATCCAACGTTTGGAGGTTCTGTAGGTTCCCAATGTCCGGCGGCATCACACCAGATATGCTGTTTTCGCCGAGGCTCAGCGTCTCGAGCTGCGTGGAGAGGCGGGAGATGGAGCTTGGCATGGCGCCGCCAAACTCGTTGCCATCGAGGTGGATTTCAACCAGCGCGCCGCAGCTGGTTAAGCCCTCCAAGAACTCCCAACCGCCAGCGTCGGAGGCGGTGAGCCTGTTGTTGGACAGCTCGAGCGACGCCACACAGAGCGTCCCGATCTCGGGCGGCACGTTCCCAGTGAAGCTGTTGTTGGCAAGGCTGAGGGACTCCAGGCTTGACGCCATGGCGAGCGACGCCGGGATCGGCCCACTGAGCTTGTTCCCGCCGAGCAAGAGCGCCGTAAGGTTCGGCCAGTGCGCTCCCGCGTCGGCATGGAGCTGCCCGCGGAAGTGGTTGTTGGCGAGCGCGAAGACTTGCAGCGACGACATGTTGAAGAAGCCAGGCGGTATCTCCCCGGTGAGGTTGTTCTCGTAGACGGCGAAGTGCCGGAGGTTCGGAAGGCGCGAGAGCACGTCGGGGATGCCGCCAACGAGAAGGTTCTGGTTGAGGTTGAGGTTCTGGAGCCTGGTAAGCTTCCCGAGCGACGGCGGGATGCGACCGCCGAGCGCGTTGTGGCCGAGGCCGAGGATGTTGAGGTTCTGCAGCTCGCCGAACCACCCCGGAATGCCGCCGGTGAAGTGGTTCTTGTCGAAGTATGCTGTCGCGAGGGCGCTGCAGTTGCGGATCGCGTCGGGTATCCCGCCCGTGAACGCGTTGTCGCAGAGGCTGAGGTACGAGAGCCGCCGGAGTCGGCCGAGGCTCGCCGGGACCGTCCCGGAGACGGCGTTGTCGGTGAGGTTGAGAACCTTGAGGTACGTGAGGTCGCCGACGGCCGAGGATAGCCTCCCCGCGACGCCGTGCCCAGACACGTCCAGTGACGTGACGCGCCCCGCGGTGCAGCGCACGCCGGGCCACCGGCAGAAATGCACCGTGTCGTTCCACCACAGGAGCTTGCCCGTCGGGTCCGACAGCCCGGCCTTGAACGCCAGCAGCGCATCCCGATCGGTGCCTGCCGCCGCCGCCACTGCCAGTGCGCCCAGTGGCAACAGCAGGAGGAGCACCATGATTCCTGCTCCAGCTCGCCGCGCCATGCTGTGGGCTGTGGGCTGTGTACCTAGCTAGCAGGAGCTTGCAGCGATCAAGCTCGTGAAGACGTGGAAACTTACAAGAACGCGAGCATGCATGGGCCATCCATTTCAATTTGGCAGTCAATCAGTAGATTACAGATAGACGACGGCGGCGGCGTTGTTAGCATTCCTAAAATACTGGCAACGTGCCAGGAGAGTCGGATATGCCTCTCTGGCACTTGCATTGACTGAACAAGTGGTGGATTGCAAATGAGCTTTCATCGTTCTTTCTGACCTCACGTAACAAGCATTTTTGTATGGCGTTTACATCAAATTAGAGGTCTCTGACTTCATTAGTTTCAATGTTTGGATTGACTTTTTTTCTTCAGAAAATCAGAAATGACAGGGTGTTTAGCAGGAAGCATGTGATCGACCCGCATTGTGCGCGACGTGCAATTTCTTGGAATTGGAATGTTTGGGCTTGCAATTATTGCACACTGATGTGAATACATTTCCTTTTTAAAGGCGGCTTATCTCGCGCGCTGTCCATGTTCTTGCTTATTGCTCGATGGAGATAAAAGATAGTATGCTAACTACCACGCTTCTTGTTAGACTTTGGTGCCCTGGCACCAGCAGATTGGGCAACTCTGCCACTCGACTGCAACCAAGAGATAGATTTTCTTTTCGAAAAAAAAAAAACAAGAGATAGATTTTGAGTGCAAGTCATGTAGGAGTTTCGGTTCTGACTTCTGATGATATCGAGATTGATCATTCCAGTGGAGGTAAAAAAATTTGCACAAATCTTAAATCTTTTTAAGAATAATTAGTGCAAACTCTAACACATATATCCTTAGTGAAGCACATGTAAAGCACGCTTTAAAAAAACAAACTGTAACACACGGTAGGTCACAACGTCGCTTCTTCATGCAACCATGCGACCCAGCTCCACTACACCGGAGAAGATGGTTAGGGGTTTTGGGCTCCACATTGTCGAGGGATCCAATCACCAGCGGTTCTAGAAGGGGCCGAGTGCAACTCAACGGTCTATCGGGTCAGACTATTTCCTTTCATGGGGAGGGGGAGGAGGGGTCCTACTTTGGGCCAAGCCATGGTTAATTAGACGGTCATTTGGTTTGAAACCAAAAAATTTCCCTAAATGTCTTGTTTAGTTTCCATGTTGCCCAAAGTGAAAGTTTTACTACTATTTGCTCTAAACATCTTCCTTAATTTCCACGTTAGCGAGTCTTGTGGACTTTTTTGTGTTTACCACTTTCTAAACTCTCATATTAAACAATGTTTATTTTGCAATTCTGTTTGATTCAAAAAGTAAATTGAATTGCAATTTTTTTATCTCTTTTTATTTCAAAATAAAGATCGAATCACTTGGCGAACATAGAAGTTGAGTCGGTAAAAAACATATATATATATATATATATATATATAAGGATATTTATGGGTCATTTTTTACATCACTATACTGATAGGTAATTCATCTGTATGTAACGGGGTATTTTAATTATATTTTCTCTGATTAATGTGGAGGCCTCTTTTGTTGGTAAAATATTAAGATGATATATTGTGAGCATTTTTGGGTAGCATAGCATAGCATAGTTTTAACCTTTAGATCAGGAAACATTGAGTCCACTTTTAACAAAGTTATTATGTTGATATATGTTGGTTTATTTATTTTTGGGCCGAGGCCTTTTCGCAAACCTTGCAAACAAGTATGGGCGCAATACAGAACGGGCTAACTTACTTAAGAAACAACTTTACGCAGGCATATTAGGCCTAAAACGGGCATGTCCAATTGAAGCAATAGGCCCATTTAGGCCTAATTTAGAAACAACTTTACGCTTGCGCTACAACAAATCAGCGCCGGCTGTTTGTATCAGCCGGCTTATTAGCACGGACACACTAGTAGTGCTATTAGTAGCAGAGGGAGAATTACTGAAAGTAACATAGCAGGGTAGTAGTACTGCGCTGCCTCCAGTGCCGCACTGCCGCGCCTCGCCATTGATCGGTGCAGTGCATCATCTCGTGGGGCGGTGGTGACCGTGACTGCGGCGAGGAGCAGCCAGCGGGCAATAATTGTACTTGTACTGGCACCAACAACTCACTCACTGGATGCAATGCAATGAAACGTAAAAGCATCTCGCAGCCATCCTGTTCACAGCTTAGCCCAAAAGCATGGTGTAAAACAAATTTCAAGAACCTAACACACAGACAGAGAGCCGGCAGATGGGATGAACTGATGAACCAGCATTAAGCGTGCAATCTTTTGAAATCACTTGTAACGTTAAAACATTTCCTCTTGGCCGGTTCCTCCTCTGGACTCACCCAAGCACATCAAGGAAGAGGAGTCAAGGGACGGCGGGAAATTTTTACAAGCATGCATCACCACCTATAAACACATTTACCAGCTGCAAGATATAATAGTTGTACAAGAACACCGCCGCGCCTAACTGGCTATCGCTACTACCAAGCTATCAGCTACCGCGGCGCCAATGGTTGATGCGCCGCCAGTGCTTGCAGCCCATTCCTGAACCCGGAGTCTGCTGATTCACACCTACTGCGGCTGCCGCGTGGAGGAGGCGGCGAGCACGAAGCGGGAGGCGAAGGAGCAGGCCTCGTTGCCGTCGAGCGCGGACCCGAAGTCGAAGTTGCGCGAGTAGCTCAGCGGGTCGTACTGGTGGCAGCACCGCGCGGAGGACGAGGATGCGGCGTGGCCGTGGTGGCGCGCCGCGCACAGCAGCCTGCTCTGCCGCCGCAGCTTCCGCACCAGCCGCCCCAGCGCCGGCGCGCACCCGCGGGCCCCCGCCGGCGAGGCCGGCGTCGTCGTCGTCGACGACGGTCCGCCCCTCCTCGCGGCGCTGCTGCCGGCATCCGCCATCACAGCCGTCACAAGTTGGTGCCGCCGAATAATGAAATGGATCTTGGAGCCTGGAGGCGATGATGGGAGTTGGAATGGAATGGTGGTGGTGCCGCGGTGGAGTGGAGTGAGTGGCCGTGTGATTTATAGGGAGTTGAGCAGTGGAGTGAGTGAAACGACGAAGCGGCCGGGGAGTTCGCCCTGGTACTACGTGACAGTGGGCAGCGCGTGCTTTCGCGTTCGTGCCATGTGGTCCGGACGTGGTCTCGCGAATAGGATAGGATAGGATAATGCAGGCAACATTGGTGGAGAAATTATAGAATGGCTGGCTCCAGTCCAACCACTCTTCGTGGCTACTGGACCTAGTAGCTTTTGCCTCCAAAGGGGATGAACTCATGATTAGGGAATACAGTACTAGGGATGGATGGATGGAGCAGCTCGATCGGTAGCCTCCTCCCCGGACCCCGGCGCCGGCAAACAAGATGCGGTAGCTCCAGGAATCAAGGGGAGTTTGTTAGCTACAAGTACTCCTGCTGGAGCTGACAAGATTACTCTAGTGTGCTTGTGTCTGGGACTTTGGATGCTGCTCCGTTGGGTTTTGTGTGTCATCTGGCGGATCGGGCGCCGTGAACGGTGAACCGGAGTACTGTACGCGTCCCGACGAGCTAGTCGGCAACGATGTTTTTTGCAGTACCGAGGCCGCGCGCGTGGAGGGAGAGGGGGACGAACCTGAACCTCGGCAGCCGCCAGTGGGCGGTGCGGTGCGCGGCGGCCTCGGAGCCGGACTCGCCGGCTGGCCGGCACGCCGTGTTCCTCGGGGCACTGCGCCCGGAAGAGCAACATCATGTTTCGCGTCCAGGTCCAGCCGTGGTCTCGCCGTACTACGTGGCGGGCGCAGCACGAAGAGCGCACGTCATGTGCAGTGAGTGTCCTTAGCGGCGACGTGATGCATCATGAGCTGAGCTGATTGTTTGCCCCCGTCATACTCATACTATTAGTATGTGTCTGTACACCACCAGAATGGTAGTACTGTTATAGAGTACATTTATAATGTGGCCCTAGTATACTGCTGCTCTTAAAAATACTGCCAATCTTGTGCCCCGTGTAGAGAATAAAAGTCCACAACGGTCGAGATGCATGCATCACTTTTCACTTTGCCAATCTTGTGTTGGTTTTGCAGTTTGCACCAGAACTCCCCCGAAAAATGGAGAATCAAATCTCGATCGAGTATAGTTTAAGAGCAAAGCATCAAAGATTATGGAGATTGATTGTTCTTAGCTGCAGCGTGCAAGCACAAGGCACCCACGCAGCTCCGATCCTGCTGTCCCTGTAAAATTCTACTACTCCATCATCGTACAATTTGACCGGTCAGCGCGACATGCTGGTTGGTCGCCAGTTGCCACAGACAGAATATGCGGCGTTCAACACTGTACCTCCCTCGATCCATCAGCATCGATCTCACATTCTCACGCTCGTTACTGACGACTCATCAGAGCTTCCAACTTGCGCTGGCCGCTAATAGCTCACTGCTCACCATGTGGGAACACTGGATGGACACATGGTGTTGGTCTGTTGGAGATTCTAAAAGCTCTCATCACATGCTTCCACAGATGAAGACTGATGACGACCCTAGTCAACATTCTCATCCGCTTTCAGTACACTTCATTTTACTTTGGTTATTATTACTTGATCCCCACATCAAAACCCCATGTTTAATTTGTTTTTCATGAGTGTTCCTTGTCTGGTTTTGGTGTGATATTGCTATTGCATAGTGCGTGCTAATTGTGTTTGTGTTGAGAGCAAGATATTGTACCATGGCTGCCAAATAACACTTTAATCAACTGGGTGGCTCCGCGGTAACACATTGTATTCCTTTCTTTCCACAATTCCCATGCCATAAAAGGGAAGAGGAAGTCTTCCCCCTTTCTTGCACTCAATTGCCCATAGGTTTTGCCAGACAAACCACCAATCCAAGATATATGGACTAGCGTGCTGGCAGATGCCATTTCTCGTGTAGTGCAGAGCGAACTTACCAGTTACTAGCACACCGCAAGATCGAAAGATCGCAAAGGAAAAGGGGTACATGTTGGTAAAAAAAAAAAGTTTAAAAAGTTTGTTCCTACATTTTCTCGGTAAATAATGTCCTCTCTAGCATCATTGTTTTCTCACAACATACGGTTAGATCTATCGATCTTCGCTACAAGGGGAAACGACTAATGTCCTACCTGGTACACCCCACATCAACATTATGAGTTTGCACGATCCACCAACGTTTCGTTGGTGTGTGTGATCAATTGATGCAGCAGGGCGGTGTCCGGTTTGCTCCCTCAGATCCTACACCATAATAGTAGATGGTGACTTCATTTCGTTTGGACCAGTTCGTTTCTACCTTTATATTTTTGTACATCAATCTCTCCATAACTTCATGTTGGATCGACGGATCCATATCCACATATATAGGCATGTTTGGATAGATTCGTATCCATTTTAATTCACGCGTGTTAAACAGTGCATTACGGTGAGAATGATCTAATTTTTTTTTTTTACTCCAATCTAGTTTAATACACGTGGATTAGTCAAAGTGAGTAGTATGAGTGCAACCAAACAAGATCTATGTATTGCACGAGAGGGTGTTATGTCTTTCCTCGCTAGCAAAGGCGGATCATTGGATCAACACGATCAATGGCTGAGGTCAACGTAGAATGCTGTCACACATATATTTGCTAGGCAATGGATCAAGCATCATGTACCAAATACTGCTGAAAGTTGTAGGCAAGTCTCTGATCTAAAAAAGCAGTAGAGATGATGCATGGCAGTGCAAAAGGACATGGCAAGTTGCCATCACACATGGATGCAGATAATGGTGCATGTGAGATCTACCGAGTGGTGGCCAAGAGCCTAAATGATCTAAAACGCTAAAACTAGTCGACGCCTACGGGATTAAAAGAAAAATCAGATGCCACAGGGAGAAAAGTATATTATCGCTTAAAGGTAAAGGCTGCGTCGATCGTTAGGTAAATAAATTATTTGAGAACGCCCATCATTGGTACCGTCTATGAAGAGTCTACGAAATCAACGGATGCAACAAAAGCTAGCAAATTGTTACTACTCCTTACTAGACTAGCATTTTGTGGCCTTTTTCCAGTACAGTGTTACACATGGGTTTACCACTTTTGGTGCCTTGTAATTGCAGGGTCAGTGGTCCTCAAACCACGCCTACGCATATGCATGTGACGCCAAAACGCTCTAGCTTCTTCACAAATCACAAAAAGTGTCGGTACGTACTCGAAGGTATAGTTCGAGTCCTACAGTCCTTACACCACCATGTGAGTAGCATATGCATATACATACATCTATTTTGGTAGCGCACTAGAGCAGATGTTGTCCCATGTTGGTTTCATTTGTTACTGATGAGGTCAACACAGCAACTGGCTATGCCTTGGACTTGACCGGCAGATTCGTCAGTTGGAGTAAGGACGCAAATTTGGTGTCTTTGGCCTTCCTTGCACTTATCCGAATCCGTAATATAAGTTTCAGAAAACCAAAAAAAAAAACCGTAATATGCCGGCATGGTTATATAATAGACAATACATATAAGTTTCAGAAAACAAAAGAAAAACACTCAGGACATGCTTTGCAGCTTTGGTTCCAATAATGTCGTCAGTCGTCACCTACACCGGGCGAGCCGACATAATCAAGCAGAGTTGGTTCGGCACGCTTTGCTATCCACCGGGATTCTCTCATTTTCTTTTCGTCTTCTGGGCCGTGAATGGCATGGTGTCCATGGGCTGGTCAAATGCAGGATTTGAGGCCCGTTGAATGGGTTCTGCTTTTTTTCCACACAGGGCCCCCGAGTTCTTTTAGAAGAACACATGGCCCCCGAGTTGGAATGTAGATCTTCAGGCCCAGCTGTCTTTGCTGCCTCATCCTTCTTGGGCTCAACCTTTTGTTTTGAGAGCTTTTTGTATTTTTAATTTTTTTTAAATTTTTTTTTACAATTTTAATTTTTTGTTTCGAAATATGACAGAACTAGTCGTCCACAGTTAAAAAACGCCCACTGTGTGGGCGTTATATGTGACGTGGCACAGGGCCGGCCGCCGCTGGTGCCGGCTTTTGCGGGCGGCCGCCTGTAGCCCAAAAAACGCCCACTGCGTGGGCGTTTTTTTGGTGGCGAGGGGCCGTCTGCAAAAGTGCGCGCTGTTTTGCGGGCGGGCCTCGGAGCAGCTAAAAAACGCCCACTGTGTGGGCATTTTTGCGTGCCAGTGGGCCGCCTGCAAGACAGGCGAGGCTGCACGGTACTGTCTTCTAGACGGGACTGCTCCATTCTTTACAAGAAAGTTACGCATCTCTATTGGTTAGCGCAGTGAGGCTGGTGATGAGATGGTGCAGTTTCGAGTCCCACTGTAGCCCTTTTTTTGTTGGTTTTAGCGCATTTTGCGGTGGGCTGCATGCGGCTGTTTTGCGGGCGGCCCCCTGACGCGTAAAAAACGCTCACACAGTTGGCGTTTTTTGGCTGCTCCTAGGTCCATCCGCAAAACAGCGCGCACTTTTGCAGGCGGCTCCTCGCCACCAAAAAACGCCCACTACGTGGGCGTTTTTTGGGCTACAGGCGGCCGCCCGCAAAAGCTGACACCGGCGGCGGCCGGCCCTGTGCCACGTCACATATAACGCCCACACAGTGGGCATTTTTTAACTGTGGACGACTAGTTTCTGTCATATTTCGAAACAAAAAATTAAAATTGTAAAAAAAAAATTTAAAAAAATTAAAAATAAAAAAAATTCTTTGTTTTGAGCGGTCTCGGCCTCAACTTGTATGTAATAACTTCCGGCGGGTTAGTGCCGTGCAGCGCAGAGGAATCGGGTTGGGCCGGGCCAGAAGCTCTCCGGCTGACACGCCTGGGCCAGAAGATTTGAAGACATCGGCAACTCCGCCGACAACAGCGCCAGCCGCATTAAAAAGCAAAGCTTCAGGGAGGTACTCACACGGCTGTGAGCACCTGGGTGCGTAGGCTTTCAAAATGAGGCTCTACTGGCAGAGCTAGGTGAGTAGTCTCCACTCTCCAGTGTGCATGATGAGCTAGTGGGGGTTGATGCCTTGGAGCAATGAAGAAAAGTAAGAGGCGTTCTTTAATTACTCTGAATACAAATTAAATTCAGAATTAATTAGTTCCTTCAACCGAATGATCAAATCATGCCACCAACCCTGCGCCTAATGAGATCTTATCAGTCCGATGCCATGCTCACCCATTCTGTGTTCTCTGTTTTCAGGGCAGCATCAGAGGGTGCACTAAAGGGCATTCTTGGCTACACGGATGAGGACGTTGTTTCAAATGATTTTGTCGGCGATGCTAGGTGAGTCTCCACTGTCCAGATCGATTTGACATCACATATGCCATCTTTGATGCCAAGGCTGGTATTTGGTCTGAGCTCTTCTTTCATGAAGCTCGTGTTTTGGTACGACAACGAGTGGGGCTACAGGTGAGAATCCAAAAAAGGAAGTGTTTTCAGAATTTTAACTGTGTTGTATCCGTTTCTGTTTTGCCTGAGGATGGTTCTGTTTTACTTCGCTGCAGCAACCGGGTCCTTGATCTGATCGGGCAACTTTGGTGGTCGTTCCCCAAAATTCGGAATAAGGTATACGGTGAACGGCTGGACGCTAAGGATCGAAGTCGTCCCTAGGGCAGGAGACTGCAAATTCTTTATCCCCAGTTCAAATCTGGGTGTCGCCTGACCCACAAAATACTTTTGATTTCTTATTGTACTGATTGAACTCTACAAATTCTTGCCCTGCATAAGCAAAGGAAAAGAACTAGGCCTGTTGATATTGGATTTTTCTTATTTCATATCTTCAAGGCAAATGGATCCAATACCGTGGCTGATGGAGTTTTTAACCTTTTTTTCTAATATCCGTTGAAAATTTGTGTATTTCTGCTTGAGCCGTACGAGATGAAATTTTCATATACGGTTCTCGGAGGGGGAGTCGGGCTAGTTACCTATCTCAATAAAGTATATGATTGGTTTGAAGAATGACCGATCAGCTATGGCGAATTCCGGAGCGGTAAGCCAATCAAAACAACCGGCAGCAGCGTGGCCTTCCTCGTCACATCCCATTCCCGACTCCAGCATGGCCATCAAGTGGATTTATGTAGTGGAGGAGCATCACGATCACGCCCCGGCCCCCAGATAACACGGGAATCGCCTCCAAATTTGCCCTCCTTTCTCCTGTCATTCTCACCAGAGCGACTTGCAAGTATTAATGGCTGTATTTTCCGTACCTATTTGTTCATTAGTAGTTCATGCATTGTTTTATCAACAAGATTTCATTATGGGACCTCAAGCGTGTGTACACATAACCAGGCCGTATTATATTAGCCATGCTCTTGTAAAGTTAATAATTGTGATGTTTTGGAATCTTAATATATGTCCTCGTCTTTTAGAAAAGAAATGAATGGAGTACCCTCTTCTCTTTTCGATCATACGGGAGTCACATATTGAATCCGGAAAATTTGTCAAAATATAATGCAGTCAATGTGTAACAGAGATCAGTAATGTTTTGAACATCTCATACATACAGTGGTAAGTATGCCAAAGAAGCTCTCACGTAAGATGGCAAAGTTTGCCAGAACATGTTACAGGTTACCGGATGACGTAGTCACACTGAAGATACGTTACGCATACGTATGCCAGAAGGCATGATGATCTCGAGAGAGAGAGAGAAAAAAAAAAAAACAGTGCCGATCTCTATAATACGAAATCAGGGCCAAGCTCTGCCCTCTCATTGGGCCACGTCGCCCGTTTTGTATCGTCCGTTGGATATTGATCGGACAATGTACACGCAGTGCAGCAACTAGCCATTCGAGAGCCTTCGTCTCCGGCGTGAGACAAAGCCGCCGCCACCGTCCCCTCCTCGTGCCGCCACAGCCACCACGCGAATCGTCGATAACTCACTCGCCCAAGCATCCCTACCCCCACGCTCGATGCTCTTGAGTAGCAGCACCAGCCGCCGCTTCTTGCCATTATCGGCACGCGGGGTGGAGCGTGGAGCATCAGCTGGACTGGGACACAGAAGAAAGCGACCGGTCTCCAAGACGGAGCAGCGACGACAGCGCAGGCGAGGCACAATGCAGAACAGGGAGGACGCGGCCGGCGGCGCTGGGGACGACGTCAGGTAATGCTTCGTGCCCCGCCCTTGTTGTTGCCGGCGCTCGCTAGGCCGTACCAGCGGTGGGCCTCTTTCGTGGTGCTGCTCCCTTGCTCCAAGGTATGCAATAGCATGCGCTTCACTTCGTGGATCGTGGGAGATGGATGATGGAAATCAGTTTTGGCCCTCCATCTGTTTGCTCGAATGCTTGTAGGAAACGGAAATCAGTTTTGGTCGAGGAGTAGCGTGATGTAGATAGAATTCAGGGATCCAGCATAGACACATACAAGTTCCACAAGCTACGATGGATGATTATGATACCTGCCCATTTTTTCATTTGACTACAAGTATTATAATTGTAATACTGAATACCTTATATCATAGCCAATAAACTTTCTTTAAGCTAGATATAACTACATAAAATTTTGAAAGGATAAGCTTGGCCTGGATTTGAATTGAACTTGCTCCTAGGCTCCTACCCCCTTTATTAAACGAAACAAAACAAAATACAGTCAATATACATGTCACTTTTATTTGGTTTAGTTATGCAGCGTGAGTACTAAAATTTTTGTATGATGTAATAGGAGCGAGCGATTTCCATAAGGAAAAAATCAACTCCATGCCATATTCACTAGTACCTATGCCTGCTTTAATATCGTTGAAAAAATCTACTCCATGTCTTTTGCAAGCACAAAATCTAATATCACCTTAAAAAAATATTTTACCCATTAACTAATGCCAGTTACAGATTATAGATTGCCATGTAGTGAATGGGAATTTTCCATACAAAGATTATATACTGCTATGTTGTGATGAATCGGAAATTTCCAAACTTAGCTCACCTGTGGTTCACAAATGGCAGCAGAGAAATGGCAAGCCATCTTCAAACAATTTCTCAGTGCAGGCGCGGCAACGCCGCGCCCCTGTTTCTAGTTGATGATCGATCACAGAGCCGTCAGAACCTGCAGGCGGTCGTGACCTCCGACGGCGGACTCGGAGGAGAGGCGGCGGCGGCACGTCGGGCAGGAGCAGTGGGAGACGAGCCACCTGTCGATGCACACGACGTGGAACCGGTGGCCGCACACAGGGAGCACCCGGATCCTCTCGCCGTCCGCGAAGTCCGACAGGCAGATGGCGCACCCCGTGGGCGGCGCGTGCTGCTGCTGCGCCGGAGAGCGCGGCGGCGACGGCGAGGCGACGTAGGTGGCCACGGGCAGCGCGACCACCTCCTCGAGCTTGAGCCCGGCGTTGGCGCGGCGGTGCGCGACCCACGCGGCGGGGTTGGACACGGCGCGGCTGGTACACCGCACCACGCACTGCAGCATCGAGTTGAGCCCCAGCGCGCACACCAGCGCGCACAGCATCGCCGCCAGGATCACCACCACGTCGTAGTCCAGCGGTGACGACGGCGACGGCGACGGCGACGGCGAGGGCGGCGCCTCGGGAGTGGGCGCCGCCGTGATGTTGCTGCAGTTGGACATGTACATGTGGGACACCAGAGCACCGGACACCACCCAACGGCAAGCGGATCGATATTCGATAGGTAGGAGAAAAACCAAGACCGGAGCCCAAAGGTGCTCACTGATCACGCATCATCGCTGGCAGCAGGCAGGTAGAAAAGAGAAGCGTAAGATTGATCTCCCATCAGATCTAGCCCAACGGCTATTTGGGTCTTGGTCTCAAGCCCTGATCGGAGGCGTCTAGCCCTAATTGGTTGGTGGGCCCCCGTCGTCCAGCGTAATATAAAAGGAAGGTGGGGGCCGGGGCATTGGGTACGAGATTCACCTGAACCGCCAATTCCTCCACCTACATTCTTAACCCTAATCCGATCTGAGAGGGTGCGCTGCCAGCGACGGGAAACACCACTGACACCGGCATCGCACCGCCTCGACGTCCGCGCCGCCGCCAAGGACGCCTCGGCCTCCAACCCCTTCACCGACCGTCGCTGCCTGTGCGCAGACTTCACCGACGAACGCGATGGGTTCCTCGGCGCCACCTACTGCCACTCCGACCGCGCCACCCACTGAGGGCTTCGATACGCGTCCCACTCCTCTCTCCCTCTTTCTGTCTCTCTCGAATCCGGTAGAACGTGATTAGGATCTTGATTATTTACTACACCTATATTGAAATCACCCGCCTAGACTCCACTGCTAACGATCCTATGTCTTAATGAACGTATCAATGGTATCAGTAGAGCCAGCTAGTATGTGGATCTAGTGTTCGGGTATGAAACGAGATTGATTTCGACCCAATATGATGAACCCTAACCCTAACAAGATCAGATCGGGGGTTGGGGATAGAAGAAATTCAAAGAAAATGACAATGAAACGACCAATCCGATGCGGATCAGTGAAGAAATCGAAGAAACCCTAACTCTAAATGAACGGATCGGATCGGGGGAGCCGAGGAACCTCCTACCTGGGGGCTCGGCTGCCCGGTCACCGCCGCTGGACAACACCATTGCTGGCGCGCGGAACGAATTGGACCGCTGGACGGCGAGGTCACACCACCGTGTGGTCTCCGTCCCGGTCGCGCAAACAAAGCACCGCCCGCGAAGCCGCTCAACGACGGCGCGTTCAGCCGTGGGCGAGCGCGCACGCCGGCGAGGGGCCCGCGGCGGTGCCAACACCTTTCCTCCAGTCCGGCCACCGTGGGCACCTCGCTGTCTCCGGCGGCGGTGGCTTGTGCTGCTGAGCGATGTTGAGAAAATCGGGGGAGAAGGAAGAAAATGAGGTTAGGGTTTTCGGGTCTGGCGGCCAAGGGGTTTTGTTACTCCGACTTACGCTCCTAGCCGTCGGATCCTGAAGACCTGGATCGGACGGCGGGCGGCGATCGGGCCGGCGCTGCTGGGCCGCCATGGGCCGTCCAGCCGTTCGCGCACCGCGCGCGGAGCTGCCGAACCAGGCCGCGGGCCGATTTGGCCATTGGGCCGATTGGTTTGCCCCGACCCAATAATGAACAGTAACATTTTTGAATTTATTTTATCAATTTCAGAAGCCAATTTTGATATATTATGTAGAATTTGAATAAATGATGAATAGATGTTTAAATTTTCTGTAAAAATTTTGAACCAACGGGATAAATTTTTACAGATAATTGAATTACTTTGAATTGTTATATAGAGTAGAATGATTCTGAAAATTGATAATGATTATTTATTAATTTTTCCGCTGCGAATATTGAATTATTGCTCTCATATTAAATTTGAACCAACGGGATAATTTAATTTTTTGAGAGAGAATATGAATTTCTAGTAATTTTATTGATGAATTATAGTGTTGTTATTTTTTGACCAATGTTGTTAATAACAATATTATAATGTTTGATTCATAAGAATTATGCATTAATTTTACTTCTGTCTAACGGTGATGTAGAATTTTTGTATAGATGAATTTTGGTATATGTTTAAATTTGACCAACGTTGAGTTAAGACATGCAATTTTATTTATGAATATATCTCACTCTCTTTGGTATGAATTTCAGGAGGAAAATTCTTTGTGAACATCAACAACATCCCGAAGCTCGATGGGACCAACTATCGATTTTGGCGAGAAAAGTATGAAGTGGAGCTTGCCTTGGGTGAGGTTGATATGGCAATCCATCACCTGTGTCCTGTTGAACCAGTGGCACTGGTGAGGGGAGCTGATGAAGCTGATGCTGCTTTCGCTACTCGTGAGCGTGAGCATGCAGATAATGTGATGAAATATCAACTTGAACATAGAAATTGGGTTGACTCCAACCACAAGTGTCTCTTGGTGGACAAGGCCACTATTGATGAAACCATTAGGGGATCAATCCCAGAATGTGTCACTGTTCAAGCATACCTAAAAAAGGCCATATCAAGTACACTGATAAGAAACTCGTCACTTCAAAATACAGTGGTGATGGCATTAGGAAGCACATCTGTGAAATGCGCACTACGGCATCTAAGCTTCAACCAATGGATTTGGAACTAAAAATTACTGATAAGTTCCTGATGCATTTGGTTTTTGCTTCCTTGCCCAAAGAATATGAAAACTTTATTGTGAACTACAACATGCAGCCCGAAGATTGGGATTTTGAAAAGCTCATTGGCATTTGTATTCAGAAGGAGGAAAAAATTAAGAACTTATAGGGTGACAATGCAAACCTTGTGAGGGAGAACAAAAGAAAGCACTTCAGACTAAGAATCCTAAGCCACAGGGAAAACTCCAGTGTGATAATGCCTCCTCTTCTTCCAAGCCACAGGGAAAGGCCCCTATGAATGCTCAGAATCAGCCACAGGACTCCTATGGTGGTGATGAAAAAGATCAATGCAAGTATTGCTTCAAGAGGGGACACTACAAGAGAGATTTCTCACTCTACCTGAAGTCTCTGCTAAAGAGAGGTGAGGAAATTATTACATTTGTAGATGAATCTCTGTATTTGAATTATGTGAAAACCACTTGGTGGATTGATTCTAGAGCAACTACTCATGTTGCAAATTCTTTACAGGGATTAAATGGGAAGAGACTCCTGCAAAGAGGGGAAAGAACAATTAAAGTTACGAATGGAGTGCAAGCCAACGTTGAAGCCATTGGAGAACTCTCTTTAGAATTAAAGAATGGTTTTGTACTTCTATATTCCTTCTTTGTGTAGAAATTTAGTAAGTGTTTCAAAACTTGATGATGATTATTTTGATTGTCATTTTAGTAATGGTCAATGTAAGATACTCGTTAATAATGAATGTGTTGGTCTTGCCTTCCGACAAGACGAACTTTATTTATTATCTCTTATTGAGAATGTGAACAATGTCTGTAATGAGAATGTGAATGATTCCCCATCTATGAATGTAAGTAAAAAGCGAAAGAGAATTGATAATGCATCTTCAAAATTATGGCATTTTCGCTTAGGCCATATTTCGAGGGGGAGAATAGAACGATTAGTTAAAAAATCAATTCTCCCACACTTAGAATTTTCTCATTTAGAACAATGTGTTGATTGTATTAAAGGAAAATATGTTAAGAAAATAAAGAAGAATGCCAAACGAAGTACAGGAACCTTGGAAATAATCCACACAGACATTGGTGGTCCTTTTCCTGTGAAAAGTGTGGATGGTTATGATTCGTTTATAACATTCACAGATGATTACTCTCGTTATGGATACATTTATCCAATTAAAGAAAGATCAGAAGCATTGGATAAATTCAAGATATTTAAAGCTGAAGTTGAAAATCAACACAATAAGAAGATCAAGTTAGTACGAACAGACCGGGGTGGAGAGTACTATGGACGACATACCCCATATGGCCAAGTTTCTGGACCTTTTGCAAAGTTCCTACAGGAAAGTGGCATAGTCGCCGAGTACTCCATGCCGGGGGAGCCTCAGCAGAATGGAGTGGCTGAAAGAAGAAACTGTACCTTAATGGATATGGTAAGAAGTATGATAAGTTACTCCACATTACCGATTAGTTTATGGATGGAGGCGTTGAAAACCGCCATTCACATACTTAATCAAGTACCAAGCAAGTCGGTGTCGAAAACACCATATGAATTATGGACAGGAAGAGAACCCTCACTTAACCACTTACGTGTGTGGGGATGTCCTCCACATTACCGATTAGTTTATGGATGGAGGCATTGAAAACCGCCATTCACATATTTAATCAAGTACCAAGCAAGTCGGTGTCGAAAGCACCATATGAATTATGGACAGGACGAGAACCCTCACTTAATCACTTACATGTGTGGGGATGTCCAGCTGAGGCAAAGATTTTTAACCCAAACATTAAAAAGTTAGACCCCAAGAGAGTCAGCTGCCATTTCATTGGCTATCCAGAAAGATCGAAAGGATATCGCTTCTATTGTCCTGATAGACATACGAAGTTTGTATAAACAAGACATACTGTGTTCTTGGAGGATGACATGATCAGGGAGAGCAAGGTAGCACGGGAAATTAACCTTGAGGAGAAACAGGTACATGTGCCTACTCCGATGGTTGAAGAACCATTTTTTGTACTACCTGCTGCTGTTGCACCAACAGTACAAGACACTATAGTGACAACACCTGTTGTTAGCTCTTCTGTGCCGACAATAAACGAACGTGAGGAACCTGTCCTTCAGGAGCCTATAGAACCAAACATCGCACATGAGGAAGAGCAGCAACAACCCATTGTAGAACAAGTGCCAGAGGCCCCTAGGAGGTCTCAAAGAGAAAGAAAGCGAGCTATTCCTGATGATTATGAACTTTATAACACAGAAGAATTTTATATACAGGGTGATCCAATCTCTTATGAAGAAGCCATGAGAAGTGCCCACTCATCAAAGTGGTTAGAAGCTATGAAGGATGAAATGAAATCGATGAGTACCAATAAAGTCTGGGACTTAGAACCTATTCCTAAAGGAGCCAAAATGGTAGGCTGTAAATGGGTCTACAAAACAAAATGTGACTCCCAAGGGAATGTTGGAAGATATAAAGCACGACTTGTGGCAAAAGGATTTACACAAAGAGAAGGGATCGATTACAATGAGACTTTTTCTCTAGTCTCTTGTAAGGATTCTTTCATAATCATAATGACACTTGTAGCTCACTATGATTTAGAATTGCACCAAATGGATGTGAAGACGGCATTCCTTAACAGGGATTTAGAAGAAAATGTCTATATGGCACAACCGAAAGGTTTTGTCATAGAAGGAAAAGAAAAGATGGGATGTCTCTTGAAAAGATCGATTTATGGATTGAAACAAGCTTCAAGACAATGGTACTTGAAGTTTGATAGAACAATTAAGAGTTTTGGGTTTAAAGAAAATGTTGAGGACAATTGCGTTTATGCGAAGTTCAAGAATGGAAAATACATATTTTTGATCTTATATGTAGATGATATCTTACTTGCTAGTAGTGATGTCAATCTGCTGATGGAGACAAAGAAATTCTTATCCTCAAACTTTGATATGAAAGATCTCGGTGAGGCCTCGTTTGTTTTAGGAATTGAAATTCACCGAGATAGAAAAAAAGGGGTTTTAGGATTATCGCAGAAGGCATACATAGAGAAGACGTTGAAGAAATTTTGTATGCATGCGTGTAGTCCCTCACCTGCTCCTATAGTCAAGGGCGATAGATATGGGGAACACCAGTGTCCCAAGAACCAATATGAAATTAATCAAATGAAAGCGGTATCGTATGCTTCAACTGTTGGAAGTTTGCAATATGCTCAAACATGTACTCGCCCTAACTTAGCTTTTACTGGGTTACTTGGCAGATACCAAAAGAATCCAGGAATTGAACATTGGAAATTAGTGAAGAAAGTCTTACATTATTTGCAAGGAACAAAAGGCCTCATGTTGACATACAGAAGATCTAATTCCCTACAGATAGAGGGGTATTCAGATTTTGATTATGCGGGAGATGAAAGAAAGTCCACGTCAGGATACGTATTTACTCTCGCAGGAGGAGCTATATCGTGGAAAAGCTCCAAACAAACAGTAACTATGAACTCGACAATGTATGCTGAATTTATAGCATGCTATGAGGCCTCAGGGCTTATGAATTGGCTAAAGAAATTTATACCCAGACTGAAAGTAATAGAAGATATACATAAACCAATGAGGTTGTATTGTGATAACAACCCAGCGGTAGAATATGCTCCCAACAATAGGTCAAGTGGTGCTGCCAAACACATTGACATAAAGTACTATGTTGTGAAAGACAAAATTCGAGATCATGTAATAAGTCTTGAGCATATAAGAATAGAGAGAATGCTAGCGGATCCGCTCACAAAAGGCTTACCACCCAATGTGTTCAGAGGACACTAGGCGGCATGGTTTTAAGGGAAAGCCTATGATTCTCGAATAAGAAAGGCCCAGCAAATAGTTTAATTTTAAAATAGAGAAGTATGTCGTGGCTGTTAGTCTAATAGCACTAATTGTTATGACGATGAGACACGCTCGATATGCTAATCCATAATGAGATGAAACAGAATTAAGAAAGAAAAGATAAGAATGATGAAGAAAGAAATTGAAGAACTTTAAGAATGATGAGAGATCAAGGGGAAGAATGTTAGATTGATCTCTCACCAGATCCAGCCTAATGGCTATTTGGGCCTTGGTCTCACGCCCTGATCAGGGGCGCCCAACCCTAACTGGTTGGTGGGCCCCGTCGCCCAGCGCAATATAAAAGAAAGGTGGGGGTCGGGGCACTGGGTACGAGGTTCACCTGAGCCGCCAGTCCCCCCACCTACATTCCTAACCCTAGTCTGATCTGAGAGGGAGCGCTGCCAGCGACGGGAAGCACCACTGACACCGGCATTGCACCACCTCGACGTCTGCACCGCCGCCAAGGACGCTGCGGCCTCCAACCCCTTCACCGACCGTCGCTGCCCGTGTGCAGACTTCACCGACGAACGCGATGGGTTCCTCGGCGCCACCTACTGCCACTCCGATCGTGCCACCCACTGAGGGCTTCGGTACGCATCCCACTCCTCTCTCCCTCTTCCTGTCTCTCTTGGATCTGGTAGAACGTGATTAGGATCTTGATTATTTACTACACCTATGTTGAAATCACTCGCCTAGACTCCACTGCTAACGATCCTATGTCTTAATGAACCTAT